>JAJIZL010022283.1:23323-41961 GCA_023969395.1 Amblyomma maculatum | reverse complement strand
ATTTCCGGAGTCCTCCACTACAGCGTCTCTCATAGCCTTAGTCGCTTTGGGACGTTAAACCCCACAAACCAAACCAAACCTATAAACTGAAGATGGTGCGGCGAAAAACACTTTATTACTGACGTTCAAGCCGGGGACCGGCCTTCGCGGAGTGCAGAACTCTGATGTTAGACAAAGGCTTTTAGGCCAGGATCTATCAACTAACCTGACTCGTAGCAGTGCAAAGGACACACTTGGCTGCTTTGATACAATCAAAGATGATAATGAAAGTTGCAGAACAAAAAATCGAAAGATGGTAAATGCCAACACATATCTCAAAAGCCAAATGATTGGCGCGGGAAAAAAAGACAATGCAACTCGGCTTTCGTTTAGGCCTGCGGAGATAGGATCAAATTTATAAATTAGATATGACTCACAGGTTTCTCTATCATGCTGCGCCCTAATAATTGGCTTTTAAGTGGTTACCCATATTTTTCGAAAGAGTGGTCGAGAATGCTGAAAGGTTAGGAAAGCGGAAGGTTTTGGAGAGGTGTGCAGTGAGCCTTATGGTTGTTGAAGCGTAAACGAAAGAAAGTTTCGGTTTGCCGTATGTAATGCTTATTGCAAACTGAGCACTCCAACAGATAGATTACGTTTTGAAGTATCGCAGCAGAATTTATCAGTTATTTTACTCAGATACATGGAAGCGATGCTAGTAGCTGTTACTGAGGTCACTTGTGCCCAGATTTTGCATCTTGGCTTATTACACGCACGGCAGCCTTCCGCAATGTGTGAAAGTTTAGAAGAAGATAGCATGTCGCGTTAATGTTTTGATCGCCTCTAGACTACCCTGGGCGGATCAGGAAATATCAATTCAAGACTTTTTGATGCTTGCCAAGGGTGCCAGCCACATTAGGATAAAACCCTGAATGCGTTAGTATCACGCTCGCTTGTCGACTGAGTTAGGGCGATAGGATCTGTCCAAGAGTGCTCTTCGGTCAAGCGGATCCACTTGTGCAAAAGCGCAGTCGTTAATGAAGCGGGGCACTTTTGTTCAAATATTGCCTCTTTCAAGGCCAAACATTTACGGTTGAAATCAGAGTGGTCGGAACAGATTCGTTTGTAGCGGAGTGTGTGGCCATAGAGAATACCCGTCTTGCAATGTTTAACGTGGCTTCTATGGAAGGGAAGGCACGGTTTCTATCTTTGAGTTTCTTGTAGACCGTCGTAACTAGCCTGCGATGCTTTAAGAGCACTGTTTACAGTTGAGTAAGCATGCGAAAATGAATTTGAACTGTGCACATTGTTGAAAGCAGCAATGAAAGAAAGGAGTTCAGCCTCATCATTCTCCCATATAAGGCAGATGTCGTCTATATAGCGTTTAAAATAAAAAGGCTTGAGTGAGCGATCGGACAAGAAATTGTTTTCCAATACGCTCATGAAGATGTTTGCATAGTGAGGCAATATTTTTGTACCCATCGACGTGCCGCGTGTTGAACGTAACGGTCGTTATTAAATTCAAAATTGTTCAACTCAAGAATTTATTTCAGAAAAACAGGAAGGATTACGCCATCAACATGAACTTTAGCGCATGAAGATTCATAGATATGGCTTAAGGATTGAATACCATCTTTGGGGGGGGAGGGGGGATATTTGTGAACAGCGAAAACACGTATAAAGTAACGAGGAGAAAGCCACAAGGGATGTCAAGTTGAGCAATGTCGCGCAAGAAATTGTCGCTGTCATTTATGTAAGAAGAAAAAAATGGAGGAAATATGGCTGATAAATGAATTAACAAAAAGAGAAAGATTTTCCGTTACGGTTCCTATGCCTGACACAGTTGGTCATGCAGGGGCATCAAGCTTGTGCACCTTCGGTGATGTATAGAATCTATCTGTAATCGGGCTTACTCAAAAAGTGGAGTGCTTGACGTTATCAGTGATTCTATTTTCTTTGCACACATTGTCAATGGCTTCTTTGATTATAAATATAACAACTGTCTCTGAGCTTCTGCGATGTAGTCAATCGAGTTCATGATGACGGTCGCATCACAATTATTGGTCGGCTCGATGACTGTGTCGCTGTTTTTTGTAAATTTCTTTATCGCGTTGCTTTCATCAGCTGAAAACTTCTGCTTGAACCGACGCTGCCTCTTATAGGCGCCAAGGATGTCCTTTTGTACGGCCTTTATGCAAGCATCAAGGCATCTGTGGCGTTGCCTTAGAGGTTTCCACGTTTTGTTGACCACGAACAGCAAATCACTTTGTTTGAAGCAGGTCGATCATAAAAATATATGCGTAGTCGCCGATTTCTGCTGAAATTATATGTCTGTCAAAAGTTGGAAATCTTCAAAACCACCGATGCCAAAAATTCAACCCTCGTCACGAAGCACTATTCTCCTCGCTGGATAAGTTATCGCTGGAAAGGTGAATTATGCTAGGGGAATTCGCTGGTTTATGATTTTTTGAAGGTTGTTTCATCTGCTGTCAAAGGTCATGAGAATTTAGACATAGGCTCATTGTCACGAAGAGTCTTTTTTGCTTTTACCACGACTATTTTAGCTTCTTTCCTTAGACGGTATGTGTTCAACAACGTGATTTCTTGATCTGACATTCTCTATTGTGAAAGTAGCTGGTTCTCGGTATTTAGCAGTGATTTAGCAGAATTCACAAAAGTTGGAGGCGACTATACTGGTAAGTTCTAAGGATGTTTTCTTCAAAGTTTTATCTCATTTCGCACGGTTGACAGAGGACAGATCTATGGCATGCTTTTTAAAAATGGAGATACCTTTAGGAGCGGTGGATGTATTTAATGAACGCTTGACAGCACCGAAGTTGTCACTTGAATTCTACAGCTTCCGGATAGCCTTCACAGTAAACTGTGTGGTAAAGAAAGCAGTACATTGCATCAGAATTATAAAAACAAGCCACAAATACGGGAAATCAATTATTGCACTAAAGGTATGAATACAGGCAAAAAGTACGGGCAATTAATCAGGGACCATCAAAGGGAAATGAATAAAGCTACCCTACTGAATCCGAATACCTTGCACCATCAACAGCTTTAACAACCTTCGGACGCATCCAGTGCCCCTTATTGATAGTGCTTGGGAAAAAAAAAATCCAGACTTTATAAGCAGGCAAGAAGACAGCAATTTTCTTAATCTTTGAGGGGTGTGATCGTCACTCAGACATTGAACTGAATGCCTGTAAACATGTACTTTTAGCTAACGGCGCATCGTTATATATCATGAAATACTGAGCAAAGTATTTAGTTCATTTTTTTACTTATGTTGAAGTTTGAAGTTTATTCTTAGTTTCCTTACACAGAAACTAAAGGACCCCGAACAAAAGGTGCGTACTTGCACCTGGCGAGGCTCAGAGCCCCATACAATTTGTTCACAGGGGAAACAGCGCGGCACAGATGAAATTGTTTTTTTCCAATCAAAGATGCAGATTAACAATAGAAAAATACAGCACTAAGAAGCACTCAAAAAGCTGAACAAATTGAAAAATGAAAAACGAAACAACAGTAAAAGGTGCTCAAAAAGCTAAACAATATTTGACATCGATGACAGTTTTAATTAACACAATTAGTTCCCCATCTCGATCAGTATACTTTTAAATACACCAAGTGATGCATGCCGTTTAATAACGGCAACAAGATCCTTATTTTTGTTCAAAAGCATGGGTATTTGGTATCGCAGGCTTTGCCCACCGTAATTTGTTCGCAGCTTTGGTAGTCTGTACTGTTTTTTCCTGAAGTCAAAATTTTGATTTAGGTTCATGTATGTCTGTGCGGAATTGTCACGGTTTTTCCGGATTGCATTGTATATATAAATCGCAAGTATTTTTCCATAAAGTTGATCCACCCTCACTACTACATAACTGCAACGAAAAGCATGCGTGCTTTCGCTGTACTTCAAACCTTTTAGGGCACGGAGAGATTTTTTCTGTGTAATAAATATGCTTGCCAAAATGGTAGCAGTAGGGTTGCCCCATACGAGAAGATAGTAATGTATATGGGACTGAATCATTGTAGAGTAAATAAGCGCTCTAAAGTTTTCAGGGATTTGGTTTCTTATTCTCCACAATGCTGCTACCACTGGAAATAATTTTAGTTTAAGATAGTTCGTATGTGCCTTCCACAAGAGGTGGTCATGAAAAAAAAGCTCCTAAAAGTTTTATCTCGTGTGTGCTCTCTATCACATCGCTTTGAAAGTACAAGGAAAATTCCGCAGTAATTCTGGTGTTACGAGCTCTGAAAATAATGTATTTGATTTTGGTACAAGGAAAATTCTGCAGTAACTCTGGTGTTACGAACTCTGAAAATAATGTATTTGATTTTGGTCCAATGTATTTGCAGTTAACCATTCAGACAGTTCACGTAGCCATCTGTTTGCGTCTATTTCTAGTTTAGAGAGGGTGGGGCCAGAAACGAAGACGTCGTCTGCATAAAGGAGCAGTTCTTGTGTGAATGGAAGACTGGCTATGTCATTTATGTATAATAGAAAAATCAACGGCCCAAGAATTGAGCCCAGGGGCACACCTGTTAAAATTGGTTCTAATGTTGAAGAGGTTGTATTATATATCACGCATATTGCTTACGGTTTGATAAGTAACTCTCAATAAGTTGAAGTGCTCGTCCTCGTATACACTACATCGGGAGTTTATCGAGTAAAATATGGTGTTTAACAGAGTCAAATGCTTTGCGTATATCAAGGAAGATTCCCACTGTAAATAATTTACGTTCAATGTTTTCTATGAGCCTTCTTTCCTTCACATGCAATAGAGCTAACTCAGCTGAATTAGTTTTCTGAAATGCGTACTGGTATGGTGAAATCAACTTTAATTTATCTAGAAAGTATGAAAGTCGGCAATAAATAACACGTTCTATGATTTTCGAAAAGGTTCACAGCACAGATATTGGTCGGTAATTGTTGAAATTATTCTTGGCCCCACCTTTACGTATCACAGTTACTCTAGTCAGCATAAGGTCATCCGGAAATAATCTTTCCTGGAGCAAACAGTAACAAACATGACTAAGCGGTCGGGCAGTCATGACAGCCTCCTCTTTAATTGGTCTAACCTTCATCTCCTCCAAGCTTGCTGCAATATTGTTATTTAGAGAGTTATTAATAGTTATCATTTCGGCTCTATGCTTAGGTTTTAAAAAAATGCTATCTTTTACTCCTGTCTGCACATAATCTATGGGACCACGGGCTGATATTGTCTGGTTGTTTATGTTCCCCGAAGCAGAAAGTGTTGATTTAGCCTTCCAGGCAACTCAGCTGATGTAAGGGTCACTACATCTACAGTCTGTTCCTCCGGAAGTATATCAGTTGTGCAGGGACCGCATCTCTTTATAAACTTTCCAAAACTTTTGTTGATCATTTATATTTTCAAACTTGTGTAAATAATAGGCATTTCTTGCCTTCCTTAGGTCAGAGTTCAGTCTGTTGCAAAATTTCTTGCACTCCTGAAGTTTTGAAATGTCCTTGGTTTTCAGGAACTGTTCTAATAACTTGTTAAGTCTCAAAATACCATTGCAAAGTGCCGTAGATATCCACGGCTTTCGGGCCTTTTTGTGCTTTTTGCCAGACCCAGCGCGGAAATGCGCGATCATAGAGGTCCTTAATTATTCTGTAAAAACGAGTGAAGGAAGATGCTGCATCATTATCATTGGTAACCCCAGACAAGTCTGTTTGCCCTAAAAGGGTTTTGAAGGTGTCTAAAGAAGTCTAATTAATTTCCTTGTTTTAAACACTGATTGCGGTACACGACGAGAAGCGTGACAGTGCAACATAAAAAATATAGGCAGATGATCCCTTACATCTATGGTTAAAATACCTGACTGAAGGTTTTGATTTATGTTGGCAAAACAAACAAACGAACTATGTATTTATTAATACTGCAGGCAGCACTGCTACCTGGTCAGGAGAGGTTTACAAAAGATAAGCTTGCAAAGAGCAGTTTTCTTGCGCTTCTTTTCTTGTTACACGTCATTAAGAAATGGTTTCGTGGGTATCTTAATGCAGTGTTTAAACTTTAACAGGTATAACAATCTATGAAAAGGTTAGTGTTGCAATCAATTAAAGGCGTAGCCGCGTTCTGTAATTTTGAGACACGCATATTTGTGGATGTAATTGCGGCAAAAAACACATGGCTACGGTTGGCTTTCTTCTTTTTTTTTTTCGACACACTGAGAAAATTTATTTTAGCAGCTAACCAGCGTGTTGAAGGAGTTCTACGCGCCGGGTACCCAGCTAATAGCTAAAGACGAAAATTGAACCACTGACACCAGCTCTAATACGAATCAGTCTGAGCATCAGCAATGGAAGACACATGGCAGTTATAAAAGCGCGTTCGGCGATATTCTAGAATACGCGCTGCGCGCCCACTTTTCTTGGGGGTTATGAGGAAACGCGACTATTCAAGCAAAGCTGCCCAAGACGAAGGAGTTCAACTTCGAAGCAAAGTGCGACGCAACAAAAAGAGCCAAACTCACCGAAAAAGAGACAAAGTGCTTCCGACCTTGAGAAGGAAATCCTAAATCGGACATTGTCCTAGCTGTTATCAAGTATTTACGACCGTAGCATAACCCTGTTGTAATACACGTGAAAATGGTTAACCTAGCAGAACATGAGAACCGATGCGGTGAACTGCATGAGGCAAACGAATGTAAAAAGCACGATGTCACTGATGCAAGAGCTTTTGGGCACTCAGCGAAAGTTGGCATGAAAAATGGGGCAAAGCGGTTCATGCATTTGAAGTTAAAAATGAGCCGCACCATTTGCAGCTTATTCATGACGAATTAAACAGCAAATATTAAAGGCCCTACATGGTAACTGTGAAAAGCGCTGGCCATCCTATGAGCATGTATATTGTGAAAGAAGGCCAGGTTGAGACGCCAAAGTCGTGACGGCGTGCTGGAGCCGGCGCCGCGGGATGATGACGATGGTATGTACAAAAGAAAGAAGATTATGGTAAGTACAAATGAAAGAAGATCCGTGGAAGGCTCACAATATAGATAAAGGGGCAGCCGTTTCTATTATTAGAGAGTAGATCTACGGTCGACTATCACGGAAGTCAATTCGAAAAATGTCGCTCTTGAAGTGGAGTTACGGTGGAACGCCGCTTGAGACGACAGCTCCGGTTTATTATGTGTCGAATACGAAGGAAAACAGAGAACATAAAATAACATAAACGCAATATTGTTAACCAGGCGATGCCCAGTAGGATACCCTAGACGCAGGGAGGGAGAGAATACTCGAATACGAATATCAAAAGAGACCTTTGCGTACGGTTGTCGTTCCTGGAACTTAATCATTCCTACTAGGACGAGGCTGGCTTTTGAAGCGACAGTGTGTACGCAAAAATAGAACACTTTTGAAAACTTGTTGCTGGCGAACAAATGAAAACAAGTTTGGTCAAATGTATTGTTCAGTGCATCACTGACAGGCTATTGTTTCATCCAGGACGTGAGTGACAGGTTAACTGCGTAATAATGTCGCTCATATAAAAATTCCAGCACTTGAGAGGTTTCCTATGCACTGAAACAAAATCATCTGATACGGCAGTTGGATAAATAAATATATAAATAAATATGCTCACCAATAATGTAAAGCAGAAATCACGAATCCTCCTCCCTTAAAAGTATCAGCAAATGGTTTAAAGACAGCAGACAACTCAAATTCTTTTTTCATAGATTGGATCAAGAAAGAAAACGCAGTATAAAAAGGTCGAGTAATAAGGAGCTATCCCATCCGTTTTTGAACACATTAGAATGCAACAGGTCCGGGCAAGGTTGAAATGGTTCTGCATTTAGCTGAATGACCGAAATTCATCAACTCACACCTAACCAAAAAAAGTCATGTTCGACTCATTGATTCTAATAGATATAAGTGCTCTAATGGGCAGTTCATTCTTCTCTATTACTCCCATGATTTAAGAATGCTTGAGAGGTCTTTTCAAAGAAGACCAGGCATAATAGCTCAGATATCCGAGTTTTCACGGCAGTCAGGCAATCCTGCTGAAGGTAAGCTCATTTTATGTGTAGGTTATTCTCGCTTTTAGGTGATATGCGGGCAGGCTAATTGAGAGTGTCCAATGAATCCCGGCGTGGCGGGGCTACCCTAATAATTGGCAAATCAATATAACATAGTCAACTGACTCCGCTTAGTCATTAGTTGTTGCAGGCAGTTCCTTAGTCTCGTTTTAATGTCAGTTTAGCCACATTCGAGAAAGTATTGAAATGACCGCCATCTTAATAAAAGCGAGTCGTCTTCCCAGCAAAAACAGATTAATAGTCTCGCTAAGAATTCTATTAGATGTCGGTTAGCTTTTTGCGTTCTAACAAGTAGCAGCCCATTGCGAAATATAAGCCCCTGCTTATCAGAGCGACTGATTGGTTCTGTGCAAAGGCGCATAAATAATGCCATATACATCAGAGGCCTTTCAGTATAGTGTTCGCAATGTCCGCAGCCGTGTCGTTCTTGGTACCCTAAGTCGCTTTCTTCTTCGCACCCTAAGTCTTACCCGAAGCGTACGCTAAGTCGACCTGCCAAAAATAAACAGGCCAGACCTGACAGTGGTATCTTGCTGGGGCGAGGCTATTCTGTTGTGGTGCTGCTGTAGCGTAGTGCTATTTTGAAATCAAGCAGCTCGGCCGAGGTGTTCTCATTCAGGGGGTACCGTTTTTACTGGTTCGTATAGTGCTTTTTGAAGCTTTAATATTTGCGACATTAGTGAAGCGTGCATGCCTTCGTTGTACGGATACATAACCTTTCTGCATATTTGTAAAATAGCACTCTTGACGCTGAAAAGAATTGCGGAGCTACGTTGATGTCTGGTAGACGCCTCTTTAAAACGCTGTTTTCACTAAATGCATCGGTATTGTCATCGCTACTGTCGCCATTATTATGACAGACTGCAGTATCATTATCATCGCTGCTATGACCCTGAAGACAGGAAAGAAAAATAAAGAACAGTTTCTCACGACTCGAGGCGGAATAGCGGATTGCGCGCTCTGCTATAGATCAGAGGGATAGTGGTTCGATACCCGATGGAGACTGATTTTCCTTCTAGATGCGTGAGTTTGTGTGAACATTTCCTGTGAATATTTCGGTCGGCACCATCCATTAGCCAAGACAGGCTCTCGCCTTAAACTTCAGAGAGTGCTTGAATTTCGCCTGAAAATGAACGCGGTGGAGCTTTTAATTCCGCCTTCTGACTCTGTGATGTTTTGTAATTAAAAGACTGCCATAGTGTTTGGCATGATTAATATTAAGCATGTTATGATCTTTTGGTTGGCGATGACAAGAACGCGTTGCATCTACCTCAATTATCAGTGAACACCTGCACTTATTATGCAAATATACAGTATTTGTCAAATGTTTTTTTTTTTCACATTTCACATTTTATTTTCATTGTTAAATGCATGTATACATGGTTATCAGTAATACAGAAGGAGGTCCCGAAGTAACAACTGTCCGGGGACCTCCTATGACAAAATGAATAAAATTTGCGGGTAACATAATAGGCAGTTATAAGAAAAACATACACAGGCATGCAGATAACAAATTATAATACTAACAATAATATATAATACAATGCAAACTAAAAACAGTATAGAAAACTCTAAATAATCAATAACTAGAAACAAAAGTGCACTAACTGCTGAAATCTGAGAATGCAATTTGCTGAAAAAATAATGAAATAATGTGAACACAGAAACCTATGATCCAGAGAAACATTTAGTCGGAGGAACAAAACAAGGTAGATAATTAGTAAGTCCTTAAAGAATGATGAAATGAATGAAGACTAGGCTGTGATTTGATTTCGGAAGGCAGTGAATTCCACACCGATATGCCTGAGAAGTATACAGTTTACCATAATTAGTCCTGATTTTGGGTAACAGTCGATTATGATATTCAGCAAATCCGGTGTTATTATTGTTAAAGAGCTTGGAGGGCTCAAACCCACAAAGAATGACATGATTATTAAGCGTTTTAAAGATAATTGATGCCAACCTAAAATTAAGCTGTAGCGACAATGGCAGTATGTTAAGTGTGCGATAAAAATTGACAACGGATGCACGGTAAGGGCTGAAAGTAATCATTCGGAGTGCTTGATTTTGAAGGTGGCGAACACATGAAAGGTGAGTGTTGTATGTGTTACCCCAAGATGATATGCAATACGAGAGGTGGCTATGTACGAAGGAGAAATATAACATGCGAAGTGTAGGCAGGTCGAAGTAGTGCCGGGCTTTAATGATTACGTGAATACCAAAAGCTGCTTTAGATATAATGAATTTTGTATGCTGATGAAACTTTATTTGATTATCTAAAACGACACCAAGATATGTAGTGGATTCTGACGGGTAAATTACGTCCATGCCTAAATGCACCTGAGGAGTAGGAACTACCTCCTTGTTGCATGAATGAAAAACCATAAAGGTTGTCTTTTTTGGATTAATTTGTCGATTATTATTATGGCACCAGGTATGAATACTAAGAAGGTCAGTGTTCAAATTGGCGGTTAGTACAGAAATGTGACTAGCGTGGAAAAAATTGAAGTATCGTCAGCGTAAAGAATTGAACTAGTGTAGTTGAGGCATTTTGGCAAGTCATTAATATAGATAAGGAACAGCAGAGGGTCTGAAATGGACCCCTGTGGAACACCGCGGTTTATTAGCTTTGGGTTAGAAATTATGCCACCAAATTCAACAACTTAAAGTCTGTAGTGAGATAAGTACAAATTAGGCTAAGTGCAGGACCACAAACACCAAGGCATTCCAATTTTTGAAAGATAATGTTATGGGTAATTGTGTCAAACGCTTTTGTTAAATCAATAAAAAGTGCGCCAACAAAGAAACCACGATCAAGGAAATGCCTAATTTGGTCAGTGAATTTTATTAATGCAATTTTATTAATCCAAATCGGTGGGGAGTTAAGAGATCGAATTTAAGAAGATAATTTGTTAGACGAATGACAATTAATTTTAAAATCATTTTTCTGAAAAATGGTAGTATAGTAATGGGACGGTAAATGGTTATTATACTGCGGTCGCCTTTTTGAAAACGCGGTACCACTTTTTCACGTTTCAACTGATTAGGAAAACTGCCACTTTTAAACATAGGGTTATTTAAGTGAGCCAGAACAGGTGAAATGTCCTCTGCAACAAGTTTTATTTTAGCTGGAGCAATTCTATCTAGCCCGGGGCCAGTATTTTTTTATTGCCTTATGGTTTGAAGAACTTCGTTAGCAGAAGTTGGGTATAGGAAAAAGGAATGAGGGGTGCGTGTACGCACTCGCGATTGTGAAATAATGATTTCTGTGTCAGCGCTGAAAAAATGATTAAAAGCGTTGGCGATATCTGTAGCATTTGAGAGTATATCGGTGCTATCGCTAAGATTAGTCATGGTAGGTTCGCGGGCAGCCATTTTTAAGAATTCTTTTATTAGCCTGCAGTTTTTACGAGTATTGTTTCCATTATACTTAATTTTGTTTGGGTAATAACTAAGTTTGGCAGTCTTAAGCACAGTTGTTAGAGTGTCACAGTACTTTTTGAAGCGGTTAAGAAGTGTTACGTTAAACGGCTGCTTTTTAGGTTTTTTCCGGAAATTACCTTTTTTGCGGATGGAACGCAATAACCCTCCCGTAATCCATGGGTTTCTAGGCACGGAAAGTTTTTTCTCCTGTCTATAAGTCGTTGTAGAAGAGTTAAGGCTTTCAATTATTATAGTAATGAACTTTTCAAACGCTGTATCAGGGCAACTTTCATTCAGGACGTCGCTCCAGTCTACAATAGCTATATTCCGAGCAAATTTGCAGTGATCAAGTGCTTGTTTTGTAATGAGTATCTTTGTACGGTTCGTAACGCTATCCAGTAAAAGAAAAATAGGGAAATTATCAGTTAAATGAATATCAACCACTCCAGCAATATTTAGATGAACTTATGTTAGTTAAAATGTGGTCGATAAGTCTGGTAGGGCCACCAGGAATTCTGCGCAAAAGTGAACTGATAAGTGATTCTAGACCATGACCAAGGAAACAGTTGTTTCAATTCATGCTGTAGACGTCATTGTCGTCAATAATGTTTATGTTTATGCCTCCCAAAATGATAATGTTTTTGTTTTCTAGGTTCAGCATGGTCAGTATTCGGTCAAGCTCAAAGCAGAAATCCGAATAGGTTGAGGAAGGAGAGCGATATATGGTTCCAATTACTGCGTTCCTGTTCGAAAGGAATGGTTTGTGAATTTCTACCCAAACAGATTTGCAACTGTCAGTGGAAAATATATATGTCATGCCGGCGATTATATATTAGAAAATTAGAAATGAAAATGGCAGACCCGCCATATCGGCTATCGCAACGATGTGCGTATTCTACTTGATAAGCCCAAGGGGTCAGCTTACAATCTTTGAGTAGTAGAACCTAAATTCTGGCCCTCAGTAAATTTGGAACGTTCAAAAAGCATGAAAAGCAACACAGTGTGGCTCTGTAGCATATCATCTAGGCTCTGAATTTTTGAAGACTCGATGCGTATGTTTTCGGTTTGAATTGCTATCGCAAACTAGCGTTAACCTTGATGACTAGATAGATGATGCCTTAACTTTGCACAAGTGAGCGTTGTATTACCATTATAATAAGAAATCACGTGAATATTTTCTGACTCGTGTTAGTGCGTAGCACAACTAGCCGCAATCACGGATTTCGCCGACATCGGTCCGAAGCCGTTTACTCTATCTCTTGGTTAACTCGAAGTAGAGAAAGAGAACGTGGCTACACGCGCACCTCGCGGCTCAGATTTCAGGAGTTGGAGCGGCCGCAAATCTGTAGTAGAAGCCGCTCTCACTCTCTGTCTATCCATCTCTCCTTAAACTTGAAGAGGAAGAAGGAAACTGGCGACCCCCGCATCACGCGACTTAACAGTGAGGGGAGGAGCGACCGCATGATGCACCCAGGTAGAGAGTAAGACAGTGAGAGAGGGGCGTGTTAGTTGTGGACGTGGCGGCCGTCGCTGGGCAGCGTTGCACAAGAATGTGTGCGTTTCCTTGGCGTCGCAATGGATGAAGCCGGGCCGTTTGGCACTGCGCGCAGGTTCATCGAGCTCGGCGGGCTGAAGTACAATGGTTACAAAGGCAGAACCGGAAAGCCGGAGGCCCATAAATCTACAGTCGGCGGAGACGCGGCCGTTTGGACGCTCCAGTTCACGCAAGGCTGACAGCGAGCTGACAGCGGACGAGCATATATCACCTTCGTCGGCTCCGAAGAATTCCCATTCCAAGGGTGAGTTAAGTTTGCGGGTTCTAACAGAAACGAAGTGTTCACCGCGGGTCCACTGTCGCGGGGAAGAATTTGAAGGGGTCAAGTGGCAGCTTGACGCGAGTTTATTTATGACGGTCGCACCGGCAGCCGCTCTTCGGAAGTAGTATAGAGACCGGGCGCTCGTTGTATGGCGCCACCATCGGATGGATGGAAGGATGGATGGAATATAGAAGCGTCCCCTTTGAAACGGGGTGGTAGCAGTAGCTATCATCGCCTCGGCGGAACAGCGCCTACCGCGGCGAAGTGCCGCGGCAGCTAAGCGGCGCAGTTGTTTCCGTTCTGCCAGGTGTACTCGAGCATGTCCCTACCCGTCGTTTTGCAGTGCGGCTTTGAGCTACTTTGAGTAATTGCAAGGAGTATTTTTCTACCGGCAAATCTTGAAAAAGGAAAGCGCCGTCCTCGGTAGGGCGTGCGTGTTTTTTTTTGTATCTGAAAGCCCTCGGTGCACGTTATTTCCGTTATAACTGAAAAACGCCGCGCGAGCGATTCACCATGCGCTAGGAACGCCTTCCTTCGTTAGGTTCTTTGAAGACGACTTCGGTGACGGAATCTGCGCCTGCACTGGGCGTTCATCATATATGTGTTCTTGTCGAAACCCGTCTGAATGTCAAATACCGTCGAGCCGTGCAGCCAAGGGACCGTAGCAGTGGTAGTTGTAATGGTCAGCTTTCACGCAAAATTGAAAAGATGCTGCACCTCTCTTTTTTGGTAATAGGCTCAGAGGATTCAGAATAGAATGATAACAAATTACATTCGTCCTTCAACCTTCCAACGATAGCCGGAAAGGGAGAAAAATAAACAAGCAAGGCAAACGTAGGATTGGCTTTATGGTAGGAAAAGCAAATAAACATACTTCCAGGATTTCCTGCAAAATTACGCTACAATAGGCCACTGAATCAGGCTTTATCAAACCTTATCCTAATATAAGCGAAAGAGTAATACCACCTGAGCATCATGTTTACATATACGACCATGCTCTGGTCTAACACGTCGGAGCAGCTTCAGATAATTGATCTAGAAAATGTTATGCTATAGATATGTTTCTATCGACATGGTGCGAAGGTTGCGAAAAGAAAAAAATTAATTTTCATGCTAGGGCGGCTTAGAGCGGTGGTCCTGTGGTAGAGCATTCGCCTCACATTATGGGGGTACCAGGTACGATCCCGTTGGATCCCGTAAATGGGTACGAGATTTCCCTCAGCCTGATGCTTGACCTTTCTGGGGTTGTTATATTTTGTACATCTCTCCAGCACACACGTCTTGACCACGCCGCCCATGAGGCAGGAAATGCTTTAGCCTTAAAGGGTTGCACTGAAGGAACCACCCGTGTGAGACCATATTCGAATTGCGATTTGCTTCCTCACTCTGTTGCGTTCAAAGCATAACTAAAAAATAGGGACATCAAGTTGCTTAACCCTATATGTAAGAGGATCTAAAAAAAATGGTCGGATTAAGGAGCTGGGTGACTGCTGCTTTCCAGCAAATGGCGCAGAAATAGTAATTAGAGCGGAGAAAGACACCGAACATGCAAGATCAATAATTAGGATGAACGCCTTATTCCCTTCGATTCTTACTTTGCCGCTGTCCGTTGTCCTTTTCTGCGCAAGTCCCTACTTTACGGGCGTTTAAAAAAAACGACTAGGTGAGCCAAGCAGCACGCCGTCAATGGACCGCCACTGGTCCAATATCGGGATATATTGGTCCCAATATTGGTCAATATTGGCCTCTTATTGGGCCGCACAAAGATCCAAGATATATGCCAACCAATTTTATTGGCTCTCCTATCAAAACCAGTATTGGCATACTACCTTGCTTACTGGCATTCAATGGCACTCAATGGCTACTCAATATCTTCCACCCAAGCTCACTCACTGGTTGTTATATCACGGCTATGCCGCCAAGCTCACTGGCCATCCAATATCTTGTATCCATGCTTATTCACTGGATATTCACAACTGGTATCCAGCCAGATTTATCGGCTACCCAATATTTCCTATCCAATCTTGCCCAGGTTTTGCATTATTTGCATCCAGCCAGAGCAATTGGTAATCCGGCAAATTAGAGTGCTGAATATTTCAATAATGAGTACTATTGCTAATAGGCAGCTACAAAGCCATCCCATTCGCATGCAATGCTGATATTTTTAATGTAGCTTCTTATTTAAATAAAGCATGCTGAGAATATCAATGCACAGACAATAATACAGCTGAAAAGTACATTGCATGGTGATTTATTAGGTGTGCATGGGTTACAGGGCGTGCAAAAATTTAGGCAGGACTCTTCGGTGCTCCTCCTGATTTTCCATCCCTTGGCAAGGTGTTCTCAGGTCCCAGGTTGGAGGAAGGCGCTGAGTTTATCGCAGCTTCTTCTGTGGTTGGTTGTAGGGGCAGCAGCTCCCAGTAGCCTTTAAAGATATGGACTTGAGCAGCGTGCATAGCAATGTATTTCCTTTCGCAGATGGCACCTGGAAATAAAACCAACGTTCATAAATCCCATTAAGAGAGAAAATTTTCGGAAAGTGGAAGTACAGCTAGACCATGGAGTAAAAATGCAAAATAAAGCACCCCCTGTTGGCCCTCAGACAACTTTCTTGTGTGATTTACTCAGGTTGAAATAAGCTGCATAATCGGTGAGGCCAGCCATAATAACTTGGTTACATTGGTTGCGTCATCTGGCAGTGCACGGCTTCCCATGTGGATGTGTTGTTGACGCTGGAAACATAAAACAAAATGATATTTGCCGTTATCTATTCGTTAAACGGTAGCCAGTGCTTGCCCCCTTCTACTTGTAGTGCCTTTGTGATCGAACACATGTAGAAGAATGATGTCATAACTGCATGCTTCAAATCAATAGCTTTCCTTTCAATAGTTTTCGTTAGGATAGATTGCCGCAAGAACTAAAAAAAACTACAAAAGAAAAAGGAGACGCAAAAAATGGCAGTCCCACTACGACCGCGGCTGCTAAAATTAGTGTACACCGCATCATTACTGCAAACAGAACATTTGAAAATTTCTCAAAGCTGCAGCCAAAACAACGTACGACACAGATGCTTCGGGTTTTGTATGATATACTCAAATTGAAAAAAATAAAGAAATCCGTAGCTTAGCATCACGTTTGTTGTGGGAACAAATTTGTACGTGTGATAAAGTATAAGAACTATGGTAGGAACTGTAAATAAGAGTTCGCTTTTCAGAATTTTTTTTTTCATACAGTTCTTCGCGCGGACAGTAGAAGCTCTTGCACGCAGAAGATAAAGTGTCATGATTCAGGCAAGCCCCTTTTTTCTGCGCGATATAACAATCTATAATTGCAGATAAGTGCATTTTTAACCGAAAAGTTTTTTTTTTTATTATTTCAGCAAAGCAATCAAATTTAGCAGTAAGAATAAGTGCGTTAGCAGATCTTCATTGCGGACGCTTTTAGCTTTCTACAATTTATAGTAAAACTGCACCTGCTGGCTATTTTATGACACTTTTACTATTCGGGATTGACGCAGGAGAAAGATCAAACACGTGAATAATCTACACGTCGTTTAGAAGATTCCAAACGCGCATTCATAACGGCAAATTACAATATTAAATATTCGCTCGCAACTAAAAATTATGTTCCAGGAAGCTCAACTTAACCATGGATTTTGAATATAGTATGTAAAAGAAATTGATCACCTCAGATACAACACGCGCGATGAAGTTGTAACCAGAAAATCACACAAAACACGCATCATGTTTTACAGGGCCACATTTTTCTTTTGCAATACAAATTGGCCACCTCTGCGCCGTAAATTTTGTCTTTGTGACCAGAGTTTATGCATACAAAATAGTGCACTGAAGATACAGCTCAGAATTGATTGGCGTGGTGCGTTCGAAATAAATGGCTTTCTGTTCTCGCAAGCATATCGGTTATTGACATGATGATCAAGGCTGACAACACACAGCACCAAATCATGCAAAAAAAAGGTATCTTACCTTGTGGCTAGCGCAGATTCCCAGACCTCAGTTGCAAAAATCCAAAATGAATGTTGCCACGCTGTCACTCGTTAATAATTATGAGGGGTTATTATTAACGATGCGCCCTTAACGGTGCGCACACTCCCAGACACCCTTAGAGTGAGTGGGGGTAGCTGTCCTGGTCGCAAAGGAGATGCCCTCGACTTGCGTGGCAATCTCAGCCGGGGTTCAACTACCTTGTAGTGACAGAAGGGGGTGGTCGTTTGGTGCCCAGCGGTCGCCGGTTCAAACAAGAGTAAGGATTGGAGTCAGAAGTAACAAACAAAACACAATTTATGTAGAGCAAGAGACGATACAAATGAATACACAAGATCACTTGAAATACAACTGACGAGAGGTTCACAGAATACAAACGCTAAGCATGCGACTACAGAATGATTCAATAACACAGGCTTTACAACAGATCAAACACGAGAGAGACATAAACAAACACCAAATTGTTCACCGGGCACTGTTGCAGTCCGACGCCTCAAGAGTCACGATGTGGCCGCCATACGAGACGAGCGCCGCTCCCTTGAAAGTCCGTGGGCTTGCCAGCAGCGGGTGATCCCCGGGAGTCCAGCCGAAGCACAGGCGATCAGGTCGCAAAACACTGACGAACTGACTGACTGACTGACTCAACAAGCGGCGCGGTCGCTTTAAATAGGGCGCGCCGCGTCTGTTTGTTAACATGCGCCAAAGCTAGCGCGCACACACACATAGCTTCGCTGGTTATAGCTCCCTCTTCTCCTCCCGTCGATCCGCGCGTCGTCATTGGCTAGGTCCCATAGAAGATGCTGGAATTTTCTGGCTGATTCCAGTCCGATGAACCACCGTCCTCCCGGGCAATGGGAAAGAGGGTCACGGCAACGCGTACAAAGCTATGCGCACTCCCGCGCGGGGAAGGGGGCTTTTCTCTCCATGCCTTCCACGCGACGCCGTGCGGGCCTCGCGCCGTACCGGCTTGATGAAAATGTGCGCCGATTTCGTGACACACGCAAAGAACATCCCAGTGATCTGATGCTTTATTACACCTGGTAAGAAAAAGTAGCCATCTTACAACGAGACAAAGCAAGAAATAATCTCAGAAAGCTCAGTTATGAACAAACAACTTAAAATGCTGCACAGATATCCTATTTCAGGCATGATCATTAAAACGAATTGGAACTTTCACAATGCTTGGGTTTTCGGTTCTGCTGTCCAAATTTGCGGGAGCTCGAGCAGCTCGAGCGGGTGGGGATTGTGTGGCCGGCCGTAGGCCTCTGAATCAGCCGCTTGTGTCGAGTTTCGAGGCACGGTTGGAAGGGGGCAGAAGGGTCGTTGTGTTTTCACTCTCTCTCTCTCT
>JAJIZL010022283.1:0-23223 GCA_023969395.1 Amblyomma maculatum | reverse complement strand
CCCCCCCCCCCCCCCCCCCCCAGAATATCCCACAGATCCTAGAAGAAGAAGTTGGCGGGAAGGAAGGGAAGAGTGCGGGGGAGTAGAGTGGGGGGCATTGTGAGCAACGCATGCCTAGTTGGGAAGAAAGGGCTGTGAAGGTCGCTGCCCTTCCGCGATGGCTGCTTCACGGGGAGAAAATGCTACAAGATATGAAGTTGAAAGCGGTTTGGAAAATTGCTTTAGTCAAGGCCCTCGGTCTGAGAGGCGACGAAAGGTCGAGAGAATGGAAACCATATGTTCTTTGCGCCAAGCTTGTGAGGAGGATTGCGCAGAGTTTTGCCCTCGGCTTGGCTAAAACAACGAAAAGTGCGTTCGGAGCTCTTTCATCGCCTCGACTGTTGGCTCAGTAACGTTTTCAGTGGCACGATAATTTTGCTACATTTTTTTGTAAGTGCAAAATGCGTTTTACCTCTGCGTTACAGTAATAATCACATACGTAAAACAATCTTCAGTTTTCACGGAATCGTTCTCGGTTCGAACAAATGGACATATTTTTTTTACTGAAGATGGCACACAGGTTCATGACGGAGTACTCTTGAAACGTCATCACGCGAAACTGAGCGATGCAGCAGCCCGTATACTTGCTGTATTCCTATTAAGGAAAGGAAAAGCGAAAACGTCCATAACTACGGGTACTTCAAGGTTAAAATTCCCATGTTATTAATTCTTTTTTTTCAAATCAGGTCGGCGTTTAGAGCCAGAAAAAAGCCGCTTAGAAGTATGCGTGGACATATAGAGCAGCAAAAAATACAAAATACTGGACGAGCTAAGATCTGAAGAACTAAATTGGCAGTAAAGAAAGAATAGAAAGAAAGCAAGGGTCATAATTGAAACTATATCTACGAACTTGGTACAAGGTGTAGACCTCAGAAAGAAACGCGGTAAAATAATCTTTCAGCCCGCGGAAGCTGCGTTAATGAAAGCGTCAGAATAGTACAGAGAGGAAACCTAATTCTCAATTATGTGTTAAATTCTTCGAGAGTTGCGTTCTCTAAAAATGCCCCAAAACTGCTTAAATAACGCACTCGCATTACTTTTAATATATCTGAATCGCCATTAGCTACGTGGTTGACACGCTGGGATAGAATTATTTAGTTCTCTGGAGGGAAACGCCTTCGGTGCGGTGATTATATGGTTGGATAATAATGGCATATAATGCCTGAAAAATAGTTTCTGATCAGTGCTTAGGAGAACGCTGTCAAAAGCTGTCGTCAAATGCATCATTATGAGCCATGTATTGCAGCTTTTGAACAAAAATAACTTCCATAGAGAGCATCGTTATTATGCAATTTCAATTTTGTTACCATATATGCTGGCAACACATGAGAGCGCATTCATTGCACTGTAGGTAATTGTTTTAATTTTTTATTTTTTTTCGTTTGCCTTGTCACATGTAGTGCTGTTGATGTTTTTTATTATTATCTTCTACATGCACACAACGTTTCCGCAGTGTGCGATTTACGTCGCATTAGAATACGAACCATTACAGTACAGTTCAGATTTCTTTTATTGTCAAGCAGAATTAGCTAGACATAACATAGAATATATGTTGCTTGTATTTTTTCTTTGAGCTGAAATATTTTATGCGCTGCTACACCGATGGCCAAAGTCATTCAGCCTTTGTCTGTTGC
The DNA here is from genome assembly GCA_023969395.1 of Amblyomma maculatum. Taxonomy (NCBI): domain Eukaryota; kingdom Metazoa; phylum Arthropoda; class Arachnida; order Ixodida; family Ixodidae; genus Amblyomma; species Amblyomma maculatum. The sequence continues at coordinate 21,550 of JAJIZL010022283.1, read as the reverse complement.
TGAAGCCCACAGCAGAGCGCTAAAGGGTACAGGAATAAGATGCAAGTTTGTGTTGAGTAGATATTAGAACTCGAAGGCGTTGAAAGGAGCCCAACATATCTGTCTATAAAACAGCTAGTACTGAGGCATGGTATAGTCGGCGCTGATGCTGAATGCCGGAAACAGCTAGCGTAATGGCGAATTATGCAGTGAGTGTTTGATTGGCTAGCGAGATCGACCTCTCCCACCACTGCTATCGCTTCAACATATGTAGGGTTTCCTTCTATCGCGTAAAACAAGGCGGAATAATGATGCTACGCGTGATTGTTTCCAATCCTAGAGAAACGTTTACAGGATGTGGATTCACCGGATATATTCGATCGTTTCTGCGTTTACCATCCAAACGTAGCCACTGGTGTTTGTTCAAGCGACTCACACGTTCTGTTTCGTTCTTTGCATTTGAGCACCTTGCGTTTCTTGACTGCGCAGAAGTTTTTTCGCAGACACGCATCTATTAAACTTTTGCTTGTCAGATGTGTGCTGGAGCGCGTGCGTATGCTTGTGCACTCGTATGCGTATATATAGGCCCATGGAATGAAATTCCATGCACGAGAGTTGTTGCCGAGATGTGTTCAGGATCTGTGCACTGATATGTCTATCACTTTCAATCATCCTGGTTTGACGAGATCAGAAAAAGAAATCGTCTCCACCGGGAATCGGACTCCTAGCCTAGCAGCGCTTTAACCAACTGCGCTAAATTCTGGATCGCGAAACAAGCAGTATATATAATTCTCCTTGTGATGATAGCGACGAGAATGATGCCGCAATTAGTGGTAATGACAATGATGACAGTATCAATGGCAATGACGCTGCGTTTAGTTTGTAACTATAAATACGTGATGCACCGTATCATCATCAGCAGCAGCAGCCTGATTATACCCACTGCAGGGCGAAGGCCTCTCCCATATTTCTCCACTTAACCCGGTTCTGTGCTGGCAGCATCCACTTGACCCCTGCGAAGTTCTTAATCTCATCCGCCCACCTAACTTTCTGCCGCCCCCTGCCACGCTTTCCTTCCCTTGGAATCCAGTTTGTTACCCTCAGCGACCATCGGTTATCCTCTCTTCGCACTACATGTCCTGCCCATGTCCATTTCTTCTTCTTAATTTCTACTAGAATGTCGGTAACTTGAGTTATTTCTCTGACCCACTCTGCACGCTTTCTATCTCTTAATGTTACCCCTACCATGTTTCGTTCCATAGCCCTCTGGGTTGTCCTCAACTTAAGTAGAACTCTCTTGGTTAGCCTCCACGTTTCAGCCCCATAGGTGAGTACAGGCAAGATGCAAATGTTGTATACTTTCCTCTTGAGCGATACCGGTAAGCTGCTAGTCATAATCTGTGAGTGCTTGCCAAATGCGCTCCATCCGAGTCTTATTCTTCTTGTTATTTCCTTTTCATGGTCCGGATCTGCGGTTACTACCTGTCCTAAGTAGACATAATCGCCTACTATTTCCAGCATTTCCCTACCTAATGTAGACTGCTGTTCGTTCCCGAGGCTGTAGAACATTACCTCAGTCTTCTGCGTATTGATTTTCAAGCCTACCTTTCTACTTTTCCTGTCTAGGTCATCAATCATTATTTGCAGTTCATCCCCCGAGTTGCTTAGCAAGGCAATGTCATCAGCAAAATGCAGATTACTGAGGTATTCTCCATCTACCCTTATCCCAAACTGCTCCCATTCCAAGTCTCTGAATACTTCCGCTACACAAGCTGTGAATAATACTGGGGAGATTGTGTCTCCTTGCCTAACACCTTTCTCGGCACGTTGTTTTTTCTTCTACTTTGTGTTTAATTATCTTTCCCCTAAACAGATTACATTACTAATTTCTGTGTTTATCAAGCAAACATAAAAAAAGAGACATAAAAGTACCATCCCCAACGCTTTCCTTGGCCTCGCCGACTGCTGGCTTCTTTCCTTCACCTTTCTTTATGGGAATTTTGTTTCTTTCTTTATGCAGAACTATAGTTGCTGTGCAGCCACTATATATATCTTCCAACACTTTCACGTACGGCTCGTCTACCCCCTGATTTCGCAATGCCTGCATCACCGCCGAGGTTTCAACTGAGTCAAATGCTTTTTTGTAATCAATGAATGCTATGTATAAGGGCTGTTTATATTCCGAGCATTTTTCTATCACCTGATTGATGGTATGGATGTGATCGATAGTAGAGTACCGTTTCCGAAACCCTGCTTGATCCTTTGCTTGATTGCAGTCTAAGGTTGTCCTGATTCTATTAGCGATTACCTTAGTAAATACCATATACCGTATACCGATGCACCGTATGCGGCATCATTAATCTCGCCTTCGGAAATTTTTGCAGAGTAGATTCCACATGCTGTCAGAATTTTTTCAATACTGGCATAAGTTTGGAACACTATCTGTATTAGCTACGTCCACGCGTGATCGACATCCGGCTCTCTAGTCTGCAGGAATTGTCTCGAATATATTATATGCAGAATTTTACATAACATATATTCGTGCCTAAAATCCTAAATAAAAAAGTACTCTACCAAAATTGTCAAATATAATCGCAGGTCATCCGCAACAATTAGTGCATCAGGGAACATATATTCAGAAAAATATATTCTACATTTTCCGTGATGGGCGCTTTCGTGCATTTTGTGTGATCAGCTTAGTCAAACAATTTTAAGACTATATGTACATTAATCCCCAAAAAAGTTTATAAAAATGTTGGCCAAAATTACATATGGCGTATGATTATCTTCTACAGTTGAACGTAAACTGATGTACGGGCCAGTGAAAAATTTAGTTGGGACGAAATTAGCCCAAAAACACTATTGGGATACATGCACATTGAAAAATGTCTGTGTCGGTCAGAGCTGCTTTTACTGTTTTTTAGCGCCGCCGCAGCTTGAAATGTGCGATTGTGACCAGCCATCAAAGCTCGTTAGACAATATTGACTACTAGAAACCACGATATATACAATATTGGGATGCCACCAAATCTGATGGGACAATATTGACCAATCTATGTCAAGATATATTCCAGTTGACAAGCCATCTATATTGGCAGAACATTATTGCCCAACCTATGCCATTAGAGCCCAATGCTGGCTAGCCATCACAGTCCATCGAACAATATTGAACAGTATAATGCAATATGTATACATTGTTGGCAGGCCGCCATTACAGGCGGGTCACTATTGACCAATATATGCCAAGATTTATTTATAGCTGACAAGACAATCATAATGGCCAGACAAAATGAACCAATTTATGCCATTATATGTGCAATGCTGGCCAGCCATCAAAGCTAATTAGACAATATTGACCCCCTAGACCATGATATATGCAATGGTGGTATGCAACCAAAGCTGGTTGGGCAATATTGACCAACGCATGCCAAGATATATTCAATGTTGACAAGACAACCATAATGGCCGGACAATATTAACCAAGCTCTACCATGATATGTCCAATGCTGGTTAGCCATCATAGTCCATCAAACTATATTGACCACTGTAAGCCGATCTGTATACCTTGTTGGCAGGCCACCATGACTGTGAGAACAATATGGACCAATGCATGCCAATATATATTCAATGTTGACAAGACAGCCATATTAGCAGAACATTATTGCCTAACCTATGCCATGATATGTGCAATGTTGGTCAGCAGGCTCATTAGACAATATCGACCAGTAGAAACCAAGATATTGCAATGTTAGGAAGCCGCCAAAGTACGTTGGAATTTATTGACCGATGTATGCCTAGATATATTCAATATTGAGATGCCGTTGGTATTGACCGTACAATATTTACCAGGTTATACCATGGTGTTGAAGATATTGGCAATCAATTGTAGCTGGTTGGCCAATAATGACCAGGTTGTCTCATTGTGTATACAATAATGGCAAGCGGTTCAAAATGCATGGGCATTATTGACCGCTGTTAGCCGGTTGTATGCAATAACGGATTTGTGTGAAGTTCACTGGGCTAATAATGGTTATATTATAGCATGGCTGCGCATTATTGGTAGCTCATTGGCACCATTGGGCCACTTGTGGCCCAATGAAGAAAATTAAGAAGAAGAAATGGACATGGGCAGGACATGTAGTGCGAAGAGAGGAAACCGATGGTCGCTGAGGTTAACAAACCGGATTCCAAGGGAAGGAAAGCATAGCAGGAGGCGGCAGAAAGTTAGGTGGGCGGGTGAGATTAAGAAGTTCGCAGGGGTCAAGTGGATGCAGCTAGCACAGAACCGGGTTAAGTGGAGAAATATGGCAGAGGCCTTCGCCCTGCAGTGGTTATATTCAGGCTGATGATGATGATGAATCCCAAATCAATCCCCAGTATTAATCCGATGGCTGGTGCTGCGTGGGGAAGTTAAGCCACATCCGAGAATACGATAGCATCGGGATTCCTCTTACGTCACCTGCTGGATTCGCTCGACGCTATCCTCTAAGAAGTAGACCGCACTCTCCAAGATGGGGTATTAGTAGGAATATTAATCCATCCTAAATAAAAGAGCACCCCGCCGGGGTTTCGCAATGGTTACCGCGCTCGACTACTGAGCCCAAGGAAGTGGGATCAAATCCCGGCCTCGGCGGCTGCGTTTCGATGGAAGTGAAACGGAGTGGCGTCCGTGTGCTGTGCGACGTCAGTGCACATTAAAGAACCCTAGATGGTCAAAATTTCCGCAGTCCTCTAGTAGGGCGTCTCTCATAGCCTGAGTCGCTTTGGGACGTTAAACGCTACAAACCAAACTAAACCAAAACTAAATAAAAGAGCGGCTCAGATGGCAGTTCAAGAAGATGATATTCACCGCGTAACGCTAAAGAGTTCTGGAATTTAATACGAGCGGTGATCTACTGTAGCTACAGTATAGAGCTTAGATACGTGGGCCACGGATTTGAAAGAAAAACATTTCGACGGATTCGCGTGTCTAAACTGGTGAAGTTTCAAAATTCTCCAAGTTTCACTTTTTATTTATTTTGGAGGGACTCGACGTTTTGGAGTCGGCTTGGCTCCTTATTCAGGGTCGGTGCAAGACATGTATGTAGCTATTAGAAAATGAATAAGGGCGAGGAGGAAACGAATACAGGAAGGAGGGGGAAAGGCTAGGATGTGAGTATTGAAAAGAATGGAAAAGGTGGGTGCCGGATGATGCAGTGGTGCTCGCTGGCCTCTTTTTTCTTTGCCTTTGACAGTAACCGGGTAAGATCCTGTAGTTGTAGTTACACACCAAGTAGGCTGCCTTTTTTCTGGATGATATTTATACAAGCGATCCAAAACAATGTTACCTGGGTAAGACACAACATTTCTGGTGTGGTGGGAGTGGTGCGTGCCTACAGGGTCTTCACTCGATTCGGGGCACGTCGCAGATAAGAAAACCAAATCGCCAGCCAGCAACGATGCACCTCACCGCACATTTATTCTACAGAGCTCTTCCACCAACGAATTATCCCCCCCTTCCAACGCCCATTCGCTTTTTCTTTCCCGTCTGTATTCACCCCCTCTCCGTCTCTGCTTTCCGTTACAGCTCCATAAAAAAGCACCACTAAAGAAAGAGACGAGCCACCTTCGAAATATCAGTTTCCGTAGAATAAAAAAAAGCAATAGTTGAGTTTGAATCTTGACTTATTGGGGCACGGAAGCTGATCTGATCGTTCTGGCGTGGCCTGTGACTTGGCAGCGGAGGCAGCGGATCGACAGCAATGCTTATTCTTGCCTCTTAAATCGTAGGTTCAACCTGTTATTTTTTGTACTTTTGTACTGCTCTCTACGCTGCCTCTGCTGCCGGTGATCTGCGTTTGTGTACTGTTACCGACATGATAGAGGTTGCTGATCTGAAGCGTGAATTCCGAAAGAAACTGAGAGTGATAAAAAACAGCATAGAGTACCTAATCAATGTCTGCGAAGAAATGAAGCAAGAGTGCGCCGAAGTAAAGAGGGAAATTGCTGCACTTAAAGAATCTAATGAACAATTGCTGCAAGAGCTTGAAACTCTGAGGGAACAGGTGCGCGACAATTTTCTAAGAGTAACTGAACAGGATCAGTATTCTAGGAACAAGAATATTTAAATAAAAGGTGTGCCGTATGAAGAGAAGGAAAACCTTGAAGAGCTGCTTGGTAAAGTGGGAGACGCAAAGGGGTGACCCAACAGATAAACAGAAATCGAGGTGTACCACGTGTTCCCGTTTGGAACGACACAGAAAACAAGAGCATTGTTGCCGTTTTCAACAGCCGTGCCAAACGAAATCAAATAATTGACAAAGCACGTAGCAAATAACTGACGCCGTGAACCCAGGATTTTCCACAAAGGCATGGGTGTTTGGGAACGAACATCTTTGTCCCCAGTTTAAGTTTCTGCTGGGGATGACAATCGCTCGCAAAAAGAAGATGAGCTGGCATTAAGCATGGGTAAAAGGCGGCAAAGTGTCCGCTCGGAAAACAGATACAGCAGAAGTAATCCGCATTTCATGCGAAGGGGATTTGGAAAATATTGTATAAGAACCTTTCGCACGCTTTATCGGACCTTTGTTCCATGTACTGTCAAACACACCTAAAGAGATCGCTTGTTCAAACGAGAGTGCGCAGCTTTCCCTCCTACATTTTAATGCACAGTCTGCAAGGAATAAGTACGACGAGGCAACTACATTTCTCGGTAACTCGGGCTCAGGTTTGTTTTCATATTGATCACCGAAACATGGTATAAAACGTAAGAACTCCTTTGTCTACCAGGTTACAAAAGGTTTTGCTTAAATAGGCTCTACATGCGTGGTGGGGTAGTAAAGCAGTTGGTATCGGAACAGATGCCATGTGTAGTGCTCCCGAGTTCACGGCTGTTACACCGTAGTACGAGACACTGACACTCCAATGAAAAAAAAAGTAAATATTCACCGTGATTTACCGGCCCTCCGATGGGAGTAATACTGAATTTCTTACCTACTTGGAAAAACCGAATTTTGCGAGTGTGAATCAACTACACATTACCACCGGAGGGGATTTCAACATTGCCAAGCTTCAGTCTACTTCAAATTCTCGGGATATGTCTTTGATTCCTGATACATTTCACTATTAAAACATGACAACAGAACCTACACGCATCACCTGTCACTGTGAAGCTTTTCTTGATTGTTTTATCACAAATAACCTGAAAGACTCTCAATCATTCTTAGTTCAAGAAATCAATTATAGAACGCTTGAAAACTTATAAGTCGACTTCACATCTGTGGTCAATTGAGTGTACTACTGCTGGCGACGCCTATGACGTTTTCATGAGTCTGCTTAAGCATGCCTACATGCATTGCTTTAGGTACAAAAATGCCATAATCCATGGCTCAATAAAGACTGCACTAAAATTATGAGTGAGAAAAATAGTATGTATTTTCAGTTTTTGAAAACAAGGGACCCCGGCGATTTCTTTGCATTTAAGAAAGCCAGAAACAGAGTAACAAAGTTTTTTACGGAACTCTAATCACGCTTTCGTTGAAAACCTATTTGCCGCGTTGCTGCCAGGGGAGACACTCTTTCGCGTGAATTGAATAAACTCTAAAATAGGAGTACACATGAAAGTGAAGGCCTCTAAATTACAATTAATAATAGAAAATTTGAGAGAAGAGAGCTAGCAAATAAGTTTAATGAATATTTTACAACTTTAGCAAATAGCAGTCACAATGATAAAGCATTCTCGTATTTGGCCAACAGAATGCCCACACAGCTTTCTTTGCTCCAGTTACTGCCAATGAACTTTATTCCATTTCTATGTCTTAAAGAACAGCAAAGCGCGATACTATTGGCCTTCTGATTCGTCCCAAAAAATCCGTGCTCATCTCTTAATATCGGCTATTAGGCATATATTTAACCTCTGTTTAGCTGGTGGTGTTTTCCTGCAAAAAATGCAGATAGCTTGAGTCACTGTCTTGTTTAATTCGGAAGAAAAAAATGAGTTTTCAAATTATAGACCAATTTCTGCGCTACTTGTAATATCCAAAGGATTGTAAGAGGGAATCTGTAAAAGAGAGGTATCATTTTATGGTAAGCATGCTATAATATCTCCCCAGCAGTTTGGTTTCCGACAGAGTATGTCAACAGAACTGGCCTTTCTCACACAAAAACAATTTATTATTACGCGTCTGGAACAAAGAAAACTAACACAAGCGGTCTTTATAGAATTTTGAGGCGTTCGATAGAATTAACCATATTACCCGATTTTGTACATTAAAACAGTATGGCTTCCGTGGTATACCTCTCGCCCTTTAAGATCATATCTGTCTGCGAGACAGCAAAGCGTTTCTCTAAAAGACGAACCATCAGCTCTACGCAATATATTTTGTGGAGCGCCTCAAGGCAGTATATTATGACCCTTTATTTACAATTTATATTATTGACATAGGACATAGTCAGGATAAGTGACCAAGCAGTCATTGTAGTCTACGCCGATGACATGAGTTTGTTTCCTCAGTCAGAAGACGTTAACGAATTATCATTCTTAGGTAACATAATTAATAAGCTGTTCCAATGTGGCGAAGTTAATTCATTCGAAATAAATACGAAAAAAAAAACCAAGGATGTCCAATTTCGACCTTGTGCAAAAACTTCTAGATTACAGTCTTAATTTAAAATAATACAATGAAATAATAGATACAGTGCACGAAGTGACAACATTAGGTATAGTATTTAATTAACATTTATTTTCGGTTGCGTATACAACACTGAAGCAAGAATTATCTGCTAGCATCCGGTCTGCCAGGCAGCGTTACTTTACTGAAACCATCCCACAGTTCCTGAAAAAGAAATTCAAGCAAATTTTGGAACCACATCCGAGATCGGAGGGAGCCTATCCAACAAATAGTTGTGCATAGCAATGCCATCACATTTCCAGAAGAAATGACGGTACATTTTAATTCTTATTTCCATTCTGTGTTTTCCACTAACTGTCATAAAAATGTTAATGTGAACAATACTTGCGGTTCTTCAAGCGAAAATAATGTCTTGTTCTCTTATGAGGGGGTTGTGGAGATGCTCCTTAGACTCGATCCTAAGAGTTCTTCTGGCCCTGTTAATATACCTAATAAATTTTTAAGGCGTTATGCAGAATCTCTAGCTCATTTCCTTGTGAAAATATTTCATGAATCATTGTTGTCTGTTTCATAATTCCTGACTGGCTCACGGCCAGAGTTGTACCTATTCACAAAAACGGAGACCTCTCATTGGCGGAGAACTACCGTCAAATCTCGTTAACTTCCAATTCCTGCAAACTCATCGAGCATGTAATAGCGAATCATATAACGGAGATTCTAAATTCAAATTCAGCTCTTAGGTCATTCCAGCATGGCTTCAGAAAGAAATTTTTAACTGTCATGCAATTAATTACAGCCATTCACACCTTTAGCGAAATACTAGATAAATCCGGACAAGTTGACGTCATATACCTCGATTTCAGCAAGGCTTTCGATAAGGTTCCGCATAATAAACTACTTCTGACGGTTAATACAATTGGAGTGCCTGCACTACTCATCAACTGGATTTCTGCTTACTTAAAACAGAGAACACAGCATGTGGAGATTGACGGATTCTGTTCCCCCCACTTGATGTTACCTCCGGTGTTCCGCGAGGGAGTGTGTTGGGTCCTTTATTGTTTTCGAATTATATAAATGATTTGGTCTCTTTTATTGATGAAAATGTTAAAATTAATCTTTTTGCTGATTATTGTATGCTATTTAAAGAAATACGCTCTGGTTCAGATCAAACCCTGCCTAATACAGCTTTAAAGGATGTTGCGTGTTGGTGTAACCAATGGGGAATGTCACTGAACCTTGAGAAGACCGTATTTATGCGTATTACGAGAACGAAGATGCCTCTGGATTTTGTTTACACCCTTAAAAATATACATGTGACTAAAGTAAATAAATGGAAGTATTTAGCCGTAATAATTAATGACCAGCTAACATGGAGTGATCACATTTCCCATGTAACTTCATCTGCAATGAAAAATCTGGGTTTTTTAAGACACAAGTTGAAAGGTGCACCAAGTAACTTAAAAAAATTAGCTTATGAATCTATTATTCGGCCAAAGCTCCAGTACGCTGCCGTGGTGTGTGACCCTCACACGAAAACAGACGTCGCGCGGGGAGAAAAAGTTTAAAGGTGGGCCGTACGCTTCATCTATAACAAATACCGAAATTCTGATTCTCCATCTTTCCTTATGGAAAAGAACAAAATAAAACAACTCTGTACCCGACGAAAGATAGCAAGATTAGAATTTTTATGCTCCTTAATTCATGGAAAGCTCGGAATATCGGCAACACTTTATGTCACACCATCCCTTACTCGAAAAACAAGACACACACACAATTATAGCTTAACTCTCCATTTCGCCAGAACCAACGTCAACAAATTCTCCTTTTTTTCCACGAACAATCGGAGACTGGAATGGGAGGTTTTCAGTTGTGAAAAATTCAGGGAAGCCATTGGCAATGTTTTTGGCCACTGAGAGAGTTTTTGTCTGGTTGTTTGCAATGTTTTTGACCTCTGAGAGAGTTATTGTTTTTTTTTTCTTTCTTTCTTTATTTTTTTATGGCGTTATAATCAAAATGGCTATCTGTACCAATTCATGCTTCCAGGTTATTTGCAGAAGTGTATCTGTGCATGACACGCAAAAAGTTCTCTTTTTCTGTGTTATTTCTTCTGTACACCGATTTTGCCCATCATGCTTGGAGCAAAGAGACCTGCAGTATAATGTGAATAAAATAAATAAAATAAATAAACATGTGCTTCGCAAGTTGGCGAAGCCCTATAACATTCTATGTCGACTTCGTTATATTCTTCCACCTAGAATTAAACTAATGTCATATAATTTCTTATTTACGTCACAAATATATTACTGTAGCCTTGATTGGGCAACAACTTCGAACAGCATACGCAGGTTATGTTTAATACACAAAAAGGCAATCGGTCACATTTCAGGCTTACCGCATGGTGGTCATACAATTGAGCTTTTTTCAACTTATAATATACTGCCTGTACTTCACCTATATAATTTTAACCTAAGTGTTAGGTATAAAAGCTCACTGATAAAATCCAAACATGCTTTCTATCGCTGTGCAATGTAAGGCAAACTGTAGAAGTTCCGTACAATATCAGAAACGTAAATTATTGGCTTGTCCCCTGTTCGCGTACGAATAACGGTTTCAATAGACTAGAACAACGCCTGCCAGCCTCATTCAACATACTTAAAAACACAGGCATAGATATAAGAACAACAACAAAACCCACACTCGCTTGATATTTTACAAGTTTAACAGTATATAGTGACAGATTAGGGATGGGTATTCCAACATGCAATTAAAAAGACAAAAACGGTCCGGGTAAATTCATTTTTCTGCTTTGTTAATGCATGCATAAGTTGCATAGATTTTATAAGTATGGTGCATAGACGTTTGGACATATGTGTTGAATATTCCGTGAGCTCCCTTCGCGGTCTTCACGGCATGACATTTGGGCCATCCCACTGACAACGGGAGATGGACGTAGACGGACTGGAATAGCTCATTCTTCACCGCGGGGTACGGCTGTGTGCGTGTGTGTTGTGTGTTGTGGTCGGTGGGTAGCGTGAGAGAGGGACACTCGTGGGCGTGTTCCCTTCAAGTGATAGACACTCAGCGTTTACGGAGCAGTGTGGTGCGGTGGTTCATTGAGGCGCTCTCCGAACAGTGTCCATAATGAGTGCAGTTTGGAGAATTAAAAATCATGTTCTTGTTTCAAAAGTTCTCCCTAACGTCATGGAATAACGAACATATATTTTTTGGTGCCGAAACCCGGGAGTAAGCGAAAAACAACGGCAACTTGAAACCAGCGTTCCAACTGCAACGGACGACCGGGATGGAGCGTCTCCAAACAAAGAGAGAAGTTACGCGCGCCGAGCTGAACCGACTGAACGAGGAGCTTGAGCAACTAACGATGGCGGATGACTTCGGCCCCCAGCAACGAGACCTCCTCGCGGAAATATCAGATGAGTTGGACATTGTTTCGAGAGATTTGAAACAGTTAGATGCCTTGATTGAGCCGCATGTGTGTGTCGAAGGCCTCGCGGAAGAATACAAAGGTGTTCGTCATTGCCAAGCTCTCATGACACGAATGCGGACAAAGCTTCGGGGTTTCAGTGAAATAAATTCTAACGGTGCAACAAGCACATTGAATTGAGTAGAAACCGCGTCCAGATTACCTGCTGCCCATTCGGGACAACTGAGGTTGCCAAAGCTGCAGCTTCAGAAATTCAGCGGCAACAAACTCGACTGGCAACCGTTCTGGCAGCAATTCCGGCAAGCAGTCCACGAGAATAACGGCTTGACTAGCATAGAAAAGTTCTTGTACCTGCGGACAGCGTTGACAGGAAAGGCGCTGGCCGCTTTGACCGGCGTCCAAGCGACGGAGAAGAATTACGACTACGCTATAAAGACACTCCAGGAGCGTTTCGGGCGTCAGGACGTGCTCATGCAAGAACACCTTACGCAGCTGTTAAACCTTCTCCAGGTTAGAGCTCTCAGTGACGTGAACGCGCTGCGACGCCTCCACGATCATGTTCAGCGAAACATCGCAGGACTTGAAACTTTAGGTGTCAAATCGGACAGCTATGGTGCGATGCAGTGCGCTGCTTTTCTTCGAGTATTGCCGGCCGAATGGGCTGTTGAGTACCATAAGGCCCACAGCGCAGACAAGGACGTGCTCGACAGCTCGAGTCTCCAAGCCTTTCTGCAATCAGTTCGCCTGGAAGTGGAGAACAGGGAAAAGGTGCACGGAGAAAGCACGAACGCTCCTCAGCAAACGCGACCTGACCGCGCCAGTGAACGGCGTCCCAACAGTGTCTACGGCAAAGGCTCAGTGGCCAGCCTCCAGGTGGGTGCCAAATTGAGCAAAGAAAGATGCCCTTTCTGCGCTTCAGAGAGGCATTAGGTTGCAGATTGCAATGCTCCGATATCAATTGATGAGAAGAAAAGAAAACTGCGAAACGAAGGAAGGTGCTACCGATGTGCGAAAAGAGGGCACATGACGACATGGTGTAAGAATTGGACACTACGTTGCGCGAAGTGTGGCCAACGACACATCACCTCGCTTTGTGATCCACCGGCACCGAACGCCGAGGGCGAGACCGCCACTGGGTTTCACTCAGCAGCGTCTCTTAGCAACAGCAATAAAAACGCCGTGCTGCTGCAGACGGCGCAGGTGTGGGTCGACGGACCGAAAAAAAATCGCCTCGCTCGCTGTCTGTTTGACTGAGGCAGTCAACGATCGTTTATAACAGAAGCTCTCGCGAATGCTGGATCTTGAGGTGATCGGTGAAGAGAAAGTGACCATTTACCCTTTCGGCGGCTCGACCAACGTTATGAAGAAAAAAGACGCCGAGTGAAGCTCCGGCTATGAAGCCACTACGACCGCAAGGAGCACAGCATCGAAGCCCTCGAAATTGAAGAAATCTGCTCCTACCAACTGCTGCTTCCAGAAAACGCTGTTGAGATTAGTCGGGTGGCTGATTTGAAATTAGCGGATGTCATCATCTCACCAATTCGCCTCTTCACACAAGGCATCGAAATTCTGATAGGCTCTGATTATTTTTGGACTTTTGTGCCGCAAAAGTAAGGAAAGTGCAAGGGGCCTTGGTTGCGCTTAAGACTGACTTCGGCTGGACTTTGCAAGGACCGATACCACTGTCTGCTTTAGGTGTGTCGTGTTCCACCATTGCCGTTTGCGCATCAGCGTCTCTGACATGGATGCCAACCTGTCAGACGAACTTCGAGCGTTCCAGGAGCTGGAGAGCCTCGGTATCTCCTCAAGCAGCTGCCTACTTGGAAGCGAGGAGCCGCAGGTGAGAGAAGACTTCACTCGTTCTCTGACTTTGACCGATGGGCGATACGGGGCGAGCCTCCCGTGGAAGGCACTTGACCAAGGGCTAGCCAGCAACGAAGTTGTAGCAAGAGAACGCCTGGCCAGGTTGATGCCGCGTCTGAGACCCAACAAGAGCAGGCTAATTGACTATGATTCAGCCATCCGTGACTACCTAGATAAAGGCTTTGCTGAAAGGGTTCCAGCCGACGAAATCGACAGCACCTGGTCTCGAGTGTAGTATATGCCTCGGTGTGCTGTGTCCCGTTCAGAAACCTCTACCACCAAAGTTCGCATAGTGTTCGATGCATCTTCGAAAGCACAATGCTACTTGTCCCTTAACGATGCCTTCAGCAACGGCACTAACCAAACCCCAACCTGCTGCGGCTTATTCTGAATTTTCGATGCCACAATATTGAATTGACCGCCGACATCGAAAAGGCCTTCCTTCAGATTGTCATCCAAAGTGAGGACCGCGATGCACTGCGATTCTTTTGGTATTCTGAATCATGTGAGGGCTCATTAGAGGGTGATATAGAGGTCTGGCGCATGACAAGAGTGCTTTTTGGCGCCACAAGTAGTCCCTTTATATTGGCTGCCACCATACGACATCATCTGGCTAACATCTCTGAGGACCTCTCTCACTCTGCACAAATTTTAGGCAGCTGCCTTTATGTCGAAGATTTGATAACCGGAGTCAGCAACGCGGAAGAGGCGACGAAAATGTATGAGGAGACAAAGCAAATAATGAGCTCAGCAGGAATGAAACTGCGAAAGCGAGGTTCTAACAACGAACTCCTGCAAAAACGGTTCGATGCTGACGGCGTTGGAAATGCCTGCGCTGACACTGCGACGACTACTTCAGCCATGGCAAGAGTGTTGGGGCTCGAGTGGGACAGAGGAAACGACGAGCTGAAGTGTTCCCTGAAAACGGCGCTGGAGCTTCTTACTATCAACAGGAGCACTAAACACTTCGTGATCCAGGCCACAGCGAGAATCTTCGATCCCTTCGGTCTGCTGAGCCCAATAACAATCACAGCACAAGCACCTCTTCCAGTGATAGAAATTACGCGCTTCAGAAATCTGAATCGCCTACAGCGCGTCACAGCTTGGATGCGACGCTTTGTTCGCAACTGTGATCGGAAAAAAGATCGACTTGAGGGCCTGCTCTGCGCATTCGAAATCCAACAGGCGCAGAAATGGTCGCATCACGAAGGAGTTTCCTGAGCCAGATGGAAGAAAGCGATCCTGCATGATCCGTTTACCAGGTGGTACTTTTGTACCCGTTGGAAACCAGAAATTAATGAGCTAGCGCTCATTCGGCGGGGAGGATGTTTAATATTCCGGGTGCTGCCGTCGCGGCCTCCACGGCATGACATTTGGGCCATCCCACTGACAACGGGGGATGGACGTAGACGGACTGGAATAGCCCATTCTTCACCGCGGGGTACGGCTGTGTGCGCGTGTGTTGTGTGTGGTGGTCGGTGGGTGGCGTGATAGAGGGACACTCGTGCGTGTGCTCCCTTCAAGTGATAGACACTCAGCGTTTACGGAGCAGTGCGGTGCGGTGGTTCATTGAGACGCTCTCCGAACAGATTCCATAGTGAGTGCAGTTTGGACAATTAAAATTCACGTTGTTGTTGTTTCAAAAGTTCTCCCTAACGTCATGGAATAACGAACAATATGTAAGTGTGTGCTAATTTTATAAATGCTTGAACGGTATGTGCATGTCGCATTTCTTATATTTTTTGTACTGTAGTGCGCAACCTATGCAAAAAATGAACATTTTATGATCTGTAAATAGAGCTTGTATAATTTGTCATAATATTAGTAAGAATATTGATTACATTTTACAGTTCTCCACATTTCAGCTATGTTCCTTTACAACGTTTAACTACTATATGATTATTGCCGCTCTACGCTACCATCAAGGGGGCAAGGGCCTTCGTCAAGCTGCTTAGATAGCAGCTTTTAGTCCTTGACCTCGCATTTTTTTCCTGTACCGAGAGGAATGCGGAATAAAGTGATTGTAAAAAAAAATCCGGCTGTAGCAGACAGGTATCGATTAAGGCGAAATGCAAGGTGTCCGTGTACTCAGATCAGGGTTTGGAGAACGCGAGAGAGATGAAAAAATTTGGAGCCCCTGCTGCAGTGTCCCTCAAAGCCTGAGTCGCCTTATAATTTGAAAAGCCACGAAGCGAACCAAAGCAATCAACCTCCCCTTAAGTTTAATTTAAAAACAAACTAGCAGATTTTTCTTTAAGTCTGTCCACCTTATATAAGACATTCTGCATAGAGTCTAGTGACATTTTTATCAAAGAAAGGGAGGGTTTAGTCGGAGCTGGGCATAAGCTAAATCGATCATGGTAGTTGTAGGATGACGCACAGAACAGAAAAATATGCAGTACGAATAACGCAATGCAAGATAGATGAAAATCCCTTGAAGCCTCAGTGCGGAAGCGGCTGGCGCGAACAGGTAACCCATGATTTCGACATGGTAATTTATTTCGTGCTTTGTCACGTACCTAGTTGAGACTGCTTGCGATTTTATTTTCTTTGCATTAGGTTGTTATTTTGTATCCCTTAAATCATCAACGAATGATTATTGCTAAGATTTTACCTTTAGCATTCATTTTACTACAAAAATGCCAACATACATATACATCACTGCTCGCTGTCTGGCGATTTCGACGCGAGAGCATTAACCTCCAATTGTGTGGAAAAACCTCCGTAAACTCGGTAGTAGTGCTGTTTCGATAAACAAACGTGATATATGACGTGCGTGGATGTCACAAAAGAAATAAATTGAAGTGGTACCCTTTGAAGTAAACAAACGCTCACCGCGTGACATGCACGAAAACATATTTTCCCAAAATAAACATAAAAAAATGATGTTGCATATCACTTAGCCTCTTCAAAAGGTGTATAAAACAACAATTAAATTTGCCCTACCGTAGTCAGAAAAATACCAACATTACGCTCAGAGAAATGAAGAAACGTTACTCAAGAAAAAACTAAAAATATATGGAGCCTGTCATGTATGAAACTATGCAGAACTCAAAAAAATAAATATCGAGTGGGCATAAATGGCAAATAATGGTTCCGACTGTAATCTACATATAGAGATCATAAGAATTTATACGAAATCAGACGCAGCAACAAAGTTTTCTATAAAACTTTGTTTCTATTGTTTACATTTTCATGCTTTATATATAGACATGATAACATGGAGTTAGCATACCTCTAAAATACATTTTTCTTTTCTAAATACCACTAAAATAGATTTTCAGTGTATGGAGCAATATTGTTCTCACCATATGAAATTGCTGATCTATAAGAATAGAGAAGTAGACCAGAAAGAGTGCAACATCTTTCCGAAAGTAGTTGCGTTCTTGGCAGCGAATCTGGCACTATGCGAATTTTCAACGCGCAATCACTTCTAACAGTACACATGCATTTCGCTGCCGTATGTCTGAAGTTTTCCATTGTACACCCGGTTAATTCAACAGCACTGAGCGACCGTTGACAGCCCAGCACTGCTGCGCCGGAATACGTAAGAGATGACAACTCAAGCGAAAGACGCCAACAGTCGCTGTTAATTCAATGAGCCCCGTCTGCCGGCTGTTCTTATTAGTGTGAAGTAGCCTCGTCAACAATAGGCCAAGAATAGGTGTCCGAAGAAGCTGCCACCGCTTATTTTATGCGAAGCATATTAACGTAGGTTCCGGGCCTTCGCGCGACGCCCGGCGGTGGCCATTATTGACCCTGAAGTGGGGTCACGTGACATGACGTTGCACCGGCTGCAGATGGTCCTCATATCGCGCCGTCGGTCGCCTCCCGGCGGGGGCAACTTTTGACCTTGAAGTGAGATCACATGATGTGACGTCACGTGATGACGTCACACCGGCTGCAGATGGGGCCTCATATCGCGCCGTCGGACGTCTCCCAGCGGAGGCCTCCACGCTTCGGTTCGCGCTGTCGCGCGCGACGCGGCGGCGGCGCCACCATCGCTGCATAACGTGATATGTGACGTCACGCCAGGGATGAAGCGGCGCGCGCCCGCCGTCGCGTCAGTCTGTGTGTCCGCAACCACGCCAGCGTCTTTGCGCCGAGCGTGTATGCGTAAGTGACGTCATGCATTTACGGACCATAAGAGTGTGTTTGTCGGGCTGCAAAGAATAAAGTACGACGATTAACCTAAAACCACGTCTCTGTTACTTAGCCCCATTCACACTGAGGCAGCTGCTTAACATGCTTCGCATCCACTGGGCTTAAGCTTGATAAGCCTCCAATTTTTTTATCTGCTCCATCTAGTGCGAATAAAATCTTCAAACATAGACATTTTCAATAAACCACTTAGCATGCCAAATACCTACTTGCAAAGGTTATTTACAAAACAAATTCTAGTCGAGGATATATAAATGTCGCTCATTGATTACATGCAAAAGAAACCTCCTCGACATAGCACCTTCAAAAGGAACTGGAAACATGTGTATTGCATAGAACGTTACACACTTGCACCAATCAAAGCCACAAACATGCAACACACAAAACAAGCGCTCTGAGAACACGGACCTGAAACTTGATTTGAGGGGTTGGTTCCGAGGGAACAGAACAGCCTGTCACTCATTTTACACGGAGGCGAGTTGGCTGAACATCATTTTAAAACAGCGCTAGAGCACGAACAGAGTGTGGACAGAATGAACAATTTTTGTATAGGATTCCGCTGACATGCGTAAATGTATACGTTGGTCGAACAGGACGATGTTTAAATGGTAGGACACGTGGCACAAGAAAATTTAGAACTGAAAAGGCACGGGAATTTTCTCGTTGATTGTCAGGAATGCCAGTGTGAACCATGCTTTCAAAGAACGGAAGCAATAGGCCGAAACCGAGGCCGAATAGTCAGACAAAATATTGAGGCAGTAAATTATAGCAGATTCTAAGTAAACATGCGTAAGCAGCACTTCCCTGACACTTCAAGCGAAAAAAAGGGGTTTTTTGGAAGAGGACATGTGACACGATTGTTTGTCGACTTTTTATCTGCCGCCTCCAGTAAAAAAAGAAACGCTCCATGAATGAAAATCCGTGCGTAAGTTCAGAGCCGTGTGTGTTTGCCTCTTTATATCTGTCGATGTTCTATCGCTGCTTTAAAATAACTCTGCGCACCAGAAAACACCACAGCTGAATCGCCGGCATATGCATTGTTCTACCGTACAAACATTATTTATGGAGATGATTTTCTCAAAAGAACATAGTAATGACCTTAGTAATTACCTTGGGGCATTCCGCTTCAACAATCAAGAAATGTTTGTCGCAGTAGTTAGAAATGAATTTTGTGAGCTTTCTTGGATCACTATAATTAAAGAAATTTGATGCGGCATTATTTTGTTTATTCAATTATCACTGCATAGTTCTGCTCGTGGGGCAGGAAAACGGAATTAACGCCTTAAGCATGCAAACTGTTTTCGTTATACGTAAAAATGCCATTTTACATCATTTCTGTGATGGCTGGAGTTGGCGATTTCTTCGACCTGAAACAACGTTGACATTATGTCAATGAAGAAGCCAGGAATTAATGCAAGAAATACCAACGGGCGCACAACTAGCGCCGCAAGGAATATGCAAGGTCGGCTTCATCTCGGTACGTTGAACCAGTGGCATCAAACTGGTCGAGACATCCTTGTGTCCTTCACGAATGCACGCAAAAAGAAAATAATAGGGACAAAAGACCTTGGAATCGTTAATTGGAGTATCGGGCGGAGAAAGGTGCTAGTCTGTTACGAAATGTCCGAGCTTGAGCTTAGCCCTACTCTGCGTTGCTGCGCGCAGCGTACAAGCAGACGACACTTGCACTCTGCTGGAGCAGCCACTGCCGCGACCGACGCGCGCTCAATCTAGCGGCGACGTCATGTGACGTAGAGACACGTGACAGCAGCGAGGGACCACCCTCTGTGCAGGATGCTGTGAAATTTGTGTCGCCCGCAAAATGTGTGCTGAAAGCATGGAAACAATTAATTTTAACCGGTTGGCCTCCTCTAACCTGATAGCGCTCAGTTAGCTTCATGATGGTATGGAAGAAAAGCATGTTGTAAAATCACACATAAATAAATATAACCCAACAAGCAATCAGTAAATAAATAGCTTTAACCATGTGCTCATATTCCTCCAAGGTGCAGTAGGTTTGTAATAAGAGAGTAATTACTTATTGGCATCCAACGAAGCGCAGCACTTGCTAAGTATTTCAGGGGATGAACTCCAAAAGACAGATAGATGACATAGACAGGAAAAGTAGAAAGGTAGGCTTGAAAATCGATATGCAGAAGACGAAGTTTATGTTCAACAGCCTCGGAAAGGAACATCAGTTAACGTAAGATAGCGAACCACTGGAAGTAGTAGGCGAATATGTCTACTTAGAGCAGGTAGTAACCGCAGGTCCGGACCATGAAAAGGGAATAAGAAGAATAAGGAGATTGGGATGGAGCGCATTTGCAAGCACTCGCAGATTATGACTAGCAGCTTACGGGTATCGCTCAAGAGGAAAGTATACAACAGTTGCATCTTACCTGTACTCGCCTATGGGGCTGAAACCTGGAGGCAAACAAAGAGGGTTCTACTTAAGTTAAAGAAAACGTAGAGGGTTATGGAATGAAAAATGATAGGGATAACGTTAAGAGATAGAAAGCGTTTAGAGTGCGTCAGAGAAATAGCTCAAATTACTGACATTGTAGTGGAAATCAAGAAGAAAGGGCCTAGGCAGGACAGGCAGTGCGAAGAGAGGATAATCGAGGGTAGCTTAGGATAACAAACTGGATTCCAAGGGAAGGAAAGCGTAGCAGGGGGCGGCAGAAAGTTTGGTGGGCGGATGAGATTAAGAAGTTCGCAGAGGTCAAGTGGATGCAGCTAGCACAGAACTGGGTTAATTGGAGAAATATGGGAAAGGCTTTCGCCCTGCAGTAGGCATCAGGCTGATGATGATAATGCATATCTTTATGTATATCTTTATGAAAAAACAATTGTTGCAAATCATTCCACCGCAAAACAAAACTTGAACAGTACCTTCAATTGACAAAAAAACACAACAGTCACATTTTGGAATCGAGCATAATAAAACCAATAGGGAAAGATACAGTAAGAATAGCAATTACAATAATTAAAGTAATAATACAATAATAATAGATACCTAATAACCACATAGACATAACACTAAAAGTAGGCGTTAACAAATCAGCAGTAAATGGTAGACAATTCGGCAGGTCTCACTCGAACTGAGGTTTTTTATTACCGCACAGTGTTAACGAAGATACTGCGCAGATCATTTCCTTTGTTGCAGAAGGTGCTTCTAGCTATATCTCGAAAGATTCCAGCCTCACGCATCTGTTTCTACAATGTTCCAGGGTGCGATGTTACCCTTCGAGGTTTATTTCAGATCTTCCTTCGCCGCCTACAAATTGAGGGGTGACGAGTGAAACAGGCATACTCATTTTGACGACCTGACAGCGTGTTTGTTATCGCCACCTCCGGGTGGGGTAGTTCTTTTGCTGGCGCACGTCAGCCAAATAGAAGTTCTTTAGTGCACTCTCCGACGCTTCATTTGTTGTCATCGGCTTTGTCACCACGACATAATATCTGGTGGAGGTGCTGAATCTCGACATCGTGATAT
>JAJIZL010022282.1:25814-37202 GCA_023969395.1 Amblyomma maculatum | reverse complement strand
TGCCCGCAGTCTAGAAATACGTCTCCTGATCTGCAAAACATTTACTAAAACATTGTCCACTGCGGCACGTGGTGCGAGCAGCGCTAAATCAGACGCTAGGGTCGCTCTAGCTTTGTAAGTCGAGTGTACTCTCCTTTTCGACCCCTGGCGGAAGGTAATATTCGCCGCGCAGGTGCGCGCGCGCATACCTCCTGAGAGTTGCTACTTTCGCGCCGACTCACACAGATGTGTTTCCACGGTGTGTGCCTCAGGTCAGCACGTCACTGCAAGAAGCTCGCCGCTATATACATGCACCGTATTAACGCTTCTGGGTTGTAGAGGGGCTCATCTATTGGCATGATTTCTATTACACATTTTCAATGTATCGAGCATTTCGGAATACTCTTTGAGTTAGATATATACGGGATCAACTGTAGCAGGAGGTGTGAGATGGGAATCAGACCCTTCGAGACCGTTGAAACCTCGAGCGAGAAACACCACGGAAACTATAAGAACTCTTCAGCCAATATCGAAAGCGCACTAAGCGTGTTCCTTCGCGTTGCGTCGTCAGCAAGTTGTCTACTCGGGGAGGTTCAGATATGGTTGCAAAAACGTATAATTGACGTTATATACATATCAAGTCTTGAAAAGAACTTCTATATGATTAGAACAGCATTTCTCATGACGTTACGCTGTTTCTGACTTCCACGCGTTTTGTTCAGCGTATGCAAGCCAAACCGTCGCGATAATTGCAGTCTAGTGGCGCCATCTGGCTTTTCTTAGTCAACCCATATTTTTCAACAAATCGACTTTCTTCTTTCGGAGTCTGGCGCACTCACCCAACACATCCATTTCCACCTTTGGCCTCTAGTCGTCCTTGCGAATTATGATTTATGAATGCATAAAATAAAGAATGAATTTCTTCTTTACTCCTTTCGAGGACAGAAAAGTCTTTTGAAATAAAAATAAAAGTATATTTGCGCTCTTGAATAGGACAATAGGTGATATATGGCAGAACGAAAGTCCAATGCGCCGTTAAAGGTCCACGGAAACGGCCCCCAAGAAACCACTGATAAACGTTTTCAGTGTGTAGAACACATCCTTTTGAGCATTAACGCAAAGTATAACTCCTTGGAACAAAGCCAGCGATTTATTATTAATTTAAAAAAACAGCCTTTTTTGAAATTCGCGGGCAGAGGAAATGTCGCTTGGCGGTGTCGCACGGAACTATTTCCTAATCCCGTGACGTCACGGATCGGTTGACTGGCAAGGCTTGCTAGAAGCTGCCGTTCGCTGCGGTCACTGCAACCATGACGTCACGAACACACTTCCGGTAGCTGCGAAAGTCGTCTGCTCGTGCGCTGCTCGAACTCTGCGGGCTGTTACAGCTCGCCGCCCTTATCGGTTAGGTGGCCATTGCCCATTAAGTGCAACAACCGAAGCGACGCAGGGATCGGCAGAACGAAGCTGCATTTACAAATATCTGATTTATATAACGTGGTTTCAGGAGTATCGGAGTGTCGTCCGACGAGGCGTCAACAGCACGGTCAAGCACCGCACGATGGCAGCACCTCCTTGACCGCCGTAAACATCGCCGCTGTGGCCCCTCCTCCCGCATACCGTTCGCGAACCACACGGCGGATCGTTAGCACCGATGTCCGAAATAAAGCGTGCTAAAATTTGTTGGCGTCTGGAATACTGAGCCGAATATCAAGAATGAAGCCATCGAGAGGATCGCTGACCAGCAGCAAATTGCTGGTAAGAGCGATAGCCGTGATACAAGCTAGTTTCTGCTCAAGCCAGCTGCCGCTGGTGCATTTCGGCTGATCCGATCTGCTCGTACTAGCTCTGCGATTAATGCGTCGGCAGAGTTAATCCTAAAATTATTTTACTATGGCAGGATAGGAATCACTATAAGGCAGTTTCATAAGTAGACGATTTACGACAGCGTTGATCATGTTCCAAAGCGTCGACCGCCGCGGCTTCGCAGCGAAACAATAGGCCTAGCGACGACTAGGGACGGTCACGCACGGCGCCGGCGTTCGCCGCGCTCGCACGTTCCACCCCCGCGGTAATTGTGTAACGTACCTCAGCCTGCTCACGGCATCCCGTGCTGCAAGCGTTGCAAACTCGTGTACTTTCATAGCTAAGGCCGCGTATTTTTTGGCGTTCTGCTCAGCAACAAGCCGTTCAAACGATACTGTAGGCACGACAAGGCTTCAGTACGCAGTCGCTGCGCTGTCGGCCGTAATCGAAGACGTCGGGCGGCACCATAATCTATACATCGATCTTTAAACGTGATACAGTGGGCAAATGAATAACTTTGTGAAGCAGACCCGCTCGTACGTTTCGCGCACTCGGGCGCCGACGAGTAGCTTCCGTCAACAGACGCCGTCATAACCTCGGTTAACGACGCAAACCGAGGTCGTCAAGCTCGGTTTGCGGTAACCGCGGTTAGTGGTGCAACCATGGTTTGGTCCGTCGTGTAACATAGGATAACCGCGGGTTCGCGGTTACACTAACCGTCGCTGCGCGAACTGGCGAACTCCTCAGGCGTGTGCGAGCGAGGACGGGTTGGCGCGAGTACGCCAGCGAGCGAGCGCGCGGCAACCGGAAGTTCGTCGAAGTGACGTATATCTGGGCGGAGCTTCGAACTTGCTTGTATTCTTTGTTTTTTTATGGCTCCCTTCGGCGTACGAGTTGAGGCGGAAAATTGGAAGGGTCACTTTTAATCGCCGATATCTCTGGTGTTACAGAAGCTAGATCGAAAATTTTTGCGGGAGAATGATGGGTGGTTCAATAACTATCAGTGTTATGGCGTTGTTTACCCTTCTTGGTGACCCCTTTCTGGGGACCTTTAATGATCAACTAGATGCCCCAAGGTAGATCACCTGGTAGCAAAAATCGCACTGGGAGGCAGGAATTTCGCGGCACCAATTCACGCCCCCCCCCCCTTATGCGGACCAGAATAAAAACTATGACGTTATTATGACGACATGTTTCTTTTTTTTTTTTTTTCAGACGTCAGACAAGGCAAGCGACGACGAAGACAGACAGAGCTCAGCCAAAACGGAAAAAATTGACCTTGTAGCTGTTAAGGCGATTTAACTTCACTGGAAAATTGACTGCCAATTTGAGTTAAGTTGTGTTTTTTTTTATCGATATTTATTGCCTCAGGGCATCAGTAGGATATGCGATGAAGGATGAATAAACTTATATCCCCGCCCAGGGTGCCCGATCTGTAAAAACGAAGACGTTGAGGCCGACATCCACCACTTGCTGTGTGACTGCCCAGCACTCAAACCAACACGAATCCTGAGCATAGCTGGCCTTTCAGCAACCAATCCTGCCTCATATAACACTTGAATGCAGGGACCTCATCATCGCTCACTTCTGGACTTCATAAAATCAGCCAACCTTTTTTCCATTCAATATTTGTAGTTTTGAACAAGGGCAACTCTTACCCTATTTTTTCCAGCACCATTCTGCCTCCGTCGTCCTTAGCCTCGCCAATGATCGTGTGTGATGTTCAGTCATGCCTTGCACGATTGCAGAAGGCATCTTCTTAAATAAAGGTATAAAACTGAGTTATTGACACCAAACAAAACTGTGCTACATCGAAAGGTGTGCTTTAATAAATCACACTTATGCGTAAACATCTGCTGCAAAAGAAGTAAAATTAAATCTGCAGCTGGTAGGAACGTGACAGTCTTCATTCTACCCCTGCGCGGTCTTCAAACCTTGAACCTAGTGACAGTAAAATGACCTGAGCTTTCCGCCAGCAAACGAAACGAGGTGAGTTCGGTGGAGTGCAAAGGGTTCACGACACTTGGAAATGGGTAACGTATACGTGCCATCCATCCCAAAAATAAAAATCGCGAACAAGGTGGCTCTAACGCGGCCGTGAAAGCACAAAAATCTTACTTTCTTGTTTGAATATTGTTCATTACCATACACAAAGATTTCTATGTACACTCGATGTAAAGCTGAACTCGCCGTTCAGCTCCGTTAATTCAGTGCCGTGCAACTTCATATTGGTTCAGCTTCACACTGAAAATTGTTCATTTTCCGCCAATTAAGATCGCGCCATTAGCAGTATGTGCCATGCGGTGCGGTTAGGTTAATTTCCTAGCGTTTCCTTTGAAAGACAATTTAAGCGAAACCATGAACAGTTAAATATCATCTGTTGGCTTGTGTTTGCTCAGGAATGAAACCCGAAATTCCTGAAGATTATACTCATGTTCATCCCATTTTTACGCATATGCACGTTCTATCCACCATTGTTTGCAGCGTCGCTCATGGAAGATTACCGACTCAGGGTAGAAAAAAAAAGACAGCTTTAGAAAAGCCTCGTTTCAAACCGCTTCATTAAAATGTAAAACTTCAACGCGATTTCAGCGTTAATAAAACCGCTTTAACCCTTTAAAACAAAAGTAACGCTTTCACACCATGCAGGCCACAAGTAACAACAGATCGAGCGAATTCGCCTTGTCATCTTGTATTAGAGATGCGCAGTAACGGAAAAGCGCTGCAAAGAGCACAGATGGAAACCTTTACAGAATGCCATAGAAACTCGCCAGCTCACCTTCCGGGTTCAATTCCGAAGCGAAGCATTTAGACGGTGTTATTGGAGTGTACGTTAGCACTTGCTGTGGCGCGACTTTTCCGGGAATTTCGCGGACGCAGCATTGTCCAACAGCCCGTGCATAAAACATTTACCACAACCAACACAATAACCTGGAAAAATATCTGACATATGATAGCCCACGTTCATCTTGTGCGCAGACGTTGTAACTAGGAGGACGAGGACACCGCTGAGCCTAAGCCTTGCCGTACAGGGAGCCGTTCAATTGCCACACAACAGATGGCATCATTAGCGCAGCGGCCATAAATGTACGACAATAAGTGGGCAGGTAAAGTATTTAAATACCTATACCAAAAGGACATTGATTGATTGATTAAAACTTTAATTTCCACCGATTTAGGAGGCCCCCTACTCCCCGCTCCTGGCACGCAGGCCTGAGGAACGGGGGCTGGAACCTCCGCGACTAAGGACTGGCGAATATACATTGGTTATTCGCGGCCTCAGCCGCCAGGCGGACGGCTTTCTGCTGGTCAGCGGGGACGTCGCTTCGCAGCAGGGTTACCCAGGCTTCTCTACTTTTAATGTTGTCCCTAGCGCCCGGAGACTTAGGGCATTCCCAAATTATATGGTCGAGGGTCCCCCTCGCTTCGCAGGCTTTACATTTATCGTTTTTTCTCTCCTCTATCTGGGTTTGAAACAACCAGACAGGGTTCGGGAAATTTCCGGCTTGTAATCGCCGCCAGGCTATGGCCTCTTTATTATTTAAGCTAGGATCCGGTGGCGGCATCAGACGTCTTCCTAATCTATAATTTTCGATGATTTCTTTATAGGTTTGCAAACGTTCGTCCATCGCCTGGCAGTCGGGCGGCTCCGCGTTTGCCCGGAAGTAGAGATCTCGGGCTAAATCATGGGCCGCCTCGTTGCCGGGGACGGACGTGTGTGCTGGGACCCAAATTAGGGTGATTTTGCGATCAATTTTAGTTGCAGCTTTTAGAATTCGGGCGGCTTCTTGTGAGACCCTGCCTTTTCCGATATTCCAGAGAGCAGTTTTACTGTCGCTAAAGATCAATCTAGCCTTCGTTCCGACGCAAGCGAGCGCTATTGCGACCTCTTCAGCCGTGTCTATGTTTCTACTTCGGATGGTGGCGGAGACGACTGGTGCGCCGCTACCATCGACTACCGCGGCGACTGCCGCCCCTGATAGGCCGCTTGCAGCGTCTACGTAGGCAACTTCTTTTACTCTGAATTCTTTTGCACTTTTAACCAGTGCTTCTGCTCTCTTCTCCCGTCTCTCCTTGTGGTATTCTGGGTGCATGTTGCGGGGGAGAGGACGGACAATGATGTTCTCGCGACATTGTGGTGGTAGGAAAACCTTGTCGGCTGTGCCCCTATCTATTTTTCGACCCACCCATTCTAAGATGGTTCGACCCGTGCTCGACCTACTTAATCTTTCATGTTGGGCGATTCTTACCGCTTCAGCAAGTTCCGTCCAGCTATTATGCACTCCCATTTCTATCAGGCGTTCCGTAGAAGAGGAGATGGGTAGACCCAGCGCCCTCTTGACGCAACGCCTGATGAGTGCGTCTATCTTTTCTTTTTCATTGGTCCTGATGTTGAGGAACGGTGTGGCATAGCATATTCGACTTATTATGTACGCCTGCATCAGTCTCAAGAGGCTTCTCTCTTTGAGGCCTCTGCCTTTGAATGCAATCCTCCTAAATATTCCTGTTACCTGCGTCGCGTAGGTAGTGAGTTTTTTTATCGTTCCGTCATTATACCCGTCCTCTTGAATAAAAAGTCCGAGGATTCTGATTTGCTGGACTCTTGGTACGGTTTTGCCGTCGACCTTTATTTCTACGTTAAAGTCGCCCTTGCACCTCATTGATTTTGGATTATATATGAAAAGTTCGGATTTTTGCGGAGAGCACGAAAGACCCCTTTCGGCCGCGTAGGACACAATGGTGTCCGCCGCCGCCTGTAGGCGTTCCTCTATGCTGCCATCGCTGCCGTTGTTCATCCAGAGATTAACGTCGTCCGCGTAAATGCTGAACTTCAGGTCTTTTATGACTTTAAGGGCAGCAGGAAGGCCTCTCATCACCACGTTAAAAAGGAAGGGGGAGAGCACCGAGCCTTGCGGAGTTCCTTTACTTCCCAGGTGGACAGTGGGGGATTCTAGGTCCTGAAACTTTAGTTTCAACGTCCTGTTTGTCAGGAAATCCATTACGTAATTATATGTCCTCTCGCCGACTCCTAATTCCTGTAGTCCCGCGAGAATTGCCTGGTGTTTTACGTTGTCAAATGCTTTTGTTAGATCTAGTGCTAGAATTACCTTCGCGTCTCTGGATTTCGAGTCAATTATGTCATGTTGTAATCGGAGCATTACATCCTGTGTGCACAGGCCCGGTCGGAACCCGACCATCTCATGCGGCCACAGGTCGTTTTTCTCCATGAAATTAGTTAGCCTTGTTTGGATTACGCGTTCCATAAGCTTTCCAATGCATGAGGTTAGAGAAATAGGTCTGAGGTTTTTCAATTTCGGGGGCTTGCCAGGTTTTGGAATTAGCACAACGTTTGCAGTTTTCCACTGCTGGGGAAGACGACCGCTACTCCATACTTCTTGCATGTAGTTGGTGAGTGCCGTTATGGAAGCGTCGTCTAGGTTTCGTAGCATTTTATTTGTTACTCCATCGGGGCCGGGAGCTGATCGCGTCTTTAAGCTAAGGATTTCGGCTCTAACTTCCGCTTCTGAGATGGGCGCGTCGAGGGCCTCGTTCGGTGGGCCCGCGTATTGCCTAAGAGGGAGGGATGTTGTATCGCCGACATATGTGTCCACGAGTTTAGTTATTAGTTCCGCGTCAGTCCCCTCGAACGCGTGTCTTGCCTTTGCTATTGTTGTGTTTGACTGTGTTTTCGAACTGTCGGGATTAAGAAGATATCGTAGCAGGCTCCACGTCTTTGAAAGGCTCATGTTGCCCTCCATTTCATCGCACCTGTTACACCAGTTTTCCTCGCAGAGTTTAATTGCATAATCCTCAATTTCCTTATTGTGCCTGGCTATTTTTCGCCTTAGGTTTCGGTTCCATCTCTGACACCGGAGGCGTCTTTACATACCTTTTTTTGCTTCCCACATGTGTAGGAGTTTCCTGTCGACTGTTTTCGGTGCATCGTCCCCCTCTAGGGTAATGGTAGCGGATTTAACGTGGTGCATGAGGGTTTCTGCCCAATCGTCGATATTTTCAATATTTTGGTCCATGTTGGCAGATTCCCTAATTTGTCTGAATTTCTCCCATTCGATTGCGCTGATGATCTTTTCTCGTCTTACTTTGACTCCCCGTTTAAGCGTTATTTCGAGGACGTAATGATCGCTTCCAAAGTTGAGCTCTGTGTTGTTCCACCTAAGCTCCTCTATGTTTTTGGTAAATGTTAAGTCTGGGGTTGTGTCTTTGCTCACACTGTTTCCCACCCTCGTCGGGCAGCCAGAGTCTGTCTGCAGGGTGAGGTTTAATTCGTGAAAATCTTCCCATAACTGCCTGCCCTTCGGATCTTGCCTATTATATCCCCACTCTTGGTGGCAGGCGTTGAAGTCTCCTACAATTAGCAGGGGGTTAGCTCCGGCTGCCTTCATTGCTTTGCGAAATAATGTCTTGAACCTAACTTTGCGCTGCTGAGGAGAGCTATATATGTTTAGGACGAAAATACTGGGTTCCTTCTTCCTGATGATTTCAACGAAAACCGCCTCAATGTCGCGAGAACTAATTTCATGTTCGATCACCGCTACGTTCCTTTTGACGAATGTAGTGACCCGGGATTTTTCTCCCCGGCCACTAGCAAACGCTTGATATCCTGATAATTTAATTACTCCTTTGCCAGTTTCCTGTAGGGCTACGGCTAGAGGTTTTTCAACTATTTGCTCGAGATGTTGTTGCACTAACGCTCGCTTGCGCGGGAATCCTCGGCAGTTCCACTGCCATATCGTCGAATTAATCTTTGGTTGCGTTTTGCCCATGTTGGAATTGGTCAAGTATCTCTTCTCTCACTGTTTGCCTTTCTGCCATAGCAGCAAGAGCCGCGTTTGTTTGTTTAGATTGTTCCTGAATTCGGTTTAGGGCGCCTATGATATTGGTCATGCCTGTCTCAAGCCGCTCGAGTCTCGCCCCGTATTTGGCGTCTAGTCTACGCTCTATTGCCGCCAGCGGATCCGTTTCCCCGCCTCTTCGTTTCTGCGGGGGAGGTGGCCTGCACTGTTCAGTGATCATAGCGTCCTCCTCCGTGTCTGACGCCGCGGGTGGTGTTAGCACCTTTGGCGTCGCAGGTGGAGGTGTCGGTTTGGCTACTTGTTTTGCGGGGAGAGCCTGTGGAGGCGGGGGAGCCCCGGAATTTGGCTGTGATTTAGATTGGTATTGGTCCTGAGTGAGTTTCTTAATTATCTCCCTCAGTTCCGCAACTTCCTTTCTTAACTTTTCTATTTCTTTATCTTTTTCTTTGTTTTCCTCATCTTTAGCCTGGGGAACCCCACTGCTGAAACTCACGGTTTTACTGTCCCCACTCGGGCTTCGCTTTTGGGTGGCCGACGGGTTCCTTGGGTCCGTGGAGTTAGCCGTGACTCTGGATTTGGACCCCGACCTGGACTTGGATCCGGACCGCTCCCTGCTGCTGCGGGAGCTTGATCGGTGACGTCGGTTGGCGTCCTCCAACTGCGGGAAGTCCCCGCTCTGCGCCCGGAAGCCTCCGTCCCTTTCTTGAGAATATCCGCGTTGGTCACGGTGGTCTCTTCTGAATTTCGAGCGTCCTCTGCGGCCGCTCTCAGGTGTGGTGTTGGGATATTGATGCTGCTCGTTGTGCTGCTGCTGCTGCTGTTGCTGCTGCTGTTCGGCAATTTTCTGCTCCCATTGACGTTTTTTGGTCTGGTAGGGAGTCCTGTAGAGTTCTCTGCACTTCTTGTCGCCAAGCGGATGGTCTTTACCGCACAGCTGACATTTTATTTCGCAGGTGTGTCCCTGATCTGGGCGCTCTTCTCCGCATCCTCTGCACTTAGCGTTATTCGGATCTGGGCAGACATCTTCGCGGTGCCCTAGGCGCCCGCATGCGTTGCAAACCTCGTATTTCTTTCTGTATAAGACACATCTTTGCCATGTAAGTGAGAGTTTCACCCACCTCGGCACCTCTGGTTTTTCAAACAGTATGAGCACGGTGGTTGAGCTCCTGCCCAGGCGCCTGGCTCCTAGCACGGGGGGGTTGCCTTTGATCGTGCGTAGCCGTTGCACTATTTCTTCCTCGGTGATGCGAAGGGGAATGTCGTGTACCACCCCCTTACCGCAGTCTTCGGGCATAGCGACGTAGGCCGTGATTTCAATTTTCTGGCCCTCGAATTCGAGGACGCGTAGTGCGACGTATTTTCTTTTCCGGTCTTCGCTGTCTGTTGCGATGAGGATAGACTGCTGTTTTGTGTTGACCGAGAAGGTGTCTTCCGCGGCCTCTCTGATGTTTATATTTGCGGTGCGAGCGATCAACTCCGCAAGTTCAATGTTGCCATACTTAAGTAGGCGGCTGACTCCTCCCCGTGGGCGGAGAATTATTTTGTCAGTTCCGTCAGGTATCTTGATCGATTGCCTTTCAACCGACTTTGCTGCCAATCTCTTCCCGGCGAGCTTGGACGCGGCTCGCTCTCTCCCTTGATCATCGGTGACGCTGCGTCCCTCGTTCTCAAGTGGCACCGCCTTTCCTCTTTTCTTGGCAATAAACCACTGGCCAGGTTCTTTCAGCTCCGCAGGGTCTATGCTCGTTCCCTCCACGGTTTCCATTATTTTTGCCGAAATTCTAAACGGCCGGGGGTGCCTTTGTTTGCCTAGGCCTAACTAGGCCTAGTGTCCCCCGTGGCTTGCGAAGTTCTTCAAAGCCTCAAAAATGTGCGAAAGAATCGGCCCACCTTGGAGTCTTGATAATCCGCGGTGAGCGCTTCCTGAATAGAGTCGAATCCCAGAAAATTTCCGAAATCCAGTGGCCGAAATAGAGCGCAAGCGTTCGTGGTCGATGAAGCCCATCGATTGCACGTCCGCTCTCCAGCTTGGTCGGCGTGGAACTCCCCAAAAGGACATTCATTCACTGTGACGGAAAAGGACACGAAAACTAACCATAAGTATGTAGGAAGGCCGGACGGAGAAATAAAGAGCATTAAACGACAGGTAAACAACGCAGTCTAAAAGCTGGAATAATTCAATGTAGAAGAAGGCGACCCTAGAACTATATAGAAAATGAAAAAGTCGAATTAAGAAGGAAACCTACGACAGCTCAAGAGGTAGCGGCCTTCTCTTTAAAGCTAGATCAGGATGTTTTAGAAACCTAACCTGCAGAAGTAAATTTATTCAAGAATTTGAAATTTGTGCTATATGCTGTAGGTGCCCAGAAACATTGAACACCGTTTACTCGAGTGTTCGAAAGTACTATAGTAGCCAAAGTCAAGAAAATAATGAGATTGGTGGTTGGTAAAAGCAGTCAGACGCTCCGCTGGTAATGAAGAAAGAAGTTAAGGAAGCATTACAAACTATGAAAGGGGGAAAACAGCTGGAGATGATCAGCTAACTGTAGATTAGTTGAAAGATGGGGGGGGGGGGGGGATATCGTGCTAGAAAAATTGGCCAACCTGTACACGCAGTGCCTGCTGTCATCGATGGTACCGGAACAAGGGAAGAAAGCAAACATTATTTTAATTCATAAGGGGACGCTAATTACATGCAAAATTACAGACCGATCAGATATTACTGTCTGCTACGTATAAGGTATTTACCAAGATAATCGCTAATAGAATCAGGACAACCTTACACAGC
>JAJIZL010022282.1:10701-25804 GCA_023969395.1 Amblyomma maculatum | reverse complement strand
CTACTATCTATCATACCCATACCATCAACCAGATGATAGCAAAATGCGCGGAATATAACCAGCCCTTATACATAGCATTCATTGATTACGAAAAAGCGTTTGACTCGGTAGAAACATCGGCGGTCATGCAGGGATTGCGGAATCAGGGTGTAAACGAGCCGAACGTGAAAGTGCTGGAAGATATAGTGGCTGCACAGAACCATAGTTCTTCATATATAAAGTAACAAAATTCCTATAAAGGAGGAGGAGGAGGAAAGGCAGGGAGGTTAACCCTTAAAAGAAACCAGTTTGCTACCCTGCACTGGGGGAAGGGGGTGAGTGGATATAAAAATGATGGGTAAAGAGAGGGATGGGTGTAGTCAGTACAGTCACATCACAGCCATATGACGTCACATCATGTCACATCACAGCAGAATCACAACCTATCGATAAGGCCCATGGTTCTCATGATGCGGAGCAGTGCATGGGCGGCCTTCACCGCCGACGATCACTGCGGCCAGGGACCTAGGTTATTTTATTTCAGTCAGTGAGCATCTATTTAGACGTTCCCGAGCACGTCAGAGGCACTGTCTTTCCGCACTGTGTGAGGGTCCTCACAAAAAATGTGGCCGGTAGTCTCGTCACACCAGCAGGTTGCACATGCAGGACTATTTGCCATACCTATCACAAACTATCACAAACGAATAAGAGTTTGTGAACGCTACATCAACCCAAAGGCGCCACAGCAAAGTTTGTTCACGTCGGGGTAGGCCGGTTGAAGCCGGAGATTCAGGTCAGAGTCCAGGGATTTTAAACGGGAGTTCGCAAACTGGCCAGAATTACACAAGGCGAGCGTGTGCTCCCGCGCAAGTGCGCGAAGCCTGCTCGCGGCGTCTGCCCTGTAAAAGGGTATCAACACACAATGGCCGTCTTGGTAGGCGGTTCGCGCGACCTCGTCTGCACGGCCGGGGATTGCCAGCTATGCCGCTGTGTCCTGGAAGTCATTGATAGATAATGTCGTGTCCTTTATGATGGCATAGTGATGAAGTTCTCGTATTTCCGTGGCGAGTTGCTCATGGGCTCCACGGCAGAGAGTCGCTTGTAAGGCTTGGAGGGCTGCTTTCGAATCTATAAATATATTCCGCCGCTGAGGGCTCTGCTTACTGATATGCCTAATTGCTACAAGGAGGGCGCTTAGCTCTGCGGCTGTTGAAGATGTCCGGTGAATTCGCTTAACTTTTATTTCTGTAGTCCTTTCGGGGATGACCATGGAGCCTGAAGAACTCACGGCATTCACTGAGCCGTCGGTTTAGGAGTGCAAGCTGTTTCTTGGTGCTCATGGAAGTATTCGAGAGTGACTTGTTTTAGTTCTGTCGGCGATAGCTGAGCCTTCTTCTTGATGCCGGGTATTGAAAGAAGCACACGAGGTTGATGCAGGCTCCATAGTGGAGAGGACGGTCTAGAGTCGGGTGTAAACTGAGACGGCAGAATAGCCCGGTGTACATCAGCGGTGTCTGTAAACGGTGTACGTGGCCTGGTAATAGGAAGACTGACAGCGTCATTGGTAAGGTTTACTATGACTGGCTGGAAGGATGAAGAGCGCATTGAAAGTGAAATGATATGCGAGCCGTACACATGAGTTATGCCCTCAAAACGCTTCCTCGGCTCTAAGTTACCTAGGCGGCAGCTTTAGCGCGGGTACGTGCTAGCACCAAGACAAGTAACTTGAATGTCGAACTAAATCCCATAAATAACACGTCGATTTTAACTCTATGGGAATGCAATAATAAAAAAACGCTATAGCAGACCAGTGTGGTGATTTTTTATATATATATATTCTTCAGCGCCTGATCGGGCTCGCTAATCGTGGCTACCATGCAGGCGCGGTCGCAGAGACACTGCAGCCCCGCACAACGTTACTAGACTATGTTCAGTTGCCGAACTCTCCACAGGTGCCGTGTATCGCGAGCGCCTCCATTCCTTGGCTCGCCGACAGATGGCGGAAGCATCGCAGGCAGCCAAGGCAGCCGTACGCGGCTCACGCTCTGCGTTGGCGATGGTATTCGAAAGCGCTCAGTTCCTCGAAGAACTAGCTTAAGAACGCGACAAACACTATAAACGGTGTCCTTTCTTTAATAATTCCAAAACCTCGTATTTAGGAGTTTCGCTAAAAAAGTGTGAAGAACTCTGAAAATTATGTTGGCGGGCTCCAACCTCCTTGGCATCCGCTCAGCGGTTCCTGGTTTTCGAGTGTGTAGATCAGTGCCATTTCATTTTGTCACCGCGACTCACACGCCAAAGCTGCTCATGAAAATTCGCTCTCTGCCTTTCAGTTGAGCAGGAGTACGGTCGCGACCCACAGTTAAGTAACGTTGGCCTCACAGTCCGCAAGGAAGCGGCCGCGTGGCTGCGCGTAAGACAGCAGAAAATGGCCGCGCCCAAAAACGGTTAAAAATTCGCACGCAGAGAAATAGCGCACGCCAAAAATATCGTGATGCGCCCTGCGCATGGGCTATTGGCCTCGAGATTGAGCAGAGTCGCCACCTAGCGGCGAACCCTAGCCAGTGTGGATGCGTGTTCGCGTCTCGTGAGGCGTGTTCCAAGAAACGCGTGAGGCGTTTCTTGGAAAAGAACTATCAACAATCTTATTACCCCACGCTCCGGTAAAAAAAAAAAAAAGAATAAAATACTGTCCATATCTAGTATGTCACTCTGGAAAGGGCATCATCAGTCGTGGTTTTCGGCGCTTGAGTTTCTTTGACAATCGGTGTCTCAAGCGAAGCGCTGCTGTCGTTAGGCGCCGTTTCAAAGCAAAACAGGTCGCTGCCGTCAATACAACTTACTTCCCGTTTTTGTTTGGAATACCGAAACTACTGAAACATACGACCGCAGACTCCTGCACAGCAAAATCTAATTTGAGCAAGCCACTCTGTGCCTTCTGTATCTACAATGTAGTTGTCTGAGTACTTCTTTTTTTTTTTTTTTTTTTTTTTTTGTTAAACCTTTGCGCAGTGTCTCAGTGGTAGGGCACTCGACTGCTAATTTCAAGAACAGGGGGTTCGATCCGGGCCGTTTCGAAAGGCGCTCCTGGGCTGTGGGATTTGACTGCACGTTAAACAACGTCACGTGGTCAACGACACCGAGGCCTGCCCCTAGATTATCCGTCATATAGCCGAGGTCGTACGGTGCGTTAAACCCATATATGCGTTTCATTTTTTTTTTTCTGTTGAAGGATTCTGCGCATCAGTAATAGTGGCCCATTTCGCTTTAGAGAAATGCTCAAACATTTGAGAAGCAAATCTTCGCAGCACTTGTTACACTAAATGTTACATAATACGCATACGCATAGAAGTCCTTTTCGTCTGTGATGTCTTTCGAGCAAGCTCGTTGTTTCTGACAAGGGGAGTAAAATAGATTGATCCTGACTTAACCATCGGTGTTTAGTTCGGGAATAAACACATATTTATAGTCGGATGATAAGGTGAACTCTATATCTTTCAGCATACTTTTATATCCGGCACCTGTATATTCTTGTACGTTGTTTTTTTATTCGAAAATAAACTGTCAACTTCAACTTCAACCGGTTTTTGGGAGTACACTACAGAACCGCCCAAACTCACTGCTCAACAAAATTACATGACACAGAAATGTTCAGCCTTCAAAATCCCTTGCCAGAACATAACAACGTGTACGACCAAGCGCAGTTTTTACGATGTCTTCGCAGCTACTGATTCGTAGGTTCCACTTTAACTTACTGAAAAGTAAGCACTGATAGTCCTAAATTTTATCAAATGTGTAAACGTTCTCTCACATGGTGAAATTCGTTGTCATTGAAAAAATATATTGTTAGACTACTAATTTACTATTTATAAACATCCTGCAGACATCAGAAATTCCTTATACTTCCCTCAGTTTCAGGAAATAATTTAGAGTCATCACAATGCGACACCAGATTATCTGCCGCAAGAAATATCTGTCTTGTTGTGAGCTCGGCAAACTCAATCCACTCACTGCTCCATGCGTGAGCAGTCAGCAGTTAACTTTCCTGTGCGGTAAGGTTTCCTGTACAGTTTTGGCGTAATGTCATTTTTGGGGAACCCTTGTGACTGGTTTTCTAGACAGAGTTGATGTCCGCTCAGTCTACGGCAACCCGCCGGGTAGTACGCTGTCGGTACTTCATTTAACCGGTTTAATCTTAAAGTACTGCAGGTCAGAGCACGAACCTTGCATCTCCGTGGGCTTGACACTAAATTTGCCTGTCTCACTCGCATAATACACGCGCACGCTGTTGAAAAGGCGATAAGATATGTCATGTTAAGGCCTAAATATCAGACTTGTGAGCGCCGAACAACGGAAAAAGCGTTCAAAGCGATGCCAGTAAATCTAACAGAGGGGTGGTTGCGTAACTTGTTTTCCTAAAATCCGCACATCTTTTTTTTTTTTTACTGCATTGGCGAAATTCACTGATTTTTTCTGCAATATTGGAACACAATAAACAGTACATCGCTAATGCACTGCATGAGGCACGTTTTAATCGCCAACAAACCCGCCGTAAACTCGGAAGCAGACATACGTCCTGTGTGTTTCTGCGAGCGCCGCCAGCTGCCGATCTCCACTATCAAAGCGATGGTGGCGCCACCTCTAGGTCGATCTCGCGGCGAATACGATAACCGAGAACGAGCTCAGGCGTACGAGAGGCATATGACTTTGCCGAGGTGTACAAAAGCGGGAAGTGTCATGCAGACGTAGATTGTCTTTCTAGGATGCCAATGGCTTCGACCGGATCTGACAGCGACTAAAACGACAATTATATATCGACCTGCGAGCCAACGTTCCCCGACACGAATGTTTTCAAAACGGAACAGCAAAGGGATAGCAGTCTGTAGCCTCTCTTTGCCGCCGCCCAAGCCAGCGCAGCTCCAAGCCGTTTTTGTGTGCGTGATGGCTTCCTATGGAAAAAGAGAATTTGGCTGTCGGCCAGCAATACGTACTCGTAGTTCCCAAGACGCTTTGCATGGACGTATTGCGTGTCATGCATAATGATCCAACTTCTGGCATTTACAATCGGTACGAACACTCCACCGTGCTCAAGAAATATTTTACTGGCCCAGAATGCGCTCGGCGATGAGCAATACGTTGCCAGTTGCAAGCAATGTCAACGCCACAAACGTCCCGCTGCAACTCTATCTGGCTTGCTGAACACTGTGAAGACCCCGATAGCTCCGTTTGATCAAGTAGGCATTGACCTCGTAGGTCCGTGTCCAAAGTCCTTGGATGGAAATCGCTGGATTGTAATCTGCGTGGACTATCTCGCACGTTACTGTGAAACCGCCACTATTCCATCTGCTACGGCGCATCAAGTGTCACTTTTCCTGCTGCACTCAATCATCTTGCGACACGGGCCGCCACGAATTGTCATCACTGATCGGGGCCTACAATTCACCGCTGCTGTTGTTGAAGAGCTCATGCGTTTATGCGCCGTAACTTCCCGACACTCGACGCCATACCATACCCAGACAAATGGCTTGACTGAGCGCGTAAACAGAACGCTTATCAACATGCTAGCCATGTATGTGGATGCAGGGCATAAGAACTGGGACACTATACTACCCTTCATCACGTATGCGTTTAATACCGCCACGCATGAGACGACTGGGTACAGCCCATTCTTCCTGCTGTGTGCCAGACCGCCACGCTACTCCCTGGATACTATCCTGCGCTTCTCCAGCTGTGAAGATCCCTGCCTGGCTGAGACCCTATGTCTCGCCGAAGAAGCTCGGAGAATCGCCCGCTTACGGTCTGGTGCTTCACAAGAACGTTCCAAAGTACGATACGATGCCACTCCCCGGCCTGTCACGTGAGCTGTAGGAGATTTAGTTTGGCTGTGGCGTCCAATTCGGCGCCACGGCCTGTATCAAAAACTGTTGGCCCACTATGACGGCCCAAATATGGTTGTCAAAAACATCAGTGATTTAACTAATGCAATAGCCCGCCTGACAGTATTGGGCCGTCGGTCGGCCAAAACCGAACTAAGTCACGAAGGCCCCCAGAAATTCGCCGAAATTACCAATTTTCACAAAGAGACACGCCTTTTCCAGCCTCCCCACCCCGACATCGACCGAGCGCAAGCCACCCTGCTCCGCAGATTACAGACACAATCAATTCTTAGTCACTCCACGCTAGCACTAATTACTAACGGAGAATACGACCCTGCATGTCCGAATTGCAAGAACGGGGAACACGCCATTCAGGCGCACATCCTATGGGGATGCGAAAATAACCCGCCCCCAAGGGCCCTGCTGCCTGCTCCTTGCTGGCACCAACTCCTTACCAAGCCAGGCAAGAACACACAACTTACACTTATTTCATGGGCCCTGGATGTCTCCCCCACCTGGGGGCCACAAAAGACCCACCTGCCCTAATTCACGACATCTGGGACAAATAAAGTTGTTTCTCTCTCGCGCGCGCTCTCGCGACTCACAAACACGCCCAGAGGGCTTCGGCTGAGTAGGGGGGAAATGTCACGCTACTGAGGTCGACGAAGGATTGTGACAGGGTGGCAGAATAAGAGGAAGAAGCGCTGGTTTGTGGGGGCTAGTAGGCTTCACCTTGTCCCGCTGCCACAGCAATGTAAATAAACACCCCCTTTCTTATTTCACCGTTACAATATTGTCGCTAACAACTCGAATCGAGGCAAAGGCAAATAAGAACGCACACCACGCGTGGTATCCACCCCGCAGCACATCGCGCGCCGGTTGAAACCACTGTTGCTGATAGCGCCCTCTACGCTGCAGTGCCTCCGTCATCGCCGAGCAAGCCCCGCTCCCATGCATTCACTCATTCACTGCGCAGTCACCGCACTGCCCAATCCTTAAGAACACGGTACCGAGCAAACTAGGCCTAGAGAAGAAGCCATTGCTGGTAACGTTGCAAAGTTCCCGCCTAATTCCGTGTTGCAACAGGAACCATATATTTTTCTACGGTATTGTGTGTTGCTCTTGAATTTCATGTGAAATATGCACGCTGCACTGATGAAAGCCAGCTTATGCACTTCTCGCCATCGAACGCCCGTGCCCCCCCCCCCCCCCCCCCCCCCCCCCCCTTACCGTAAGGCTTGGTTTCCAAACAAAAGGCGTTGTCCCGTAACGCCTCAAATTCTTTGTGGGAGCGAAAAAAAAAAAAAACGAAGTGATATATCTTAGCATACCGCGTCCAGTGCGACTCTAGAGGTTAGCTCGGCAGCCTTCGCGGAACATGGCATGCCGTGAAAGCAAACGCACACGCAGTTCCACGGCGGCGGTGGCTAGTTATGCGAAAACCAATCTAAGCGTGCAGCGGATCCAACGAGTGGTTTGCTTTTCGTTCCCTGAATAAGACTTTTCTGAAAGAGATGCTACTCATTTGACGCGTATTTTAACCTCAAAGAAAACCGTTTTTTTTTTATTATTATTATAGTGCGGTACTACTTTTATATAGTGTTTCCGCGGCCCTTGCGGCCTGCGTAATAAGTGGTCTCCGCTGGATTTTTATCGCTTTTTACAACGCTGCCTTGCTGTTTTTGACTAATTTCATTCATTAGTCTCAGTGGAATATCGTCTGCTCCTGAAGTTTGATTTTATTCACACCGACCTTTGCTATATTCCTGTGAGAGTGGTTCAATTCTTAACTCCTTTCTGGAAAGCTATCCTTTGAAGCTGCCCAGTTTAGAAGGATGACACTATCGTCACTACTAAGCAGCTACTCATAACTGATGTAAAGTATTCCACATTCTAAGCAGACTGATCCAGTAACGTGAATCGGTTCCTGCTTTCTTTTATTCCTTCTATCGGAACAGTCGAACTTCAACTAGTGCTTTAAGAAAAATAAACTCAATTTCAGATTGGCTTTAAAACGCTAAACAAGCTCGCCATGTTTTCGTTAGATGATTTCTACTTACCAGATATTCAACAAATTGGACCAGGGTTCAACTTTGGCCAGCGCGGAAGCGGTTCCAGTTTTACCTCCACAAGAACTCGACGTGTACCTGGGTGACGACGAGGCCAAGGCAGAAGTGCCCCCCCCCCCCCCCCCCCCAGAAAAAAAAAATTGAGTCATCCCTTGACTTCTTTTAATTTCGCTCTGCTCAGGTCATCGAAACTATTCCTGCAAATACCTATAACTATCCATATGTACCCGCGTTTTGGAAAAACCAATTAATGCTTGTTCGAAAGATTCTAAAACGAAGTCACCTCCGGGTAAATGTTCAAGGTCGTCGGTCTAATGATATATTGTACGAGCACCCTGAAGGCTCCCCGACTAAAACTGTACTGGAATAAGGAATGTCTACAGCGGTGTCTCCCTGTCATGCAGAAATCTTGACACGAAGCTGCTTCATAATATTTCATCTGCTCTTGCCACTTGCAGGCTTGTTACGACGCAGGACACTTAAATATAGACTTACCATATTTACGAAGCTAATAAAAGATGCAATGCGCCACACGCTTTATGCGCTCAATTATTAGAGCGCTAGTTCTACTGCCTGCATTTGGGAATTTAGCCTTATATCTGCTTCGACCGCGTGACCAACCGCATATAACGTTGCATCACACGTATAACGAAGAAGTATGCATACCATGTGGCCTCGGAGATTACAAACACGTAAAAATAAGTCGAAAAACATTGCCGCGGCTGGATTTCGAACCCGCATGAGAACAAACTTGTCAGCTTCGCTGGCCCAGGCAGAAAGCATGTGCTATCGCCGCTTTATTTTGACTTTTTTTTTCTTTATTTCCCCCTTTATTTTTCTTCGACATGGCATTTATCAACATTTAAACGATAT
The DNA here is from genome assembly GCA_023969395.1 of Amblyomma maculatum. Lineage (NCBI taxonomy): Eukaryota > Metazoa > Arthropoda > Arachnida > Ixodida > Ixodidae > Amblyomma > Amblyomma maculatum. Next base: position 17,007 of record JAJIZL010022282.1, on the reverse strand, counting down.
TTTATATAGATAAACTATGTACAGAATGTTAGGAAAACAGCATTAGATCAACACGATGCGCAATAGGACATACCTAGTCAACAAAGCTTAAAGAAGACACAATGCACACCACATCGCTAATAGTGAGTGCCACTCGTCCTCAGGCTTTGCATACAACTTCTCTTAAATTAAAACTCACACTGAAGATATTGTAATTTGCAAAAACAAAACTTCACAATGCCGGTCCATCATGCCAGTTTTCCGTTGGCTGCCTAAACCAGTTATAAAGAACGTGCGTGTGTAAAGGCTCAGCAAAAAATGACAATACAGTAAAGTATCCTTCAGCAGGAATCAAAACCTGATTTTATTAATGCCATTTGAATAAATCCTAGAAAAGTATTGCATCTTTGTTATAAATGAAACAATGGTCAAGGATGTCGAAACAATCACACAGGCAGCTATTTACCGTAGCCACAAAAATGCTCCTTTTTTCTAAACAAGTTTTAATGGGCAGAGTCGCAGTATGCAACCTATTCAAAAAGTCTTTGTACACCGCGAGAAAGGCATTTTTCGTACTCTTTAGAGTGCATGCCTTCCCGATAAACCGAAATACAAAGAACGGTATACATGAGTGGTGGGAAGTGCTTAGAAGTTAAATGCTTTTGCAAACCCTTCCCTGTCACTGACAGTAGGAACTCAGGGGTAAAATCCACAAATAGGGATTGCACAGACAAATAACCTTTTGGATTTCATCGCATAAACAGGGATGACCAGAAACATTAAAAGAAACAATGAGATTCGGTAAAAAAAAAAAAAAATGGACTAAATTTGTATGCAAAAATGCTCGTATATCGGATAGGAACAGCCACGGAAAAATATTAAACGCGAAATCATTTCACGGACATACACAAAGACCAAGGCCACCTGCGCTTACAATAACCGGGAAGGTTTCAACGCTGCATGCATTCAAAAGACAAATCCCACATGAAAGAATTGCGAAAACACTGGGGAAACGCTGGATGCAGAGTTTTGCGCAGTGAATTATTTGTAGAGCGTAATACATTTTGGTGGCTATAAACAGATTACAGGTGGTCGCCACACTTGGAACAATTAATCTCAGCATGTGACACTGAACCAATGCCATTCTTTAAATGTATGATCTCGTCGATGCATGGTTTGTCAGCGCAAAAAAAGAAAAAAACAAGAAGAAAAAGAAACGTGAGTTCATCTGCGTCAGCCAATACCTTCAGTTCGTGACCCAGTGTACGAAAACCAATGAGGGATCCACTGTTTCAAATTCTTACGCAAACTGGCTCCAAGTATATATCATACAAAGGCGGAGACAATTGACAAACTGGTTTTAGAAGTAACTGGATATGGGTTGGGTTGAGAGACAACTATTTACAATCAAGCGTGCGGAATATTATTTGTAGCAAATGAGTATTTCAGTAGAAATAACGGAGCGAAAATTTTCACGATATAAAAGAAAAAAGGTTAAGAATGAGACACCCGTTCAAATGATTTTGCAAGGTGAATTTGTAGCGGTATCGTCTGCTCGTGGGAATCACAGCAGTACAGCAAAACCGTACGCGTCACGTGCAGATTAATTTCTAGACAGGCTTTATCGGCTTATCAAGCTACATGTCTGATGAGTTCCAATCAAAGAAGACAGTGCCTATTGCAGCCGATTTGAAGAGGACTTCAGCGAAAATCTTATAATCAACCTTCAAAAACGTGATTGGCTTTTTCATAAACAACCTCGGCCGCAATCATTGATCAATGCTGGTATCGAAATTTCAGACCAGAGGAGGGAATTACACAGACTAACATTTCTAGCAAATTTCCCCTGAAAGACCGTCAAGTAACTGCGTATGGGAAAGCGGCAAACGACCAATTGCGGCTTCTAGTTCAGCTAAGTTTAAAGGGGAGCTTATCGCCTTCTACCCGCCCTCATAAAGCGGCTTATGATATACTCATGAAACTTAACATGAACTTCACCAGCAGTGCTTGCAGTGGCAGAAAAAAAGAGCTGCATAATGTTTGGTAAACTCGGTTACTATTGCATCTGCATTAGCGAGCAAGTCATCATCACATGAAATTCAGAGACTCGTTTGACAGCCGTGTGGCGCCGTTCATTAAGCAATGCCTGTCGAGTTGGTTCTTCAAACACTCATTAACAATATGGTAAGGCACGATCGCTACGCGGATCTCACACGGGCAGCCCGAAAGAACTCTGCATCGAACTTTTGAAGGCGGCCCTTAATAGCACCGATTTTCTTTGTGGACGGGCCATAGTATCGCATTCAAGTTCGTACAAATTAAAAGAATCTGAAGCAATCTTGTCTCTTAACCATATACGAAATGAAACCTCGCTGAACCATCTCAATAGCTATGACATGAACTTCTTGCTTAATTATCTCCAAAGATGCGAGTAATTGAACAATCGCGATGAAGCAAAAATACAGAGCGGTCCTTGCTCGCTGCCCAAAGTCGTCCTCGTTTAACAGCGAAGCGTTAAGCTTCCACAGCACCCCCTGCAGCTAAACATTTCAACGGGGTCTTTCTCCGATTCTCGAAACGACCATGAAATGATCAGAGAAAGAAATCTTCACATCGAATGAGATGCGTCGTTTAAGGCGATACGCAGAGACGTAAAAGCGAAGGAGGCGTGAAAGTAAGGCTTGTCTCATATATATCAAGGTGCATAGAAATCCGGCATCAATCGAAACCTGCATATCTGATGAAATGGAAACCCACGTTCTAGATTAGTCCACACCTTATCGATCTTTCTGAAGAGCTTTTAATTAAATGGCATAAAACGTATGCTACTTCCGTTTGAAAGTCAAATAACGCTCTTTTTGTGTGTGTGTGTTTTGCGACACCAGTGTTGTTATTACACTTTAGTTCATCTGTATTTCCTACCCATACAACAATTGCTTTGAAAACTACAAATCATTACGATATGACATTAGTCATCTCTTATGGATGCATGTCCGTTTTATGTGACTTGAGTTTTGTTGCTCTTGAGTGATATTCCTCTTATGAATGATACAAGTTGCCTTGAACTATGAGGGCGCAGAGGCTCTGTCAGGCCTCTTACCTTTACCTCGGCCCCCTACATGGCGGGTGTCCGTGGAACAATAAAGAAACTTCGAATACCAAGGCTCTTATCGGCGTTTTGTCTAGGCCTGGTAAGGGCATAGAGGTCATACATGCAATTGAGGTCACGCATCAATACCAAATACCGATCTCAATCTAGGAGCTGTGGTATATCAGTGAAAAAAAAAAAAATTACGGGATGCGATAAAGAATTTAGCTTACAGAGTGGCATCAGTATATCCGACCCGACATAACTAATCCGTATAGCCCCCTATAACCGGCCCTCAGCTTGGTGACTGTAATCAAATCAAAGGCTCTGCAGCCAGTATTCGAGCAGTGCAGCGTAAAACTTTGTGAAAATGCAGCATCTACTTCTTACGTGTCGCTATAGCATACATCCAAATTATCGAGGCTAATTAATCTTAGAGCTCTGACTGCCTCTATTGTACGATAGCAACGGACGGCTTTCTTCTTTACTGGTGCTCAATCAACGGTGAGACTGTTCGAGGGTGCAGATTGGTACGCATCGTTCAATGCGCGAGAGTCAACACTTCGAGACGGGACAGCTCTGGCCACAACTACATGAGAGTCGTTGACCTACTTTTTTTTTTCTCCATCGACCCAATAAGTGTCAATGCGCTGGTGAACTTTAGAGTTATGAACACAAACGAACGGTGGATCCGCAGTGAACGTGCTCTTCGGCACAGAAGGTCAGTTCAAAAACAAGCAAGAAAAAGGTCCTGGGGAAAGGAATGCTGATCACAGAAAGTTAACACAGGGGAGATAGAGGAGAAAAAAAGGGATATAACGCCGTCATTCCAAAGGTAAGGATCTTCTACTCATATTTTCTAATTTTTCTGAACGTCCAGAATGCCGGAGTGGGGACATGTACGTATTTAGGGTCAGAAAAAGTAAGTTCCAATTATTAATGGAGCAAAATGCGATGCCATTTATGATGCGTACTGTACATTTGGGATAGTATCGACTTGTCCGCCACAGTGACCTCGAACTGCATGGTAGCTTTCTACAAGAGTAATAATTCTATCTTGTGCGTTCATTCGTAACCAATCCAAGCAGACTGTAAGCGCATCCGCGATATCCAAACATTACTTCATGTTTTTTTTCTTGTCCTGGTTGCGCGTGCATATTTTATTTAATGTCTTCCTTGAAATTCAGTGCTATAGATCTAATTTTATGCTCCTTAAACGTTTCGCAGTTTTATGGCTGCAAGCGCAGTGCTCATCTCTTCCATTTTTGTTTCGTCCACGCTTGAAGAAGTAAGCTGTTTTCTTTGACTGGCGGAGCAGCACACTGAGTCAATCTTCGACACCTGTAAATAACAATTAAATTTTGTCATTTTCATTACCTCCGTGTGTTTTTGTTCACAGCGACTTTATACCTCACTAGTGTTACTTTAATCCGAACGTATACATTACAAATACTTTTTAATATCCAACCAGAAAAGAAAGCTACAAATTCAAATGCTAAATATTAACTAATGCGCAACCTTTAGTGAGTGCCGTCGCCTGAGGTGACTCGTCGGAGCCGCAAAAAGTCGCCAGGCTCAGAGACAGACTCACTTCGTAGCCTTCACTGGCCACCATGACAGTGTGAGTCATAGGGTTGTTGCCCCCCTCTAGCTGTCATATCTGAAGGCGTTCGGGCGAAGAGATAACTCTGTGAGCAAGACCTCAAAGGCACAAAGAAGCTGTGGCGCCACTTCCCTGCCTTCAGTAATTTAGTGAAAGTTCGGTCAGTTTTCTTTTTTCGAGTATCTTTTGAGAGGTCAAGATGCATTAGTCATCAGCTTGTCCTTGAAACAGCATGATTTGTAAAGGAGTCGATGTTCTTTCACGATAAGCGATGTCCTAGTTTCCTGTCCTCATTTCCTTCCTAAGCTTTCCTTTCACTAGTATTGCTTTGAAAAGAAGGTTTCAATGTCGCTGACAAAAGCGAGGGTATCAACAATCGGCGTCCTTCAAGGCCTGCACTTGCGGCGTTTTTGGGGATGATTCATATCCGGTGACTCAAGGAGTGATTCGTTCGGATGAGTCATGAAGTTGCTACCTTTGAGACCTGTGGTTGCTGTCATTCATGGACTGCTCCATGGTGATTCATGGACTGATTTCTTGCCCTCCAGGGCTAATTCCAAAAAGTGCGAAAAACCGAGAAACAATGTTTTACTTGGATACAGCTTAAAGAGGAAGCGGAAACTGGCCGTCGTCGTTGTCATTGTGTTCCATTACCCACTCGCACTGAATCATTTCTACATTGCATAATTCTGCGAGTATTTCACCGAGTAATATACAGTTTAATATTTTACATCCCATTGCATTTTTGTTTTCATTTATAGCGTGTGCCATTTATAAGTATGAGGGGCGCTTGGTTTTGCTATCAATTAATACAGCCGTTGCAATGTTTCGTAAATCATATGCAGGGAACTTTTTGACTACAAACAAAGCACATTTAGATGAAGTGTGCCCGTAGCTGTGCTGGAGCAGTTACTTCATTCAGCGGCTGTCTTTAATATAACAGTCTCGATTACAGGCTGGCTGCTGCATTTGGTGGGCTGGAATCGGTTTTCAGGCAGCACCTAAAATATAATCATTAGATCGATCGAATAATCAACAAATCAATAAATCAATTTGTGAATCATTACGAAGAAAATTGTTGTTTTGAGTCGGCCGTGGTGAATTGGCGTCCATGATGTGCTTCTGCCACGCTCAAGACTGCAAATAGAATTCTTTTTACAGGGAACAGCGCTTGGGTTTCGTTTGAAGTAACTGTGTAAATATGCATTTCTGCTACACCTGTGACAGCCTTCGAGTGTCTGTTATTTTATTAGGTGAATGTGGAAAGAGGCTTCCTGTTCTACGTAAGTAGCAGATATTACAGTGTTAAAAGTGAAAGTACACTGCAGTTCATACCTCGGGTGTATGGCACAGAGAGAAATAAGACATTCCCTAATAACAACACTCATTGTCTCCACATTTTAGAACACTCATCACACTTTCTAAGTACATTGCTAACGCATACCCCATCACATGAATCACAATCAATATATTTCATAATTTTTTCTTTTTATGAACTGTCGACGCTAATGTGGTGCCTCAAGCGCTCGCTATATTGCGTGAAGCCGCATACCTCTTGGTTCTGTATCCGAGAACACAACCAAATGCAGGTTAGTTAGTTAGTTAGTTAGTTAGTTAGTTAGTTAGTTAGTTAGTT
>JAJIZL010022282.1:0-10691 GCA_023969395.1 Amblyomma maculatum | reverse complement strand
GTTAGTTAGTTAGTTAGTTAGTTAGTTAGTTAGTTAGTTAGTTAGTTTTTTTGCTGTTTTATCCCTAAGCATTATCGCACTCCCTATAGTTTGCAACGCGCCCGCATATGACCGCAGCGCTTTCCGGACGCACGGTGATGTCGACAAGCGGTGCGCTTAGAACTAAGTGAAAGGATTCCGTTGGTACGGAAGTCATTCGCGTGCGAAACGCATGCCGCATGGCGCCAACCTTACAACACCATGGGCGTGATATCTCAAATGTATGATAACAATACCGATACCGACATGCACATTTCATAGTTATGCGGATATCACTAGGCAGAACCGGTGATACAACAAGGCCCGTCCCACTTGGAGCACTTGGATTCGTTCTACAAGGAAATCCAGTGCATATATCATATTGCGTGCGGAAAAGTGCGGGAAAAGCGAATATTTGAGGTGTTTTTATTTATGGACATTTTCTGTTTCGCGTGAGCTTTTGGAGCGCAAAAAATAAAGTACAGTTGACATCGGAGTCAACAATATCGCGGTGTAGCCATAAAACGCACTAAATAAAAGGTTTAACGCATACTACGACGCTTTACAGTTCACGGTGGCAATTATGGCACGTAAGCCGCAGCCTTCACATTGATATAGATTCGTCCAGCAGTCCATGACCTCAATCGTTGCTTTAGTATAATTTAGGACCACCTCCAACAGCCATTTTTTTTTTTATTCAGCCGAATACCGCACCATTACTGTTGCGTTATCAGCCACGCATAACCACTTTTTTTTTTTTTTTTTTCGCGCCAGGTTCCACTTCCATCAACCGTTCTATTGCCCAGGCCGGATAAGAACATTGATGCTGCTCGGACATTAGAAGCATGAACTGAAAGACGAAAGGGGGTGGAGACGACAAATTAAGCGGACGCAGCATCAAGAATAAACTTTATTTACTGAAAAATAAAAATCTCTTATTGTGATTGAGGGTGGAGGACGTGGAAAGCGCACAGTCTAAACGCCCTTTGTCATCCTCTTCGCACCTTTCCTGAGTTAGTCATCGTTAGTGACTCAGTCGGCGGTCAGTAGACGGCCTGTATGAAGGATGGGGTCGACATTCCTCATTAGCGGGCAGGTCCAAGATTAACAATGGGGCCTACGCTACTTATCTAGGGCTGAGTAATGTGGGTTGAATGTGCATCCCTATTGATGGCGATGCGCAAGAGTTAGACAGCTGGAGGTGCCTCCCAACCACACACTCGCGTGGAACAACGTGGGCTGATAAAAGTACTTCAGTAGCAAATAGAAGGCTCTCAGTTTGTGGCTGTCTACAAGTAGGATCATAAATAAAGGTCGAGAAAGCGCCAGTGATTGTCCAGGTATTTATTTACGTATACCAATCGGGTATCCGAAGCGCAGCCTTGAATTTGCTATGAAGGATAAATTTTGTCACGGCAGATAACCCGGAATGTTGATGGATATGGCCTTATTAGAAACGTTCTTGGGTTTACGGTGCAAGAATACGCGCTTTAGTTAGCGGAATATAATTTGCGTCAAGAGTAGCGTTAAAAGCTTTAGATTTCAACCAAAAATGAAAAGGAGTGATAAATTTATTTTTTAGTTGTCTTCAACCAAAAAACAAAAAGTCAGTATCCTTGTAATAAGCAACAAAATTAGTCCGCTTTTCACTATGAGTGAAACATTGTTAAAGGAAAAAGATAACGAAGAACGATAATCATAGCCATAACAGTGCCATTACATCAAAGCAGATGTGCCTTTTGAGGCAGGGCTCGATCCGTTACCTTAATTGCATGCTTTTGCAGACAGGAAAGCGCCATCTTGAACCGTCCTCTAGTGAAGTGCTGTTTGAGCGCTGTCGTACCCCGATTAAGGCAATTACGCGGTTGAGCACGTTTATTCGCTGCACGCCTAAACACTTACGCAAAACCATACGTAACCGCCATGAAAAACTGTCAGCGTATATTCGGATACAACATAACGAAGAAAAGCCAAATGCCGCACAAAGGGGGCCTTGAAGCCAATAACGTCGACCGATTTTCATAACGCCGTAGTTCGAATACCGCCCAAAGCTGCAGTTAGAAGTTGGGATATAAGCATTGTATTTTAAATTGTGAAGTAGCCATGCCAGTAAAGCATTTAATTGCAGTATTGTTTTTTTTTTTTTTTTTGCTTAAAGGCCCGGCCCGCAGGCATTGAATAAAGGGAAGGAGGAGGTTGGGGGCTGGGGCTGGGGGGCATATGCATTTGCTCATTACCGCCTAAATGAGCTCAAAGTATTGTAGGAAGTTGGAGTTGTAGCAGAATCTTCGACATTGAGATATTAACCTATCCTTGACCGAATCTCGCATCCGTGGCTCCCGCTCTTTTCCTACAGATGTTCAGGTAACTTAGCTAATCGCACGGCAACGTTCACCTGAACGTTAATAGAAAAAAGCTGTTTCAGCGGATAGGTAAAAAGAAATTATTCTTGACTGGCCTGAAAATAGATGGGAATTTCTTGTAATTCGAGCGGTTCCTTTAATTTTTAGCTAAATTGGTGTTTGTTAAACACAATTCCCTTAGCTGTACGCTAAGCTCTGCTTGAAGTGGGCTTTCTTTTTTTCATCCCAAACCTTCCCCTACTAACCATGCAAAGCTGGCTTCTCCGAATAGGCGCTCGCTCTCTGACAGAAAGCAAGAAAGTCAATAAGCTTTTCCCTACTTACAAACTCTAATGACTTCCAGAGCAAGGCATCTGCCACCGAAGCCTCAAAGGGACACCGAATGGAGACGAACTTAGCAGTATCTAATCTAACGACCCTACCAACAACCGCTCGGGGCAAATATTCCTACATGTGTCGCGGCAGTGCGGGCGGCACAGCTGAAAGTTTGCGAGCGCAGAGCTCAGGGTAGAAAGAGCACGTTCTCACGGCCGGCGACAGGACGGGTTTACACGCAGCGCTTCCTTTGTTTGCGCATCCAGTGAAGACCGGACGGTTGTTTCCTCTGGCTCGCAGAGCAGCGCCGCGCGTGGAAAACACTCATTGCCCTCGTCACGCAAGGGCGACCGGCTGTCTCCGCGCTGGCCCTTTCCCAATGCCCCAGCACAGGCGAGCGATAAGGGTTGGAGCAGGGCCAGAGCCGGAGTGTCCGAAGCGGAAACGAGCGTCGTCCTGGCGTCTTCTCTGCATACCATGCTGCATGCCGACGTCACGAGTTGTTTGCTAAAGTCGAGCTAAAGTCCATCCTCTCCTTTTTCAGTTGAAAAGTTTTTTCTTTGAGCGCCAAACTTGACTGCAAGTTCTTGCTTGCTTTTAATGTTTGCTTTTCCAGTGTTGATCCTGGTAGTATCGCACCTCACCACACTCGCGATAGATACGTAAGGTTCAGAAAATATATATCTCTCTCATGCCAAATTAATCAACATTTACCTTTTCATTCTCAAGTTTAGAATAGATGCTGTCAAATTATATTTCAGCGAGTATTTCCTAACTATGACGAAGATACGCTTGTTCTATTCCTTTCCTCTCAGCAACTAATACCACTCGGAACACCTCTGCTACCGCTTTATCCATTTCGTTTCTTTACATAATTTTCTTTTAATATTCACACGCACCATCGTTGGACTTACAGTGAAATACTACATGAAATCAACAATGAAAAAAAAAAAAAGTTACAAGCACTTTGGACCACTAAAATGCGATGAGGAGAAAGCTATTATAGTGCGGTGGTTTGTAGGCCTCCACTTCGGCACCTCTATCTCCCTCTCTTCCTTCACTCCCACTTTCCTCCCTTCATTCCTGGCGTGGTTACATGTCTCCGCGGAGAATTTTGACAGATACTGTGCATTTTCTATCATATCAATCAATTTCAAATATTGCTGGTGCCTGCTTTACTAACGCCTCCTAGACATCTGGGTCTTCTGTTTGCTGTGTGGTGCGGTGTTCGAGGAAGCGGCAAATTAAATGCGCCGCACTGACGCCTGGATCGGACGCCCGGCGGGGTCAGCTTCGTATATGGATGAATCGCCTGGTGACGTCATGACCTGTGGCGATGGTACATCGCGCGCCCCTTGTCGAACACAACCAGTATTTCATTGAACGCGTCAAAGTTCACCGGCGTTCTATAACTCGTTTACAGAAAGGAAAGGCGTAGTGTCTGTCACACGCGGAATATTGCTATCATCCTCACGGTAAACAAGGGGAATTATAAAGAGCGTTTCACGATCTGGGACATGGCGCAGTTGGTGAAGCGGTGGGATGGAGATCCAAGGGATGGAGGATCGATTCCCGGTAGAGACAAGGTTTATTAACGTATTTTTAACTATCGCTATCGAAAGCGTGACACCTCTGCTGACAACACGGTGTTCTTCCACCGTAGTCGACAAAGATGAGGCATTAAAGGCTTTCGCCTTAACATCGCAATGAAGGCTAGAACTGGAACAGGAATCGCATAATGCGTGGACGTCACAATACAAGGAAATGGCACGGCAATTACACAACACATACATGACTGTCGAGGTTCCTCGAGGTTTTAAAAAACGTTTGAGAATCCTTGCTCTGGCAGGAGCTCCTATAATCTTAGTTTCAGGTCAACGCCCATTCCTGGCTAATTTTTAGGTCGCCGACCTCAGCATTTTGCTTAGAAGCAACTGACATGTTTGTACGGGAGGAAAGTAAGCTCTAAGCAGACGAACCCAAGACAGGGCAACGCGCTTCCTGTCTCCTGTCTTGTGTTCGTCTGGTTTTCGCTTACATTTATCCCGTACGATCATGAACCAACTAGTCCAGAAACAAGCTTTAATTCAGTATGACATGTTTGTGTACAACCACAAAGCAGAAAGGTATAGGGGTTTTCTTGCTTAAGCCACAACCGACGCTGGAAAACTCGATCATGACACACAAACGCGATGTGCACGTGTGAGTTGTCCTCATGTTCCTTCGCGTCATTTAAGAAATAACTAAGACGGGAGCTAGCTTTGGCCAATAAATATATAAACGGAAAGATAAGAGTTTTCACATGTTCGAAGGTACAGTATACATGCCGATTGCACCGTTCCGTTAGGGATAGTCTTTTTTACCTTTTGTTTTCTTTTATGATTTTCCTTTGAGAATTTTATTTGTCATTGTCATATTTCTTTTCATTTGCATGGACGCAAACAATTTTACTCGGATTTATTTGCTTTAGTTGAGCTTTCCGTTTCCTTCATTATATTTCATGCCCATGACCCGTAACATTGTTCAGCTTACCGCCGATAGAGTGCTTCGGAGGTCTATTTTCGGTCCCGGGAGGCAATTTTTGGACGCAGTTGGTTAGTCTAGCAGCGGCTCCCCTTAGCGGCTACACGGCCGCGGCTGATCGAAGGTACAAGGTGCCGAACCTTGCGACTTGCTGGTGAGTCAATGGTCTTCGAGAAGGCAGTGACTGTTGTCGACGTCCCTGTGCCAAGATTGTCGGAACTGCTTAGTGGTTTTGGTTCTTAAGTCTTCGACGTCTCTTGATCAGGGACCTAGCCAGGGGAAGTGTTTGGATGTTAGAATACTCCCCGCAATTTCCTGAGCGCTGCATTCTTCTTTTTATTTCATTGCGAAAGCAATACTGCTAGCACTTAGAGCCTTTGGTGTGTCGTGGTGCCTCCATTCATGACCTTTCACGTGACCGTGTGACGTCGCGCCACACCGAGAGACGGGGCCCCAGCTCGCGCCATCGGGTGGTGGCGGTGAGTCCTTACAGAAGCCGCTCGGTGACGTCACGATAGACCGATAGACAGGGCCCCAGCTTGCGCCATCAGATGGTGGCGGCGAGTCCATACACGGCGCTGTGTCGCAGCCGAGAAAGGGCTCTCGCTGTTTGTGAAGAACGCTCGGTCACCCGCAGCTAATGCTTTCGCTGAATATTTGGTTTATCAGCGTTGAACTCTTGTTATTTTTTACTGGTGGAGCTTACAACACTCTCCCCCTCCCTCAATATTTGTTGCTATGCTACTGCTCTGCGTTGTTCTTTTTGCTTCGATACTATATAACAGGCGTTTACACGTTGTTCTTTCATACCACAGGACAGGCTTGGCGGCGGAGAACGTGCGCCAGCCTCTGTAATTAGCTTTCTTTTTTTATTTCGTGATCACGTGCCCACAAAACATTGCTATGGCTTCCTCGGCAGCCTTCGATTAATGCACTTGCGCTCTCACGCGCTTAATGGTAACCAAACAATGCATAGTCGCTACGACTTGCAGCTGTTCAAATCTACTGCCATCGTCCAATGTGTTACGTTTATGGCTAGAGTTATTTTAATGCGACTATCTTGAGCCAATAACAACCTTCGAGCGCGATTCATTGCCTCGAACACGACAAACTATGAAGCGAAGGCGAATAGGTGGTGAGGCGAACGGACTCTACTTTGACTGACGACAGCATTGCGCCTCTTTTTATTTCAGCCTGGTATGTTATATCTGCGCATGTGCATTGCAGCCCCCCGCTCTTCCTCTAATACATATAATCACGTGACTATAACGGGCTCCGTTATCGCGCAAAGCATAGTCTACTATGATTCTTCAAGACAGAAGTCATTGCCCTCACACTGCCCCCCCCCCCCCCCCCCCGTCTGTCAAAGCCAAAATATTTCTCTTGATAGCAACACTGACAAGACAAGAGGAATAGTGCGTCGCCGAGGATGTTTCCTGTGGATATGACCCCGCCCCCTTTGCGTACAAAGAAAAGAATATTGGAAGATTAGTGGCTTAGAAGCACACAAGCGAGCGAAGAGCAGGTTATTAGATGCATTTGTTGCAACTTGTATACCGCAGAATCTAAGGGCCCCTCCTCTCTATTCCACAGCTTAAAGAAATATCGTGAGAGTACTCTGTTTTTTTTTTTTTTTCTCTTTTTTTTTTTTTTTTTTGTAGCAGCGCCTCTCATAGGTGGCGAAAGACAGGGCACTAATTCCGCTTAGCAGGAATCTTTCATGTTATATTCTTTTTAACTGCTACATGAGAAACCACAGTATAACTTCAGAAAAGGGCCTATTTCTACATTTCAAACTCAGTGTACAATAGTTGACATTTCTTATTTCTTATCAAGGTTTTGATTTCTTTACAGTAAGTTCAGACAAATCGGCCGCCTAGAAAGGCATTCCTGGACGGATGAGTACGGAAGCGTCATAACTGTCCTCTCTGACAGCAGTCTGCACCGAGAGAAGAAAAAAAAACACAATCTAAAAACAGACAGCGATGTAAATTCATATACCACAGTATTTAAAATTAGAACCTACATTTATTACGATTGAAGTAAATGCCTGAAATGAAATCGACCCACTTTCTCTCCTGGCGCCATTCCCCGACACCACTCTGCCACGGACGCTTGTGCTGGGCTGTTTCCCGTGCTTCTTTTTTCTTGGCTATGAAGAGAGTAACTTCTTCAAGATACAGCGCTTTCTTTTCGTGAAGAAAGAAAAAGTAACGATAACCCAGCTATCATACTCGCAGTTTGCCTTCTGAGATCTGCAAAGTTTTGTTTGCTGTTGATATCCCCTGTGTTAGCATCCATCCTGGACACGAGTCGCCTTCTCATTTTCTAAATTCCTGTTCCCAACCTCTATTTGACAGCTGCAGGAACCTTAGCGTTAGCAGCGCTTACTACAGTCACGCACTCATCTGCAAAGCGTAGCGGGCCGCATTAATTTGCAAACTATGTTGTGGACACGAGAAGAAAACCTTAGTTATTCGATGTACGTCATTCGCTCCTTGGGAGATGCAACTTAGTTGCAACAAAACAAGAATAAAAACAAGCTAGCGGATTATGCATTTTTTTGCCTCGCGAGAGAACTCGCGCCAAAATCACGATTCTCACTGCTTGGCTCATTGTAATAATTTGCTCGCAATATCGAGACATAACGAGCATTATATAAGAGCGTAGAAGCTCAATGAAGTAGAGAGCCTTTATCTAAGCACAAGATATCGGCCGCCGCGAAGCAATCGCTCTAGGCAACGTCGCCCGGGAGGACCCATTAGAAGGCTTTCCCTTTGCTTAATTTATGTGGATACGGTGCAGCTACTTCGGCCACCCTGATATCGCGGGAGAAGTCCGAATGACTTATCCTTTCTTCTTTTTTTGCTGATGAATAAGATACAATATAGAATTCTACGCAGTCCATGTCCGGTAATTCCATTGCTACTACCAGGCCAGCATTGTAGAGTTGATAAATTTTATTGATTGAATTCCCGATCCCCTGTCTTTCTTGATTTTATTTCCTTAAAAATGTTTTTTTTCCACTTGTTGGTGCAGTATCAGCGTTCTAAACCTCCCAATTCATCTGTTGATTTTGTTGAACTAGACGCGCCAGCTCTTTCTCAAGACGAGAAGCTAAAGTATCTTAGCGTGAGGTGTTTCCTTTTTGCTTTCTGATGTGCGTAGTCCTCCACCATGGGGTCCAAAAAATTGTGGTTGTAACCAGTGCTTACAGGTTGCACTAAACAAGCACAGCCTCGTGGTGAAGCTTTCCACTCCTGTCAGCCGCCCAGCATCGGGACAAGGCTCCCGACCACTGCGTTCGGATCCAAATAAAGAGATCGTCTACCACTTGTTTATTATAGCATGAAAATAACGGTGGCCTGCACACGTTTTTCAGGATCTCGGCTCACCCAGCAGCTCCATGACTAGACGTTATTAAAAATGTGAAATTCTTTTGGAAAGTTTTTCCTTCTATACTTCCTGCTACTCAGGCCTCAGCCCAAACCGGTGGCTCAAGAATGCGGAAATGCGATTTTATCCCTGTTCTGGATGAACATGTAAGATACTATTAAAAAAAGATGACAAGCTTGGTCCAACTCGGTATATCTTTCTGACCTATCAACGCTTTTTGCAGACAGATAAAAATATATTTATTTTTAAAGGTCCTCGAGAGCAGTCGCTCTTCGTTCCTGGAACCATTTAGATAGTCATAGCATTTTTTTTTTTCCAGCGTCCCATCTAATCTTCAAAGGACAAGGCCATGGAGGAGAGATATTGGTTTGTTGAAGGGCAAAGACTTTTTAAAATGGCACCCCGTTGTTAATAAATGAGGTGGTCTCTTTTTATTTTTCATAATTTGCCTTTTCAGAAATACTAGCACATAATTGTGAAAGAAGGCCAGGTCCAGACGGCAAGGCATGCCGTGTCAGCGTTTAATCTGATGGAAAAAACCCAAGCGCGCGCCGGAGCCGGCGCCGCGGGATGATGATGATGGTATGTTCAAATGAATGAAGATCCGTGGAGGGCTTACAATATCCTAGCACGAAGCAGGCGACAGCACGGTAGGAAGTGAGATGTAGTAGCTGCTGAGCCCCGGAAGACCGAACTTAGTCCACATTTAGGGTGAACACACAGGCACGTGGACGCTCTCTTCAGTCTCAGTGTGTCCGGCTCGACTGTGTTTTGAAAGAAAGCGTTAGCTCATGCGAAGCACTATGTCCAGGTCCGTCTGTACCTGCGCTACTCTGCCCTGATGTGCGGCCTGTCGCAAGTAGCAGCGCTTCGAAGAGTGTGACCGTGTTTTCCTTGGAAATAACTCTGAACGTGGAGAGTAGTGACAACTCAGAAATGAAAGACAAGTTGTTGTGAGTTTGCACAAAAGCATGTACAGAGTGGTTCGCCTTCGTGGCGAGCACGTTAGCGTTGTAGAAAACCACCCAGGTTTTTTTTTCTTTTTTTTTTTTTTTTACAAAGCGATCACGCGTGCGGAACTAAAAAAAAATATTGATATACGCCCAATACTGCCCCTTAAATTGAAAAGCAACGGCAACATGCTTCTCCAGTTCTACAAAGAGGTTGCAAGTTTGCGGTGCACAAAACAGGAACCATCTCCTCGATGACTTGGTTGTATTTACCATTTTACCGGCGAGATATACTTGGAGGCCTGCACTCAATCTCGCCGATTTTTTTCTTCTTTCTGTCCGCGTAAGAAGGTAAGGGCGCCAAACACGCTCGCTCGCGCACTAAATCTTATTAATCAAACAGTCTTGCTGAACTGCAGCGCGTTGCTTCTTGGCTTAAAGTAGTAGCCTGGGGTATAACAAAAAGTAAAGCAGTGATGTCGGCATTTTCTGTCTTTTAGTGGTCATTTCGTGCCGCGATGTTTTGAAGCGCGATCAGGGGTAGCGGCTCGAAAAGAGAGGAATTAACACGAAGGAACAAAGGGCCGTCTTTTCGCTCTGATTTCTCTGAACGCGCATAAAAACAGTCAAGCCCAAACTGCAGCTCTAGTGCATCCTTGTTACACCTCGTTTTCTGAGACGCTTCTAAACCGACCCGCATTATTCACAGAGCGCACGAAACTTCGTTTGTCCACACCGCCTTTTGAACGAACGTCCCACCTTTGGCAAATTCCTAAATCCCTCTCTGTCCATCCCTTCTTGCTATTTAGGCCACAGCTATTGGCCAGCGAATGCATCAAGTATTGAGTCCTCTTGACCTCATTTCCTCCTCGACTGTCCTCTCGGTCGGCTCCGAAAGAAGGCGAGATGACAATGGGAAACATTCCGAGGAAAGGGAGAAAGTGTCCAGTCAAGCTCCTCCTTTCCCTCGTCGCAGGGTCCCGAAGCTGCGGCGCGATTGGTGGTTGTCAGCGCCATGCTAAACATGACTCACCGCACTTAAACGACATGGACATCGTTTGTCATCTCCTGCAGCAGTTAAACCTTGGCGCTAGATGCGTGTACAGTTGCCGTTCCGTCTTACCCG
>JAJIZL010022281.1:29983-57805 GCA_023969395.1 Amblyomma maculatum | reverse complement strand
TCTCTTCTTCTCTTGTGTGTGTCTTCCCGTGCGCTTTATCTTCAGTCAATTTACAATGCACCATCTAGCCCCACTTCAAGTTTTGTAAAACTACCCTAGGGTGCCTTCATGTGAATTCTTTTATTAGGGCGGTGCAAAGAAAAGAAGCAGTGTATGTCGCACTTCTGCGTGGACGCCTTACCTGCGCCACAAAGGAAGGGAAGGAAGAAGTGAAAAAGAACTACCGCAGTGGTACAGTGTATTAAAATAGCAGTGAATAGCTCAATAATGATATTGACCACCTGTGGAACTTGAACCTGCGCTGAGGTCCCATCATCAGCACACCCATTCGAACCAAGAGCCGATCATTCGAAATGGGAGGATCCATGCGAACGCAATTTTTAAATCGGTGTCAATACAAATTGGAGAGCCGCGAACTGGCCCCAGATGTTGTGGATGCGGACAGTGGCTGCGAAATTTAGCCAGCCGCCGCAATTTAAAGGCGAAAGCTTTTCTTAGCTCATGAGTGGTGTCTGAAGGGATATGTCGAAAGATACAGATCCATAGCCAATCCAATAGTAGGTACATAACAAACCAACATTCAAACATCCATTAAATTTGCTAAACAGTTTTAACATTGGGTAAGCAATAGCCAAAGCCACCGACGGAAATAAAAAAATAGCAGTAATTGATAGATAAAAATCATAAAATAAAATAAAACACAAATAAATAAGAAAAATAACAAGGGCATTGGCTTGACTGTACCTAAACAGTTAAGTGCCTCTAGAAGTTCTTCTGAGTCGTCAACTGTGGCAGCTCTTTCTCTGTTTCTAATTTCAATCCATTTACTCTCTGCCTTTATGGCAGCTACTAGCGTAATTACGTTCTCTCAACGGTATGGATGGATGGATGGAATTAGGAGCGTCCCCTTTGAGACGGGGTGGTAGCAGTAGCTATCATGCTCATTTTTCTCCCTATTCCTTAATTATTGATTTAGATTGGTTAACTAAACCATCATTCCTTTTACTAAATTTTTGTTTCTACATTACTAACATTATATCACTTCTCTGCTTTTAAGCCACTAATCTTCCAGTCGTTATTTGCTAGTTTCCACCGCTCTCAATCCCAGAGCTTCAGGAACAGTGATTGCGCCTGCATCAACTTCCGGATGGATACCATTACATTCGAGAATAATATGGTAAATTGTTTCACTGGAGTTACCACATACAGCACATGCGTCATCTCCATTGTTAAATTTCTTTTTGTAGCTGCGTGTTCTAAGGCATCCTGATCTAGCTTCAAAAAGTAGGGCACTGCCTCTTGAGTTATCAAAGAAATCTTCCTTCCTGATCTGCATTTTCCACTTTCCGTATAATGCCACACTCTGTTTCTTTTCCATCGAATTTATCCAATTTTTACCTTCTGTGTTTTTCATCTGTTGCTTAATGCTCTTTATTTCTCCGTCCTTGTGACTAGCATACTTACTTGTTAGTTTCCTAGTTCTTTTCCTCCATTGTGAGTCAACGCTTTTTAAGTACAGGTAATACGCACCTGGTACAGCTGCGTATTTTGAAAAGATGTTCAAAAAAACAATGAAGCTGTCATTGTCACGCACGAAGAGTGAAATGTCGTGCGCGTATGCAGATACAACGACAGTTTCCTGTCCTACTGATGGAAAACCTCGAATACGCCTGTCTGCAGCGACCCTACGCAGCAGCGGGTCGAGCGAAAGTATGAAGTGTACCGGCGAGAGAGGGCACCCCTGACGCACTCCCCGCGTAATTGGAAAGCTGCCGGCAATTTGGCCATTAAGTACTAGTTCAATGCTAAGAACTGTGTAAAGGCCGCGTAGGAGCTGAACGAATTCGTCGGGAAAACCAAACGAGCGGAGCACAGTAAACAAGTAACCATGTTCTACGCAGGCGAAGGACTTAGCCTTGTCCAAGGAAACAAAAGCTCCATTGATCCGCTTGACACAGACGTATTCGAAGACCTCAGACTACTTTGACCTGACACACCGATGCAGACGTAAGCGACCTTCATGTGCCTAGATGCTTATAGTCACGATTTAAAGCTCGCACTGCTACCACAGCTCACAATAGTGTTTTTTTTTTTTATTTCACCTCATCTAGGGATGTCAGAGCTAAAAATGTGCCATTAGCTTGCACCTTATTCTTAAAAGTTCAAAAGGTTGTAATTCTGAAAAGGACACATGAAACGAAAAAATTCAGGAAGGTTTGCGAATGATGAGGTCGATTTGGCAGTTCGGATGCAGCTATCGTCTACACGCTTACACACATGAAGCAGGCATATATTTGAGGACTGAGCACTCCGGGAGCCCCGCCGGGGTGGTCTAGTGGTAAGACGCCCGACTACTGTGCCGGAGTTCCCGGGTTCGAACCCGACCTCGGCGGCTGCGTTTCGATGGAGGCGAAGTGGCGTCCGTGTGCTGTGCGATGTCAGTGCACGTTAAAGATCCCCAGGTGGTCGAAATTACTCCGTAGCCCTCCACTACGGCTCCTCTTTCTCTCTTTCCACTTTCACCCCCATCTTCCTCCCTTCCATTACGGCGCGGTTCAGGCGTCCACAGAGCAAGTGGGACAGATACTGCGCCTTTCCCTTCCTGTGAACCAACCAGATCACTTTTCAGCCATTCGCGTAGCGCGGCGGTGCACATGAAATGACCTTTTGCGTAACCCCGTGTGACGTCACGCCGAAGAGCTGGGCGACCAACTTGAGCCGTTCGCGTTGGGGCGGCGGTGCACATGAAGCGGCGGCCTAACTCCCGGTCTATCCACGAGGAGCGCCACAGGTGTTGTGACGTCACGCCGAAGAGCTGGGCGGAAGTTGGGCCGTTCGCGAGGGGTGGCGGCGCACATGTAGCGGCGGCCTATCTTCTGGTCTCTTCACGAGGAGCGCCACAGGTGTTGTGACGTCACGCTGAAGAGCTGGGCGGCCAACTTGAGCCGTTCGCGAGGGGCGGCGGCGCACATGAAGCGGTGGCCTAACTCCCGGTCTCTCCACGAGGAGCGCCACATGTGTTGTGATGTCATATAGTTGTGTAAGTAGGCGACCGACGCGTGTCATCTGTGGGAAGAGGCGATGCACACGACTATGATGGCGCCTACTGCTAAGGCGGCTCGTCGTAATGAGAGGTTGAAACAACGGCGTGCTGCGGAGACAACCGAGGAGCGAGAAGCGAGACGTGCGAAACAATGTGCTCAATATGCAGCTCGGCGTGAACGTACAGCCTCTTTGGCACAAACTGTGGAAGCTGACGGGGAATGCGCTGATTTCTGCTAGTGTAAAGAATGCTGTTACGGCCGGTGCTGGGGCGGCAGTGGTACATTCTGTCATAGCCTCACCCACAACCAGATACATCGTTGCAGTCACGGCACTGCTTGCCTCGCTACTAGTTATACATAGAATATCCAGGTAGCACCTTGTAATAACGATTGTGACCATATGCTATAGCCAAAGTGATTACTCATAGCCATAGTTCAACACAGTATCGCCACCAGCTACACATTAGCTGAACCTGGGCTTAGCCATGGGTATTGCTTTCGCAACCTTCCGGGCTTAACCAAGCTAAGCCTCTGCCAATTTTTTGCTTCTAAAACAGCGATACTAAATTTTGCGCGCAGCCGTGGTCACCTTTTAGAGTTCAGTATACTAAGCTCGCAACCCCCCCCCCCCTCCCCCACAAAGTACGCTAATAGGGCGGCCAGAGCACTCCTGGAGCCCCGCCGGGGTGGTGCAGTGGTAAGACGCCCGACCACTGTGCAGGAATACCCGGGTTCGAACCCGACCTCGGCGGCTGCATTTCGATGGAGCGAAACGAAGAGGCGTCCGCGTGCTGTGCGATGTCAGTGCACGTTAAAGAACCCTAGGTGGTCGAAATTACTCCGTAGCCCTCCACTACGGCTCCTCTTTCTCTCTTTCCACTTTCACCCCCATCTTCCTCCCTTCCCTTACGGCGCGGTTGCGGTGTCCACAGAAAACAAGGGAGACAGTTACCGCGCCTTTCCCTTCCTATAAATAAATCAGTTAAATCAGAGCACTCCAGGATCCCGGTAACAAGGCCGCGAATGCGTTATTTCGAACCGGGCACCGACGGCCTCCAATTCGAGATGTACAGGTGATCTCATGCACTCCTTCAGTGAACTAATGCAGGCCTATTGGGTCTAGCGATTGCTTTATCTTCCACGCCACAAATATTAAAATTATGATTGGTTCACAGGAAGGGAAAGGCGCAGTATTTGTCACACTTGCTTTGTGGACACCTGAACCAGGGAAAGGATGAAGGTGGGAGTGAAAGTGGAAAGAGGGAAAAGGGAGCCGTAGTGGAGGGCATGGAGTAATTCGACCACCTGGGGACCTTTAATTGCGCTGACGTCGCACAGCACACGGACGCCACATAGTTTCGCCTCCATTTATCCCTAGAAAACTATAGAAAACTACCAGCAGACGCTGGTAGCAACGGCGGCCGCGGAGGCCACAGAGGTCGCGTACTAGGGCCTCCACGTAGTGTTTGTGAGGGGAATGGCACTAAGCCTGACCCTGAAGCAACCTCCATGTACCTCTATCTTTTTATAAACGTTTCGCCACCACCATCACCACAATACGCTCTGGCGACGCTTCCAGACACGCACCCTTCCGTTTCCATATGGGTCCAAAGCGTTCTTTCGAATTAGGTTTGGTTTGGTTTGTGGGGTTTAACGTCCCAAAGCAACTCAGGCTATGAGAGACGCCGTAGTGGAGGACTCCGGAAATTTCGACCACCTGGGGTTCTTTAACGTGCACTTACATCGCACAGCACACGGGCGCCTTGCTTTTGCCTCCATCGAAAAGCTGCCGCCGAGGCCGGGATTCGATCCCGCGTACAGGAACGTTCTGAGAAGGTGTACAATTTACTCGCCAGCAATTTTCCGTTTCCCCTACATCAGTAGTTTTCTAACATTAATTAATTTATCAATATGGCTAAAAGGTCTAGTTGTCAAGAGGCGTGTAAAATGTTCCTACCCAGGTACTCCTGATATTGTATAGCCTTAGCCTAGGGCTATACCTACACGTCTCCCTACCAATGAACCCCAACGATACCTCCTGCACCTTTGCAATCACACCACAGTCCGCCTCCCGCACATCCTATTCCAAGGCCCGGGGCATCCTCCCTAGCAAGGCCAGGAGCACATCATCACCAGGGAAGTTTTGGAGATCCTGCTGCACTCGGATGACTCGGTCCGGCATAATGTCGTCACTGACTGAACTGCTGAGGTCATGAATCATAGGAACTGGATTTTTGGACTGTACCGGAACCGTGCGGGAACCCAGGGTCATGCTTGCCTTGAACTCATTTATTCTAATAGTTTCGAGTACTGCTACGGCATATTGCCGGCTCCCAACCTAGGTCCTTGACGTGGCAGAGTGGTCACGGCGTGTGACTGGAAACACCTTGCGATCGCATTGATGCCGCTGCTCCAAGAAACTGCATGCGATATGTGTAAATTTCGCACACTGCAGAACCGGCATCCGGGGGGCAGGCTTCTTGGAGGCTTCAGCTATCTTTGTCCACAGGCAGAATTTGCAGTGTAAACTATACCTGCTTAAATAAATTGGTTCACAGGAAGGGAAAGGCGCAGTAACTGTCACACTTGCTCTGTGGACACCCGAACCGCGCCGTAAGGGAATGGAGGAAGGTGGGAATGAAAGTGGAAAGAGGGAAAGAGGAGCCGTAGTGGAGGGCTACGGAGCAATTTCGACCACCTGGGGATCTTTAACGTGCGCTGACATCGCACAGCACACGGACGCCACTTCGTTTCGCCTCCATCGAAACGCAGCCGCCGCGGTCGGGTTCGAACCCGGGAACTCCGGCACAGTAGTCGGGCGTCTTACCACTGCACCACCCCGGCGGGGCTATACCTGCTTGTTAAATTTGTCAATGGGGAAGCATTCCGGAAATCCACAGGTCGCGGCCGTATCATAACCGTGAGAAGCCCGGGTGTTCAGGTAATTTATCAAGGAAAATTATATTTATTTCGTGGTGAAGACTGCGTCTTTGTGATCTATTAACCCTTGGTGAGAGTGTCCTTTCTGTGGCAGAGCACTATGACGAATAGGGCGACATGGCGAATAACCCTTGGCGTCGACATCACTGCACTGCCCTGACAATGAAGTGAAATTCTGTAGGGAGTATAGACTGCACTGTTCTGTTCAGTTCAGTCGTTCAGTCGTGTCCGACTCTTCGTGACCCTATGGACCATATCACGCCACGCTTTCCGGTCTCTCGTTATCTTCCTAACATCACATAACTTCATCTGCAGTGCCTCGAAGATGTCATCTAACCATCGCATTCGCTGCCTACCCCTTCTCCGGCGACCCTCGACCTTTCCCAACATCAAATCTTTCTCCAGCGACTCCTCTCTTCTCATCACATGACCAAAGTAGCTGAGCTTTAACTTTAGAATTTGACCCTCCAGTGAGCAGTAAGGGTTTATGGTCGACAATATCGACTGATGTGATCTTCTGGCAGTCCAAGGAACTCTCAAGAGTCTTCACCAGCACCACAATTCAAACGCGTCAATTCTGCGGCGGTCAGCCTTTTTCACAGTCCAACTCTCGCATCCATACATCACAACTGGAAAGACCATAGCACGAGTTATACGGATCTTGGTTGGCAGACTAATGTCTCTGCTCTTTACTAGGCGGTCAAGGCTAACCATTGCTCTCTTTCCCAGAAGCAGGCGTCTCCTAATTTCATGGCTGCAGTCTCCTTCCGAGGATATCTTGGAGCCCAAGAACAGAAAATCTGTCACAGCTTCCACGTCTTGTTCATTGATGCTCCAGGACTTGATAGGGCAAGACGCCATGATCTTTGTCTTTTTAATGTTCAGTTTAAGCCCAAACTTCTCTCTCTCTTCTTGTACGCGCGTCAGAAGTCTCTTGAGTTCCACTTCACTTTCTGCCATTAAAGTGGTATCATCCGCATATCTAAGGTTGTTGATACGTTTTCCAGCAATCTTCACTCCAGCTGAAGACTCGTCTAGACCGGCCTTCCTCATGATACACTCTGCATATTGGTTAAATAGGCAGGGCGACAGTATGCAGCCTTGCCTCACTCCTTTCTCAATCGGAAACCAATCAGTAAGACCATGCCCAATTCTGACTGTGGCCTCTTGCCCTTCACACAGGTTCTTGAGGAGATAGATGAGGTGAATTGGAACTCCCATCTCTTGGAGAGCTTGCCACAATCTGCTGTGATCTACGCAGTCAAACGCTTTCGCATAATCAATAAAGCAGAAGTAGATGGGTTTCTGGAACTCTCTTGCTTTTTCCATGATCCAGCGAAGGTTGGCAATTTGGTCCCTAGTTCTCTGCACTGACTAACATACAAATTGGCTACCCTACCCAGTTGCTCGCGTGTGTCCCTAAGAAATCCGGTGCCTGTGATGATGTTAAAGAGCGGGGGATAAGCGATATTGAAGTACGCCCCACGGAGGTGTGATAGTTTAGAGCATTAGCTCTGATTTATTTAAAAAAAAGTGATTTATTTATAGCAAGGGAAAGGTGCGGTAACTGTCTCACTTGATTTCTGTGGACAACGCAACCGCGCCATAAGGGAAGGGTGGAAGATGGGAGTGAAAGTGGAAAGATAGAAAGAGGAGCCGTAGTGGAGGGCTATGGAGTAATTTCGACCACCTGGGGATCTAACGTGCGCTGACATCGCACAGCATACGGACGCCTCTTCGTGTTGCCTCCATCGAAACGCAGCCGCCGAGGTCGAGTTTGAACCCGGGTACTCCTGCACAGTAGTCGGGCGTCTTACCACTGCACCACCTCGGCGGGGCAGAGCATTAGCTCTGCTCCGGTACCGCGAAATTTGCGGATGAGAGCATTAGTTCTGCTCCTCACATCCGCAAATTTCTCGTTACCCCAGGATTTGACTTTGAACTCTCGCTACAGGATGTCAGGCGCATACGCCAGGCTGCGAGACAGCTACCATTGGAAATTTCGTGCGCCAGCTCGCGTGGAGAGAAGGAGCGGAGACCCTAGGGTGCCTTCATGTGAATTCTTTTATTACGGCGGTGCAAAGAAAAGAAGCAGTGTATGTCGCACTTCTGCGTGGATGCCTTACCTGCGCCACAAAGGAAGTGAAGGAAGAAGTGAAAGAGAACTGCCGCAGTGGTACAGTGTATTAGAATAGCAGTGAATTGCTCAATAATGACATCGACCATCTGCGGCGGAACTTGAATCTGGGCTGAGGTCCCATCATCAGCACCCATATTCGAACCAAGAGCCGATCATTCGAAATAGGCGGATCCATGCGAACGCGATTTTTAGATCGGTGTCAATACAAATTGGAGAGCCGCGAACTGGCCCCAGATGTTGTGGGCTAGCAATACGATATGCGGACAGTGGCCGCGAAATTTAGCTAGCCGCCGCAATTTAAAGGCGGAAGCTTTTCTTGGCTCATGAGTGGTGTCTAAAGGAATATGTTAAAAGATACAGATCCATAGCCAATCCAATAGTAGGCAGATAACAAACCAACATGCAAACATCCATTAAATGTGCTAAAGAGTCCTAACAGTGGGCAAGCAATAGACAAAGTAACTGATGGAAATAAAAATTGCAGTAAATAATAGATAAAAATAAAAAAATAAATAAATAAAACAAAAAATAAATAGGAAAAATAAGAACGGCTTTGGCCTGACTGTACCTAAACAGTCAAGTGCCCCCAGAAGTTTTCCTGAGTCATCTACTGTGGCGGCTCTTTCTCTATTTATAATTTCAATCCATTTCCTCTCTGCCTTTCTGGCAGCTATTAGCGTGATTACGTTCTCTCAACGGTAGGGTTCACTCAGCAGCATCACCTGGCAGGAAAAACTAGAAACTTTATGAAAGCGAAAAATAGCACCAATTAAAACCCCACCCTACTGCCGCTAGTATGGCGCAAGATAGTTAGATAGATTTATTGAAAGGAAAGGCAAAGAGGATGGCCGGAATGATTAAAATCTGGCTTGCTACTCTGCACTGTGGAAGGGGAAGGAGAGAAGAAAGATTATGATGGGTAAAAATGTGGGAGAAGGCATATGAAATAGTTATACAGGCACGGCAGCTTGCTTTACAAGCGCGATTCGAGTCCAGTAGCGCACAAAAAACGGCAAAGAGCCCGCATTGCCTAGACATCCTTCTTGTTCTGCCAAGCGCCCAGCAGCAGTTCCTCCGACAGAGGCCTGTTGTCCAAACGCTTCAAGGAAGTGGCCGGAACACTTCTTTCACATGCACACACTGAGCACACCAATAATATATGGTCCAGTCTCGGGGATGGCACAAGGTTAACATTCCGGGGAGTCCACCTGTCCAATTAAATAGAAGTACCTGCGCGTGAAAGCCACGTTTGAACGAAGTTTATGTAGCAAGCATGCCTGATGACGCGGAATATCGCGCGGAAGATAAATCTCACTGTTCGATCAAGATGTTTTAGACGAATGTGTCGGGTGTCTGGCTGTGCCCAGTAATCGGCTGTAGCCTTCTTAATACAGTTCGTAAGAAGGCATGCCGTATCCTCTCTTGAAAAAGGCACCGCTGTTTGGAGGCCATTGCTTAGTGGATGTTTTGCTTCCACATATGCCTGTTAATTTCTATGGAGCCCGCAGTAGGCATGGATCCATTGAAACATTATCCTGTGGCCTTGCCTTTGGGAAGATCTGAGAAGCTCCATAATGTTTAGTGCGGTGACTGGTAAGCAGTGTGAGGTAAGAAATGTTCCAAAATTTGTAATGCAGCCTTTGAATCCGTGACTATACACCATATTTGAGGCGGTCCCCACATATGTAGGGAATAGATTCCCTAAATGGCTACAAGTTCACCCGCGGCTGATGTTGAAGAATGTCCCAATCGAAAATGTAGAGTCGTTTTCTTAGCTGGTATGACCTCAGCTGCAGCGGATGCCTGTGTTGACACAGATCCGTCGGTGTATACGTGAATATAATTAGAATATACAGACAAGATGTGTGCCAGAGTAAGCTTTTTGAGACCACTAAGCGGCACCATTGATTTCTTTAGTATCCCGGGGACACGAAGGTGCAGCAAAGGTTTATCCATCCCCAGTGGTGGTTGGGCGAGACGATATTGGAGGGCATATCCTGCTTGTACTTGCGACCAGCGGAGTGCACTTGCAAAACGGCAGTCCGGATGCTCGTCCAGAATCTTGCTCTGTATGTGAAAACGGTGTCTTGTATGTGCTCATAAATATACGCTAAGTGGTTCGTGTGACAAGTATATGGATATTGTGCGAGCATGTGATCTTCAATTGTGCATTGGTTAGAGGTGAATTTAGGCAGTCCAAGGCATAATTTCAGTGCCTGAGCTTTCGCACTCTCTAAAGTCCCTAAGCAGAAAACACTCATATTAGCGAGTACTGGGAGACTGTAGCGGATGTAGCCAACAAACAGAGTATCGTAAAGCCGTAGTTTGAAGCGCTCAGTTGGACCCCATTTGATGCCAGCTATGAAACGATCGTTTCGAAGTACATGACATAAAATTGATCAGCCTTTTCATCCCCATAATAATATGTTTCGACCAAGGTAGTCGGTGGTCAATAATTACTACCAAGAATCCGTGGCTGGAGATATACAGTATTACGACTCTATGAAGGGTAATCGGGTAGCGGCTGACACATTTTCCAGTAAATGCGATCGCTGCACACGTTTCTGCCACACTTTGGGACCGCAAGTAGAGTCTTTTTTAAAAGTGTAAAGCCCAGGCGGTCTGTTTCCGAGCTCTGAAGTGGCGCTGATTTAGCAACAGTGGAGGTCCTTGCCATTGGGGAGGGTAGGGCGAAAAATATTCTTATCTCGCAATAGGTAGGTTCGGAACACCAAAAATCCATTACAAGCCTCACGAATCTGCTCAGAAGCAGAGCCCCTGGGCTCTAAACTATTGACAAAGACTGTGCATCTACGTTGATGACATAGCTCGTTGCAATCTCTGCCGTAGTTGTGGCCGCGTCGAACCGGAAGCCGAAAGGCAGATGTCGTCAGCATATGCACTGATGTGAATGTTAGTTGGCAGTTCACTCACCAGGCCAATTAGCGCAACCCTAAAAAAATGTTGGGCTCACCACGCCTCCCTATGGAACTCCACGACCGACCTGAGCGGGTAGTATCTCCAAAAAGCGTAGTCAAGTACACAGAGCGGCCATTGAGATAGCGTCGATCCGCAAGTGCAGCCGGCCACCAACTCCGACGTCGTCAAGTCCATCAAGAATAGCATCGTAGAGGACGTTGTCGTAAGCCCCCTTTATATCTAAAAAGTCAGCAGCTACTAGTCGGAGGTGACGTTTTTCGTGTTCTACTGAAGCCCCTAGGTCAATGACGCTGTTGATGGAAGACCGTCCCCGGCGAAATCCACTCATCATATTCGGATAAAGATCATTACTATCCAGAAACCACCCAAGGCTTGCCAGCACCATTTGTTCCATAACATTTCCAACACAGCTTGTTAGGGCAACTGGCGGGTATGAGGCAAATTTGTGAGGGGGCTTTGCAGGCTTCTAATTAACAACCAGAAGGCTAATCTGCCAGTGTTCAGGAACAGTACTAGAAGCCCATATATCATTGAAGCAATTAGGTAGCGCAGTTCGGACCATCCTTGCCTAGGTTTGATAAGGTTGAATAAGTAATCGCGTCAGGACCAGGTGCAGATGAATGTCGACAAGAAGCAAGAGCGGCGTCTAATTTAGATATTCAAAAGGGCAAGTCTTATTGATCATTCGGCGAAGGCGGCACAAAAACCTCTGAAATTGGTAACTGTGCCTGGTTTTGTGCCCACAACACGTTTAAAAACTCTTCAGCTACGTCAAGCTCATTTAAGTAATCAAGAGTTCGACGAAGCTCGTCTGGTCAGGTGGTGACATAAAGAAAATTATAGGGTCACTGACCAAGTCAAAGTTTAATAAAAACGAAATTACGTTTCGGAAGCCCTACGGCTTCCTTGTTCACAATGGGGAAACCAGACATAAAGCATGCGTTTATAGCTTCTTCAAAATGCATCGTAATGATCTTGCATAATCAGATTGTAGATTTCCTTGCGTCCGATTGAGCGTGCCATGAGTGGCCTGAATCATCAAAGACTCTAGATACAATCGTCTAGCAGCGATCCGTTCTCTGGCAAGCACACGTGCTTCGTCCCAACTGATGGCGTGTCCAGTTTCTTGCACATGTTCGGCAGGAGCGTTAGTAGCACTGTGTCCTTTCGACACATCATTTTTGTGCTACTGTATCCATTTGCACCAGTTTCCTGTTTCTCCGTTATAACTGCGGTCGCAATCTGCGCACGGAATCTTGTACACGACCCCAGGATTTCTCTTAATGGGAAGGGGGTCTTTCACATTGACAAGCTCGTGCCTAAGTTTGCTCGTTGGAACGTGGGCAACTTGCACGCCGTACTTTCGGAATGCCCGACCAAGCGCTTCACTAATCTTTGGGATGTAAGGGATGCTTGCTCGTTTTGGCTTAGAGGCATCGGAAACGTCAGAAGGTGGCGGTCGCTGTAGGAGTTTCTTTTGTGTGTTTGCCACAAAGCTTCTTGGGTAGCCATTTCTCGTCAAATCCTTTTCGACAGTGTTCAGCTCTTCCTTGAGGGATTGCTCGTTAGAGCACGTGTTTATTGCTCTTTTGATCAAGGAGAAGACAACAGATCGCTTGTGTACCATCGGGTGGACAGAATGAAAGTAAAGATAACGGCCTGAGTGTGTAGGCTTTCTGTACACGGTGAAATCCAGGCTCGTGGGTTTTCGGATCACACGAGTGTCGAGGAACGATGTACAGTCATTCACCTCCTCATTATCGCTCATTATCGCACTACCGCTCTGAGGGTGGTGGGCATTAAAATAACCCGCAATAATGCGAGGAGCTGCAAAAACACTGCATTGTTGAAAAGATATATAACTTGCCCAAGCTACCTCTCGGTTGAATATCAGCCTCAATTGCAGAAAAGAGTCCTCCTTTCAGCGCTAGCCGAACCACGACGTGAGTTGCTGGTGGCTTACAGAGCGCAGAGGGCAATCCCGGATAGTGTAGCTGTATTCATGTGGCTGCCGGGCAGTGCGCACATCCGGGAGCGAACACAAGTGAGCATGTGCGAATATATCGAACAGGCGGGCTTGAGGACCCGCTTATTTCACCTCGCCAGATAGTGCGGGCTGTGACCGAACGCTCCGCGTGTGTTATTCTGGACGATAACAACCGATCACCCCACGTCGGCCATCAGTGTTATGTGCAGTGTGTAAGTGCGGGAATCGTACAAATACATGGACGCAGAGCTATTGCGGAGGCCCGCCCGATGTGCCGAGTGCTCAGTGACCTAAGACATTTGCGGGTGGGCCTCAAGCAAACTACTGTATACTGTACTACAGTGTATATATTTCTTTTAAATTTTACCTACCCTTTCCTTTCTTCCTATCTCTCACCTCTTTGATTTCCTCTATCCCTTTATGTTCGCCGCCCCAGTTCAGGTGCTTCAGATATCAGATAGCAGATACCGGTGCTGGTAAACATCTTTTCCTTCCGTTTGTATATATGTCACGAAATCGGCGCGCATTTTTATTTAGCCAGCGCGACACGAGGCCAGCGCGTCGCCGCGTGATAACTTCCACAAGATTCGAGAAAAACTTTCCTCCCCGCGCGAGAGAGCGAATAGCTTTGTACACGTCGCCGTCGCCCTCTTTCTCACCACCCGGCGATGAAGGTGACTCACCAGTCTGGAATACGCCAGAACCATCCAGAAATTTCTACGGGTCCTAGCCAATGACGATGCGCGGCTCGACGGGAGGAAAGGGGAGCGCTTTAACCGGCGAAGCCAAGTGTGTGTGCGCGCTAGCTTTAGCGCGCCTTAAAAAACAGACGCGGCGCGGCCTATTTATTGAGGCCGCGCCGCTTTTGTAGTTAGTCAGCCAGCCAGTGTTTACGACGTGTTCGGTAGTGCTTCGTCTGGACTCCCGGGGATCACCCGCTGCTGGCAAGCCCACGGACCTGCGAGGGAGCGGCGCTCGTCTTGCATGGCGGCCACATCGTGACTCTCGAGGCGTCGGACTGCAACAGTGCCCGGTGAACAATTTGGTGTTTGTTTCTTGGGGACTCTGTCGTGTTTGTTTTTTGGGGACTCTGTCGTGTTTGATCTGTGTTGTAAAGCCTCTGTGTTACTGAATCCCTCTGTAGTTGCATGCTTAGCGTTTGTTTTTCTGTGAACCTCTCGTCTGTACAATTTTAGTGTTTCTATGTTCCTCTGTATCGTCTCTTGCTGTGTATAAAGTTTATTTTGATTGTTACTTCTGACTCCGACCTTTACTCTGGCTTGAACCGGTGACAGCTGGGCACCAAACGGCCACCCCCTTCTGTCACTACAAGGTAGTTGAATTCCGGCTGAGCTTGCCACGCAGGTCAAGGGCATCTCCTTAGCGACCACAACAGCTAACCCCCCCCCCCCCCCCTCACTCTAAGGGTGTCTGGGAGTGTGCGCACCGTTAATGGCGCATCGTTAATAATCCCCTAATTATTAACGGGTGACAATATATAATAAAATAACCCACTACGACTCGTGCTTTCGGAG
The DNA here is from genome assembly GCA_023969395.1 of Amblyomma maculatum. Lineage (NCBI taxonomy): Eukaryota > Metazoa > Arthropoda > Arachnida > Ixodida > Ixodidae > Amblyomma > Amblyomma maculatum. The sequence continues at coordinate 43,219 of JAJIZL010022281.1, read as the reverse complement.
TTAATGTCAAACAAATGTAGTATTCGTGTTGTGGGGCTAGAGCACGGCGGACGTGAGCAATGTCTTGGCGTACACAAACTAGCACGTTGCTTGTTTCGTCTGATTCTTGAGATCATAGCAGAACATATCCAGAACGGCGAAAAGCAGGCGGAGATCTTGCGGCTATTTCAGTTACGAAACGTTCCATTCAACAGGTGAAAAGACAACCATACCCCTTTTTGGTTTTGAAATTTCTCATGAGAAGAAATACAGCTTTATTTGACACTTAAAAGCACAAAAGAAAAATTGAAGGGCCATATTTTTGGGACACAAGGTCCTAAACCACGGATAAAGGTGTAAGGACGCTGTTGCAGAGGCCTCCGCATCACTAAGGGGACCTGGGGTTCTTGAACGAGCACTGACACCTTTAAGTGCATGCCTGCAATGCTTTCCGCCTCAACCGAACTTCTGCCTCCAAATTAGGATCAAATTAGGGCATCCCTGCTCAGTACTCGATCGAGAGCATTAATTAGTAAGCTACCGCTGTGCGGTAATGATTACATACATAAGTCAAGAACACCTGACTTTTTTCTGAGCGCGTACCATGGTTATTTCATCCGTTTCACAGCTGCGACGTCGCAAATGTGTATTTCACTCTGAAAAAGTGAATATTATTGGGGGTAAAGTAGAGTAGGCAGAATCTTGGTTGTTTGCACAGGTCGTCACTAAAATCATATATTCTGCCTACTCCCCCTTGGCCATGAGCCTTCCTATTCAATAAATACAATCAATCAATCAATCAATCAATCAATCAATTAATCAATCAATCCATAAAACATCGGCTCTTCATGTATAATCCCGAGTCAGGCCCGGGCTTGTGCATTTAAGCCCGACCCAGGTCCGGCCAAAATGCTCATGTTCCGACCCAGATGGGCCATGGACTGGGCTGCACCCGGGCTTTTAAGCCGGCCCGAACCGTGCAGTGCCGTAGTGTGAAGCGAGTGCTACCTTCACCTGACGCTTCTGCATAAGGTTTAACGATGTTCTGTTTTTTTAGGTTCCGGGGGCTGCCTTTCGGTGAGTCGCTTTCTACTTTTCTAAGTCTTCGAAACGTAGCAAGGCAGGCAGGCAATATCGTGGGGACGCTTCCTTTGGCAACAACAAGCGAGGCGGCACGCTTTGAGCCCACGCCCATTTTACTCTGCCGTCCACGTTTTGGACACAAACATGAGCTCAAAATGCTTCTCGCAAACTAAGTCTGTTGATTGTATAGCTCAGTCCTTTCTTGGTATGCCGGCCTCCAAAGCTGAAGTCGTTCGTCGTCTTTTGGCATCTAGAAAAGCGGAACAATCTCCTTGCAGATATGTAGTCCATATCGCTGCGGGAAACGAATCACTTTTTTCACATTAGATGAATGCAAAATATACCATGATCGAGAAAAGGCGTGAAGCGGGGCGTCAGCTAAGTGCACCATGCAATGAACGAGGAAACAAAACACGTGCTGATGCAGGTCGAAAATTGACTGAATGTCTCTCGGAAACCTGCAAACACAGTCGATGATGATGATGATGAGGAGGAGGAGGAGGAGGATGATGAACTGGTGGCCATGCCCTTTGAAGCGGGTGGACAAAGGGCATGGCACAGTGCCACCAACAGTAAACGCCATCTCTCGGCAGCCTGCGGAAATCCGAGCATCCTGAGGGACATAATTAAAAAAGGTGTTGGTCATGAGATAACAGATTTTATACAGGAAATATACTGGGATAACAAAGGGAAGGGATAAGAAGTACGGATGAGGAGGAGGAAAGGCAGGGAGGTTAACCAGTAAAAGCAACCAGTTTGCTTCCCTGCACTGGGGAAGGGGATGAGTGGATATAAAAGTTGTGAGAGAGGGATAGTTGAAGTTAATACAGTCACATAACAGACACGCCACATCACATCACGTTACAGTCATGTCATATAGTATTTCGATTAGGCCTGTGCTTCTCATAAAGCGGAGCAGTGCCTGGGAGGCCTTCGCCGCAGACGATCGCCGTGGCCAGGGACCTAAAATCTTAGTCTCACTCAATGGGCGTCCATCTAGATGCTCCAGCGAACGGCACAGACACTGCCTTTCCTCACTGTATATCGGGAACTCACAAAGAATGTGGCCTATAGACTCGTCGCATCCACAGTTTGTACATGTAGGGCTGTTTGCTATGCCTATCATGAAAGAATACGAGTTTGTGAATGCTACACCAACCCACAGGCGGCACAGCAAAGTTTCTTCGCGTCGAGGCAGGCCAGGTGGAAGCCGGAGCTTCAGGTCAGGGTGCAGGGATTTTAAGCGGCAGTTCGCAAACTGGCCAGAATTCCACAAGGAGAGTGTGTGTTGCTGCGCAAGTGCGCGAAGCCTGCCCTCTGCGTCTGCCCTGGAAAAGGGAATCAACACACAATCGCCGTCTTGGTGGGCTGTTCGTGCGACTTCGTCCGCCCGAAGATTGCCCGCTATACCGCTGTGTCCTGGCAGCCACTGGAAGAAGATGTCATGTCCTCCATTAATTGCACAGTGATAAATTTGTCGTATTTCTGCAACGAGTTGTTCATGAGCTCCACGGCGAAGAGCCGCTTTTAATGCTTGCAGGGCTGCTTTTGAATCTGTGAAAATAGACCACCCCTGGGGGCTCTGCTGACTTATATGCCTAATTGCGACACGAAGAGCGGTTAGCTCTGCAACTGTTGAAGAAGTCTGGTGAATTGTCCTAACTTTTATTTCTGTATTAATTGGGGGTATGACCATGGAGCCTGAAGAACTCACGGCATTCACTGAACCATCGGTGTAGACGTGCAAACGATCTGCATGGTACTCATGGAAGTATTCAAGAGTGATTTGTTTCAGTTTTGTCGTCGATAGCTCGACCTTCTTCCTGATCCCGGGTATTGAAAGAAGCACGTGTGGTTTATGCAGGCTCCATAGTGGAGAGGACGGTCTAGATGCGGGTGTAAACTGGGACGGCAGTGTAGCGCGATGCGCATCAACGGTCTTTGTAAACGATGTACGCGGCCTGGTAATAGGAAGACTGGCCAAATGATGACAGGGAACCCGAGAGATGTGATGGAAATTAGCCCTGAGGGAGTCAACTCTTAGGTAGGTAGATATGGGATGATCCTGTGCAATTAAAATGGTAGCAGCCGTAGAGGCACATTTCGGCAATCCCAGGCAGGTTCGCAGAGCTTGAGCTTGAACGCTCTGTAGAATTCCTAAGTTGGCTTTCTTGATATTTCCATGTGCAGGTAAGCTGTACCGAAGAAATCGCACAAATAATGCACGGTATAGTTGGAGCATCGACCGCACGGACGCTCCCCATGACTTTCCCCCAATAAAGGCAAGTACGTGAGCAATTGCTGTCAGCCTCTTTTTCATGAATGAAATATGGGGAGTCCACGAAAGATTTCGGTCGATGATAACTCCCAGAAAGCGGTGGCTACTTTCGCAGGGTATTGTTTTTCCATCAATGCGTATGGTGTAAGGTGACATGTACTTGCGCATAAATGCAACTATCGAACACTTTTCAGTTGATATTTGCAGACCACGCAGGTGGAGGTAGGTCGCAACTATACTTGCCGCCTTTTGAAGCCTCGGTCTAAGCTGTGGGCGCGTAACTCCTGATGCCCAGATACAGATGTCGTCTGCATATATTGAAAGTTGTGCCGATTATTGTATTAAGTCGACAAGCCCGACAAGAGTAAGATTGAAAAGCTTTGGGCTTAGTACTCCGCCCTGTGGGACTCCACGGGAAGTGAAATGAGAAATTGTTGGGCCATCCTCAGTCTGCATAAAGTGAGATGATACCAGGTCAGATGATACCAGATGTACAGATGATACCAGGTCCACCACGTTGTCAATCGAAGAGCGTCCACGTCGAAACCCTGACATAATATCCGGATATACGAGGTAGCGCTCTAGGTACCATTCAATACGTGTAAGCAGCATTCTTTCAAGTACTTTACCAACGCAACTAGCCAGTGCAATTGGAGGGTATGATGTCAAGAAGTACGAAAGCTGTCAAGGTATCTAAAGGAATAAGAAAAGGTTGCCCTCTATAATCGCTGCTGTTCATGCTTTATATGAGAAATATGGAACGGAGGGTACAAGAAAGTAACATAGGTTTTAACCTGTATTATAGATTAGGCGGAATGGTGGTAGAGCAGCTCCTCCCCGGCTTAATGTATCCAGACGATATTGTGCTATTCGCAGATAGCCCGGAAGATTTGCAAACTCTAGTTAAGATTCGCGGAGACAAAGGGGACGCTTTAGCTTAAGGTTTAAAGAATTTAAGTCGGGTATGATGATTTTTAACGGCTCAGCTGATCCGGCCAAGAAATACCCAGAGTGGCAGAATATAAGTATCTCGGGGTATTGGTAAACGAAGGATTGGCATGCATTGAAAAACATGAGCAATCAATTAGGTCAAGCCTGGATAATGTGTTGTAAGGTCAAGCTGGATAAGCATTGGGATGTGTTTTATGCAATGGGGGATACAACAGGTATCAGGTGTTTAGGGGTACTTGGAAAGGAACTATGGTGTCCGGCTTACTTTCGGAAATGCGCTTATGTGCCTAAATGCAGAGATACAGTCGACATTAAAAATAAATCAGAGAGCCGTCGGACGATTAGCACTGGGTGCCCACAGCAAAACCACAAATTAGAAAGGACAGGCAGATATGCGCTGCGCATCTTTCTAAGTACGGGAAGCTCCCAGAAAATATTATTAAAAGAAACGCCTGATGAAATTGGAGAGTAACAGGAGGGCAGGTAAAGTAGTATTTCAATACATACCAAAAAATCATTGCCTCACAATGGAGGAAAGGAACTAGGAAACTAACCAGTAAGCATGCTGGTCACAAGGACGAAGAAATAAAGAGCATTGAGCAACAGGTGAAAAACACAGAAGGTAAAAATTGGATAAATTCGATGGAAAAGAAACGGAGTGCAGAATTATACCGAAAGTGGAAAAGGCAGATCAGGAAGGAAGATTTCTTTGATAACTCAAGAGGCAGTGCCCTACTTTTTGAAGCTAGATCAGGATGCCTTAGAACACGCAGCTACAAAAAGAAATTTAACAATGGAGATGACGCATGTGCTGTATGTGGTAACTCCAGTGAAACAATTGACCATATTATTCTCGAATGTAATGGTACCCATTCGGAAGCCAATGCAGGCGCAGTCACTCTTCCTGAAGCTCTGGAGTTAAGAATACCAGTGGTCGGGTGAATAAACTTGCGGTGGAAGTGAGCAAAAAACGATTGCAAGATTGGTGGCTTAAAATAAGAAAAGTAAAATATTGCTAGTAATTAAGAAACAAAATTATAATAAATAGAATGATGGTATAGTTAACCGATCTAAAACAATTAAGATAGAGGAAAAAAATGATCATGGTAGGAACTACTACCACCCCGTTTCAAAGGCGGCGCTCCCATATTCCATCCATCCATCCATCCATCCATCCATCCATCCATCCATCCATCCATCCATCCATCCATCCATCCGTCCACCCGTCCGCCGCCGCGCGCCAGCTGTGCGCCGTATGACGTCAACCGCTCTTCGCGTAGCTTGGCCTTTTCAGAGCTCCCCGAAATGGCTCACGACTAACGTATTGTTGCTTTCGCAACAAAAATGCTATAACGCAGACCTCTTTTACGAGATCCGCCCATTTGAACGCGACGTAGCATACGAAAAGAACACGTATACTATTTAAAACGCGTTTTAAATGCCAATATACCAGTTAGGCAAACAAAGTGTGTTTTATGCAGGCCAATATAGCCACCTTAGACTGCTTTGACACTTACCAAAAAAGATAATTGATCGAATACGTACATAGTACAAAAAACGCATATTACGCAAGTAAAGCATCTGGACGATCGATGCACACGTAGACGGCTTTCATATGCCCAGATGCTTATAGTCACGGTGTAAAGCTCGCATTGCTATCAAAACACAAAATAGCGTTTTTTGATATCACCTCATCTAGGTATATCACAGCTGATAATACGCCATTTGCTTGCACTTGATTCTTAAAAGTTCACAAGGCTGTAAATCTGAAAAGGACACATCAATCGAGAAATTTGAGAAAGGTTTGCGAATGATGAGGTCGATTTGGCAGTTCGGATGCAGCTATAGTCTACGCGCTTACGCACATGAAGCAGGCATATAGTTTTTGGTTCTAAAACAGCGATATTAAATTTTGCGCGTAGCCGTGGTCATCTTTTACAGTTCAGTATATTACGGTCGCCGGACGCCCCTCCCCCCCTCCCTCGTTCCCCTGTCCCCCGCAAAGTACGCTAATAGGGAGGCCTGAGCACTCCGGGATCCCGGTAACAATGCCGCGAATGCGTAATACCGAACCGGGCACCGGCGGCCTCCAATCCAAGATGTACAGGTGATCTCTTGCACTCCTTCAGTGCACTAACGCAGGCCTATTGGGTCGAGTGATTGCTTTATCAGCCGCCCCGCCGGTATGGTGCAGTGGTAAGACGCCCGACTTCTGTGCTGGAGTACCCGGGTTCGAACCCGACCTCGGCGGCTGCGTTTCTATAAGGTGAAACAAAGTGGCGTCCGTGTGCTGTGCGATGTCAGCGCACGTTAAAGATCCCCAGGTGGTCGAAATTACTCCGTAGCCCTCCACTAAGGCTCCTCTTTCTCTCTTTCCACTTTCACTCCCACCTTCCTCTTTTCCCTTACGGCGCGGTTAAGGTGTTTACAGAAAACAAGTGAGACAGTTACCGCGCCTTTCCCTTCCTATAAATCAATCATAACTCAGTCAGCTTTATCTCCCACTCCATAAGTAATAATAATAATAATAATAATAATAATAATAATAATAATAATAATAATAATAATAATAATAATAATATTGGTTCACAGGAAGGGAAAGGCGCAGTATCTGTCACATTTGCTCTGTGGACACCTGGACCGCTACGTAAGGGAAGGGATGAAGGTAGGAGTGAAAGTGGAAAGAGAGAAAGGGGAGTCGTAGTGGAGGGCTACCAAGTAGTTTCGACTACCTCGGGCTCTTTAACGTGCGCTGACATCGCACAGCACACGGATGCCACTTCGCTTCGCCTCCATCTATCTCTAGAAAACTACCAGCAGACGCTGGTAGCAATGGCGGCAGCAGAAGTCACTAGTGTCCCGTACTAGGGCCTCCACCTAGTCTTAGTGAGGGGAAGGGCGCTAAGCCGGACCCCAATGCAACTTCCATGTACTACCTCTATCGTTTTATAAACGTTTGGCCACCACCATCACCACCAGACACTCTGTCCACGCTTCCAGACAGGCACCTTCCCGTTTACATACAGGACTAAAGCGTTCTTTCAAATTAGATTATATGAACGTTCTAAGAAGGTGTACACCCTCCCACTTTTAACCTGAACGCACGAACGTCGACCGCCGAGCCGATAAGCGCTGTACGACGGAACACAGCGGCGAAATGAGCGAGCACTCTGGTGCTGCTGTCCTCTACTATGCTGTTACGGGAACAGGATCAAGCTCTGCCTGCTTTCTTTGTGTGTTATCGGATTTCCATCTGTTTTCTGCATGCTGCTGCTAAAAGATTAGAAAGTGCTACTTGGTACCGCCTGGATTCCTGCATGAGAGGAAGGTGTGAATTGATAAGCGAAGTGAGCGAAGTGAAGTGATAAGTGAATAATCTTCAATTTGCCGCAAGAACGTGCTACGTGACCCATAGCAAAAAGAAACAAAATGTTGATACTTATGTAGTATAATCAGCGGTCGCATGTCACATTCCTGAACGCTTATTTATAACTTGACGGAAGCGTCCACAAAAGAAAAAGATGACAATAACGGTGCTCAAAAGAAGCAGATGTGAGACCCCTTTCCCGTAACTGCCTGGCAGAGGACTGCTGCACCGGAGTGCTCATTGCGCGCACGCGCGCATTCTCACTCATTTCGCCGCTGTGCTTCGTCATACGGCGCTTATCGACTCGACAGTCGACGCTCGTGCGTTCAGATTAAAAAAGTGGGAGGGTGTACAAGTTACTCGCCAGCAATTTCTCGTTTTCCCTACTTCAGCAATTTTCCAACAATAATAGTTTCTAAATATGGCTAAAAGGTCTAGTTGTCAAGAGGCATGTAAAATGTTCCTACCCAGGTGCTTCTGACAAGCCTTTGCGTAGGGCTTTACGTCTCCCTACCAACGAACCCTCAACGATACCTCCTGCATGTTTGCAATCACACCACCGTCCCCCTCGCCCACATCCTATTCCAAGGCCCGGCGCATCCTCCGTAACAAGGTCAGGAGCCCATCATCACCAAGGAAGATTTGGAGATCCTGCTGCACTCTGATGACTCGGTCCGGCAAATGTCGTCACTGACTGGACTGATTAGCTCATGAACCACAGGAACTTGAATGTTTGACTGTACCGGACCGTGCGGGGACCCAGGTTCATGCTTGCTTTTAACTCATCTGTTCTGATAGTTTTGACTACTACTACTGCACGTTGGCGGTTCACAACCTAGGTCCTTGACGTGGCATAGTGTCCACGGCGTGTGACTGGAAACACCTTGAGATCGCATGGATGTCGCTGCTCCAACAGACTGCATGCGATATGTGTAAATTTCGCACACTGCAGAACCGGCATCCGGGCGCAGGCTTCTTGGAGGCATCAGATATCTCCGTCCGCAGGCGGATTTCGCAGTGTAAACTGTACCTACTCGTTCAATTTGTCAATTGGGAAGCACGCTGGAAATCCACAGGTTGCTGCCGTATCATAACCTTAAGAAGAAGCCGGGGTGTCCAGCTAATTATCAAGGAAAATTAGATTTTTGGTTCGTGGTGAAAACTTCGTGTTCTAGAGTGCTTGGTGAGTGTGTCCTTTCTGTGGCAGAGCAGTATGGCGAATAGGGCGACATGCCGAATAACCCTTGGCGTCGATGTCACTGCACTGCCCTGAGAATGAAGTGCGATTCTGTAGGAAGTATAGACTACGCTGACTAACAACAAATTGGCTACCCTATCCGGTTGCTCGCGTGTGTCCCTAAGAAATCCGGTGCCTGTGATGATGTTGACGAGCGGCGGATAAGCGATATTGAAGTACGCCCCACGGACGTGTGAGATTAGCTCTGCTCCTCACATCTGTCAAGTTCGCGTTACTCCGGGATTTGAGTTTGAACTCTCGCTACTGGTATGTCAGGCATATACGCCAGGCAGCAAGCCAGCTACCATTGGGAATTTCGTGCGCCGGCTGCCGTGGAGAGAAGGCGCGGAGACCCTAGGGTGCCTTCATACGGATTCTATTATCGCGGTGGTACAAAGAAAAGAAGCAGTTTATGTCGCACTTCCGCGTGGACACCTGACCTGCGCGACAAAGGAAGGGAAGGAAGAAGTGAAAAAGCATTGCCGCAGTGCCACAGTGTACTAGAATAGTAGAATAGCTCTATAATGATATTTACCACCAGTGAAACTTGAAGCTGCACTGAGGTCCTATCATCAGCACCCCCATTCGAACCAAGAACTGATCATTCTAAATAGGAAGATCAATGCGAACATGATTTTTTAATCGGTGTCAATACAAATTGGAGAGCCGCGAACTGGCCCGAGATGTTGTGGGCAAGCAATACAATATGCGGACAGAAGCTGCAAAATTTAGCTAGCCGCCGCAATTTAAAGGCGAAAGCTTTTCTTGGCTCATGAGGAGTCTGAGGGAATATGTCAGAAGATACAGATCCATAGCCAATCCAACAGTAGGCACATAACAAACCAACTTCCAAACATCCATTAAATTTGCTAAAGAGTTAATATTGGGCAAGCAATAGCCGAAGCCAACGATGGAAATACAAATAGCAGTAAATAATATATAAAAGTTATAAAATAAAATAAAACAACAAATAAATAAGAAAAATAAGAAAGGCTTTGACCTGACTGTACCTAAACCGTAAACTGCCCCAGAAGTTTTCCCGAGTCGTCTACTGTGGCAGCTCTTTTTCTGCTTCTAATTTAAATCCATTTCCTCTCTGCCTTTCTGGCAGCTGCTAGCATGATTATGTTCTCTCAACGGTAGGGTTCGCTCAGGAGCATCACCTAGTGGGAAAAACTAGAAACTTTATGAAAGCGAAAAATTGCACCAATGAAAACCCCACCCTACTGTCGCTAGTGTGGCGCACGATAGATAGATTTATTGAAAGGAAAAGAAGAGAGGATGGCCGGAATTATTAAAATCTGGCCTGCTACTCCGCACTAGGAAAGGGGAAGGGGAGAAGAAAGATCAAGATGTGTAAAGATGTGGCAGAAGGCATATGAAATATATATATATTGTAAGGTAACGCGAAGGTCGGACTTGGGGAATCAGGCTTTATTACAGACCTGAAGCCTTGGTCGCACACTGCAGCCAAACACACTCCGCGATGACGATGGGTATCTACAAGAGGGAGCAGGATGAAGATGAAGCAGCACGTTCAGCAGTGTGGAAGATGAAGCGCCACACAGTGCTCACAATATACAGGCACGGAAGCTTGCTTTGCAAACGCGATTCGAGTCCAGTGGCGCACAAAAAACGGCAAAGAGCCCGCACTACCTAGACATCCTTCTTGTTCTGCCAAGCGCCCAGCAGCAGTTCCCCCGAAAGAGGCCTCTTGTCCAAACGCTTCACAAAAGTGGCTAGCCCATTTCTTTCACACGCATACACTGAGCACACCGATAATATATGGTCCAGTCTCAGATATGACACAAGATGAGCATTCCTTTGAGTCCACCTGTCCAATTAAATGTAAGTACCTGCGCGTGAAAGCCACGTTTGAACGAAGTTTATGTAGCAAGCATGCCTAATTACGCAGAATAATAAAATGTCACGGTTTGATCGAGATTTTTTAGACGAATGTGTCGGGCGTCTGGCTGGGCCCAGTAAACAGCTGTAGCCTTCTTAATACAGTTCGTAAGAAGGCACGTGGTATCCGCTCTTGCAAAAGGCGCAGCTTGAAAAAGGCGCAGCGTCAACATAGGCCTGTTAATTTACATGGAGCCCGCCGGGGGCAGGGATCCATTGAAACATTATCCTGTGGCCTTGCAGTTGGACAGTTGTGAAGAGCTTCATAATGTTTAGTGCCGGGGACTGGTAGGCAGTGTGACGTAAGAAATGTTCCAAAATTTGCAATGCAGTCTTTGAACGTAGAGTTGTTTTCTTAGCTGGTATGACCTTAGCTGCAGCGGATACCTGTGTTGACACAGATTCGTCGGTGTATACGTGAATATAATTAGGATATACAGACAAGATGTAAGCCACAGTGAGTTGTTTGAGACCACTAAGTGGCACCATTGATTGCTTTAGTATCCCGGGAACACGAAGGTGCACCAAAGGTTTATACATCACCAATGGTGGTTGGGCGGGACGATATGGGAGGGCATATCCTGTTGGTACTTGCGACTGATGGCAGCGTATTGGACTTTTAAAACTGTAGTCCGGCTGCTCGTCCAGAATCTTGCTCAGTGGGTGAAAACGGTGTCCTGTAAGTGCTCGTAAATATACACTAAGTGGTTCGTGTGATAACTTATAAGTATATGAACATTGTGCGAGCATGTGCCTCTTCAATTGTGCCTTGGTTAGAGCTGCATTTAGGCAGTTCAAGGCATAATTTCAGTGCCTGCGCTTTCACACTCTCTAAAGTCCGCAAGCAGAAAACACTCATATTTGCGAGTACTGGGAGACTGTAGCTGATGTAGCCAACAAACAGAGTATCGTAAAGACATAGTAAGGAGCGCTAAGTTGGACCCCATTTGATGCCAGCTATGAAACGAAGTACATGGCATAAAATGGATCAGCCTTTTTATCACCGTAATAGTATGTTTCGACCAAGGTAGTCGCTGGTCAATAATTACTCCCAAGAATCTGTGCCTGGAGACGTACGGTATTACAACTCCATGAAGGGTAATCTGGTAGCGGCTGACACATTTTCCAGTAAATGCGATCGCTGCACACTTTTATGCCACACTTTGACACCGTATGTACAGTCTTTGTTAAAAGTGTAGAGCCCAGGTGGTCTGCTTCAGAGCTCTGAAGTGACGCTGATTTAGCAACAGTGGAGGTCTTTACCAATCGAGATAGAGATATGGGCTGGGCATCTTTCGAAGTAAGGGAAGCTCAGAGAAAGTATTATTACTAGGAACGCCTGATGAAATTGGAGAGTAACAGGTGGGCAGGCGAAGTATTTAAATACCTATACCTAAAAATCATTGCCTCACAATGGAGGAAAAGAACTAGGAAACCAACCAGTAAGTATGCTGGTGAGAAGGACGAAGAAATAAAGAGCGTTAAGCAACAGGTGAGGAACACAGAAGGTTAAAATTGGATAAATTCGTTGGAAAAGAAACAGAGTGTGGAATTATGCCGAAAGCTGAAAAGGCAGATCAGGAAGGAAGATTTTTTTTTGATAACGCAAGAGGCAGTGCTCTACTTTTTGAAACTATATCAGGGTGTTTTAGAACACGCAGCTACAAAAAGAAATTTAACAATGAAGATGACGCATGAGCTGTATATGATAACTCCAGTGAAACAATTGACCATATTGTACTCGATATATAATGGTATCCATCCGGAAGTCGAAGCTGGCGCAGTCACTCTTCCTGAAGCTTTGCAGTTTAGGAATACCAGTAGCCGGGTGAATAAACCTGAGGTCAAAGTGAGCAAAAAACGATTGGAAGATTGGTGGCATAAAATCAGAAAGGAAACATATTGTTAGTAATGTAGAAACAAAAATATAGTAAATAGAATGAGGGTATAGTTAACCGATTTAAAACAATTAAGATAGAGGGAAAAAATGAGCTTGGTAGGAACTGCTACCATCCCGTTTCAAAGGCGACGCTCCTATATTCCATCCATCTATCCATCCATCGATCCATCCACCCATTCATATATCCGTCCGTCCGTCCGTCCGCCACCGCTCGCCAGCTGTGCGCCGTATGACGTCACCCGCTCCTCGCATAGCTTGGCCTTTTCAGGACCCCGAAATGGCTCAGCAACTAGGGACAAATGCTCAGCGACAAAAGGGCGATAACGCAGACCTCTTTTACGAGATCTTCCCATTTGAACGCTATGTAGCATACGAAAAGAACACATATACTTTAAAACGTGTTTTAAATGCCAATGCACCAGTTACGCAAACAAATTTTTTTTTTGCAGGCCAACATAACCACCTCAGACTGTAAAGAGAATTTATTGGATACATACATACATACATACATACATACATACATACATACATACATA
>JAJIZL010022281.1:0-24862 GCA_023969395.1 Amblyomma maculatum | reverse complement strand
ACCAAAGCTCAAAATAGTGTTTTTTGATTTCGCCTCATCTAGGCATGTCACAGCTGATAACGTACCATATGCTTGCACCTTATTCTTAAAAGTTCACAAGGCTGTAATTCTGAAAAGGTACATCAAACGAAAAATTTGAGAAAGGCTTGAGAATGATGGGGTCGATTTGGCAGTTTGAATGTAGCTATCGTCTACGCGCTTACACACAGGAAGCAGGCATGTAGTTTTTGGTTCTAAAACAGCGGTACTAAATTTTGCGCGCAGTCGTGTCACCTTTTAGAGTTAGTATACTATGCTCGCCATCCCCCCCCCCCCCCCCCCCCCCCTCCCAAAGAACGCTAATAGGGAGGGTTGGGCACTCCGGGATCCCGGTAACCATGCCGCGAAGGCGTTATTCCGAACCGGGCACCGACGGCCTCCAATCCGAGATGTACAGGTGATCTCATGCACTCCTTCAGTGAACTAACGCAGGCCTATTGGGTCTAGCGATTGCTTTATCTTCCACTCCATAAATAATACTAACTATAATTGGTTCACAGGAAGGGAAAGGCGCAGTATCTGTCACACTTGCTCTGTGGACACCTGAGCCAGGGAAAGGATGAAGGTGGGAGTGAAAGCAGAATGAGTGAAAGGGGAGCCGTAGTGGAGGGCTACGAAGTAATTTCGACCACCTGGGGATCTTTAATTGCGCTGGCCTCGCACAGCACACGGACGCCACTTGGTTTCGCCTCCATCTATCACTAGAAAACTACCAGCAGACGCTGGTAGCAACGGCGGCAGCGGAGGCCACAGAGGTCGCGTACTGGGGCCTCCTCGTAGTGTTTGTGAGGGGAATGGCACTAAGCCTGACCCCGAAGCAACCTCCATGTACCTCCATCTTTTTATAAACGTTTCGCCACCACCATCACCACCAGACGCTCTGGCGACGCTTCCAGACACGCCCCCTTCCGTTTCCTTATGGGAAAGCGTTCTTTCGAATTAGATCACAGGAACGTTCTGAGAAGGGGTACAATTTACTCCCCAGCAATTTTTAGTTTATATTAAAGAATAAATTGGAAATGTTTGTTGATGGTGCATGTGAAAACAACGGCTCTTGTGGACACTGGTGCTACAGTATCTGTTATGAGCTTGAGTTTTAAGAGCCGTTTCGGTAGGAAAGTAATGTTCAGTGGTGACCGTGCAGTATTATTCCGTGGCGTCGGTGGTGAACCTTTAGTTCCTCTTGGTGTGTGTGCTTCGGATGTTGTTATTGGCGGCCTTGTTTAGTGTAGAATTTCCAGTGCTGCCTCGGTCAACGCATGATGTGATTCTTGGGATTGATTTTCTGTAATAGTGTGGTGCAACTTTAGACTGTGGTACGGGAGAGATTGCTTTGAATCCTTCACTACTTTCGGTTCTTGTGGATGACTTGACACCTGATTTTGGGTATTTGCTATGAAAGAAGACACAATAGTGCCAGCGTTATCTGCAGCATTCGTGCGGGTTTTCTCAATTCGCAACCAGTGCGAACCTTTTGAAGCTATAGTAGAACCTACGAGATTCACTTGCTCTAAGAAGAGTATCCTTGTGCCTCGTTGCGTCGTTCCCGTGACTAGAGGCCGCACTGAGCTGTGGACAGTGAACCCCCCCGAAGAGCCAACTGTGTTGCCTCGGGGCCTAAAATTCGCCCGTTTCGAGGAAGGCATATCCGGTTCCGTCGCGACGTTAAACAGCTCTGTCACTCAGCAGCAGGTGCGACTAGGCATGGAGCCCCAAGTCACGGCTATGATTAGTAAGTCTCTTTCCACAACTGAGCATCGTATTCTAATGGAACTATTACTGAAACACGTGACAGTGTTCGACTTTGCAAAGGATGACTCCATGCCACTGCCTACCAGTCGTACTCATCACACGATCAACACCGGGTCCGCACCTCCAGTACGTCAGAAGCCCTATCGAGTCTGAGCAACTGAACGTAAGGTAATAGATGAGCAAGTTCCAGACATGCTAAAGCGCGGCATTATTCGAGAGTCTGGCAGTCCTTGGGCAGCTCCGTTATCCTTGTTAGAAAGAAAGATGGCACCTGGAGGTTTTGTGTTGACTACCGCCGTTTAAATACAGTCACAAAGAAAGATGTCTACCCGCTTCCACGTATAGATGACGCAATTGACTGTCTGCACTCAGTTTCATACTTTTCGTCTATTGACTTGAGATCCGGTTACTGGCAAATCCCCATGTACATTGCAGATAAAGAAAAAAATGGCATTCGTAACACCAGACGGACTTTATGAATTTACCGTTATGCCTTTTGGATTATGTAATGCACCTGCCACATTCGAGCGGTTCATGGATACAATTCTCCGTGGACTAAAGTGGCAAATTTGTTTATGTTATTTGGACGATTTTGCAATTTTTGGCAAAACAATTAGTGAGCACAACAGCCGTCTGGATATCGTACTTGATTGCATGGAACTAGCTGGTCTTGTACTGAATGCAAAGAAATGTCATTTTGGCGATCGTGAAACAACTATTCTAGGTCACTTAGTTGACAAAGAAGGTGTTTGACCAGAGATTCCAAGAAAATTGAAGCTGTCAAAAGTTTCACCGTGCCCAAATCAGTAAAGAAGCTGCAGAGCTTTTTTGGGCTATGCTCGTACTTTCGACGCTTTATACCAAGGTTTGCAGACATCGCTTACCCACTCACGTGTCTACTGCATAAAAATGCACCAATCAATTGGACCAGCGAATTTGACTCAGCTTTCCGTCATCTGAAGTTTCTTTTGACCTCAGGCCCAATCCTCCGCCACTTCTGCCCATCAGCTCCAATGAAGTACACACTGACGCAAGTGGTATCGGTATTGGCGCTGTACTTATACAACGCCATGAACGCGATCAGCACCTGCTAGCGTATGCCAGCCGCTCATTGAGTAAATGTGAAAGAAATTACACGGTTACGGAGCAAGAATGTCTCGCCGTTGTTTTCGCTGTACAGCGCTTTCGTTCCTATCTGTACGGGAATGCTTTCACGATTGTGACCGACCACCATTCCCTTTGCTGGCTCGTGAGTCTTCGTGACCCCTGTGGGCGGCTCGCTCGATGGGCTTTACGCCTACAAGAGCTTAATTTTACTGTGGAGCATAAAAGCGGCCATAAACACTCAGATGCTGATTCTCTTTCGCGTTTCCCGCTTCAAACGACTGATAACGACTCAGACAATTTCGATGAATATTTGGCTTCAATTTCACAAGCCTTCCCCGATCTCCAGGTTTTCCGAACTGAGCAACGCAAAGACAAAAAATTAACCTCTCTGTTTGATTCCGCCAACGGTCCTATGAAGAACAAATTTAGCATTCGCGAAGGAGTGCTTTAGAAGAAAAATTTCGCCTCTGGGGGAGCACGTATGCTTCTTGTCGTTCCGGAAAGCCTACGCATCACAGTTCTAGAAATGGGGCATGATGACGCCACGTCTGGTCACCTGGGAGGGGCCCGAACACTCCACCGCACACAGCAGTGATTTTACTGGCCGAAGATGCGTTCAACGATCGAGCGATATGTAGCCAGCTGTGTGCAATGCCAGCGCTTTAAGCTGTCGACTTCAAGCCCACATGGAAAACTGCAGCCAGTCACACCTCCAACAGCCCCGTTTAAGCAAGTTGGCATTGACCTTCTTGGACCTTTCCCACGGTCCTCTAAAGGAAACCGGTAGATTCTTGTGTGCGTTGATTATTTAACCCGCTATTGTGAGACAGCCGCGATACTATCCGCTACTGCGTCTCAAGTATCTAATTTCTTACTTCGATTCGTCATTCTTCAGCACGGCCCTCCTTCAGTGATCATTAGTGACCGTGGACGCCAATGCACAGCGGACATTGTCGAAGAACTTCTTCGCCTCAGCGCCTGTAGTTTTCGCCACTCCACGCCATATCATCCCCAAACGAATGGTGTGGTAGAACCAACTAATAGGACGCTCACCACCATGTTGGCTATGTACGTCGCTGCAGATCATAAGGACTGGGATGGTGTTCTACCGTTCATTACTCATGCATATAACACAGCGAAACATGAGACAACAGGCTACAGTCCCTTCTACCTTCTCTATGCTCGCACGCCTCGCTGTGGCTTTGACACCATACTCCCATTTTTCATTCATGACGAACCTTCTCTTGCTACCACACTCTGCAAAGCTGAAGAAGCCCGCCAGCTGGCCAGAGTTCGAATTTTGTCTTCACAAGAACGTTCTAAGAACCGCTACGACGCCCGACACCAACAAGTTTATGTTCCTGGTGACTATGTGTGGTTGTGGACACCTCTCCGTAAGCTTGGTCTTTGTCAAAAACTGCTGTCACACTTCACCGGTCCGTTTGTTGTGTTGGAACGCATCAGTGACCTGAATTACGTAATAGCACGCATAACTGCGTATGGTCGACGGTCACGGCAGTCTCAGGTGGTGCATGTAGTCCGCCTCAAGCGTTTTCATTCCAGAGGTTCTCTGTAACACGCCCGACGGGCTTCGTCTGCGAGGAGAGAAATGTCACGCGCCTTCGCAGAACGTCGACTGAAGATGATGAAGAACGGGCGGGTAGATCGCTGAAGAAGAAAGAACAAGGGCAAAGGGCCGTTTGTATGCTTCGCCGCAGTCCTGTTTGGACCGATCCCTGTAAATAAGCTCCCCGTGCGTACAAAGCACGTAACAATATATACAGGCACGGCAGCTTGCTTTACAAGCGCGATTCAAGTCCATTGGCGCAAAAAAAACGGCAAAGAGCCCGCACTGCCTAGACACCCTTTTCAGCAGCAGTTCCTCCAACAGAGGCCTCTTGTCCAAACGCTTCAAGGAAGTGGCTAGCACACTTCTTTTACACGCATACACTGAGCACACCAAAAATATATGGTCCAGTCTCGAGGATGGCGCAAGGTGAACATTCCGGGGAGTCCACCTGTCCAATTAAATGTAAGTACCTGCACGTGAAAACCACGTTTGAAAGAAGTTTATGTAGCAAGCATGCCTGATGACGCGGAATATCGCGCATAACATAACATACTGTTTGATCGAGACTTTTTACACGAATGTGTCGGGCGTCTGGCTGGGCCCAGTAATCAGCTGTAGCCTTCTTATTACAGTTCGTAAAAAGGCACGTCTGAAACACGGCTGAAAAGCAAACACTGCAGCCTAGTTACTTTTGGCAAAGACGCGTACCGAAGAACGCGGAGAATCCTTGGATTACGCCAACACTCAGCTCGTGTATGACGTACCTATGCGCCTGTATGGCACCGATGGCTTATATGTGACGAACGATGTAGAAGATAATTACTTTTGGCATAGGGTCAGAAACGTTAATCTAAATTTGAAGAAATTACCCGTCTGCGCCATCCTCTAAACACTGCCTATGACCGACGTTTTAAGCTGCTTACCACCAGAGATGAAAAGGTCGTCACCATGGATCTGGTAAATATTCGGTTTTTAAGAGTACACGTGCAAGATATGGCAGAAGACAGACGCGTCACCCTGGCCGATGTCTGGTGATAATCAAAACGGGATGTCTGGTGATAATCAAAAGTCCATCACCATCAGGGCGTCAACCTGGTCATTGCAGCTCGACAAAAAGTTGAACATACAATTAACGCTGGTTTGGCCATATACCTCATGTAACAATTTGTAGGTACATACCAGTCCATCATGAAATGTCTGCATCCAGCGGAGAAGTGTGGTTCATAATCCTTCCTAGCGGTGTTACATAGCTTCCAACATATGTATAGGAAACGATATGGAAGGTGTGGAAGTGTATGGCCTACAATGCGATCTCCAAGAATGTGGTACTTCTCGTTTGCGAGCTCAGCATAAAAGAAGAGGCGTTTCGTGCGAGGAGCGAGGAGAAACATTTATTGATGCCCTGAACTGATTTGTGCTGTGCGACTCGGTGGCAGTTCTTATTCCGGGACACCCTTGGCCGTTGCCACTGCCTGAGTTCTCTGGACAAAGGCCCGCTAGGTGTACAGGTCCGTGTTGGACAGGGCCGCCTCCCAGGTCTCCCAGGGTGGCTTAGTTATAATTTCGATATTTGTATTTTCCTGTGAGGCCTACAATATGTGGTGTAGTTCAGCACGCTACCAACAAAAATTTTACACACCCTTGATTCTTGGGCTCATGTGTTTTACTATGACAAAATTAAGAAAATGTCCTTTTGGAGCCATCCAACGTGGCACACCTGGGATCTATCCAGACCCTCGGTGGGTGCCAGGAGTGGCCTCTCGGGGAAGCGTATATGCATTTAGACTTCTCCATGCCGTGGCGACGGATTCAAATGTACCGACGACCGAGTGAGGAAAAGCAAATCAGCAGGTATATCCCAAGATTGTGGTGGGAGATAGTTTGAGAGCGGCGGATATGCATGGATATAGCCAGGTATTACACAGGCCATCGAATAATATT
Organism: Amblyomma maculatum; assembly: GCA_023969395.1. Classification (NCBI taxonomy): domain Eukaryota; kingdom Metazoa; phylum Arthropoda; class Arachnida; order Ixodida; family Ixodidae; genus Amblyomma; species Amblyomma maculatum. The sequence continues at coordinate 18,453 of JAJIZL010022281.1, read as the reverse complement.
TAGTTTTAATACGAAAAGTTGACTACATGAATAAAATATTTTGAGAGCGCTGCAGAAATTTGAGTTGGAGAAATGAAAACACATGTGCGTTGGCTGCTCTTCAATAGGTCCTAGAGTATCCTGACTTAGCACTTTTCAGTCATGACAAAAATGACGAAAGAGTGATGACTAGTCAGTAGGTATTGCCATGATTTTGATGGACGTACACAAGTAATGGACGCCGTAGTCATGCACATTATAACTCCGACCTTACTAACTGCAATTGACTACGACTCATGACTAAACTATAATTACTCACTTGACATGACTAGGGATGACATGACATTTCCACACCTCTTGTCATTACATGCACACTCATGACTACCAGCCTAATCTTCATGTGGTGTCATATCATACATTTGGCTTCCACATTTTGCGGGCAGCTTTTCGCAAACATAGCCAAGAAAGGCTTTCGCGTAATAAATAGTTTACGCACCATAGAAAACAACATATGCCCTCGCTTCGGAATATATGAAATTAACAGGCCATGACCCCATTACTAAATCAATTTACGCCAATGTGCCAAAAATAGGGCTGTGACAGCACTGCTAAATTAGTTGACGCCAACATGCAAACCGACAGGTCGTGACAGCGTTCCTAGTTCACTTTACACCAGATGCGCAAATCAGGTCGTGCTATTAGCGACAAAAGACCCTGATCTAACGCCAGATATCCATATCTGACAGCGCCGAACTGCTCGAGAATGTTCTTTAAACGCACTATATATATAGCTGCTGAAATGTACCCTGGTATGGATTTTGGCTACCGTATCCCCATGACACTAGGGAGAATTCAATTTGCGGTCAGCACTTTGTGCTTCCACCTCCCATCATCCAGTCTTTCTCTGTGCTCACGAAATGGCGATTCTCTTTGACCTACCCCCCCCCCCCTCCCCCCCCCCCCCCCCCCCCCCGCCCCCCTCCGTTTGTTCACCAGCGTCTACGTGTCCACGTGGCGTACCTTATATAAGCGATCGCACCAGACTGATCACGCGTTCAAAATAATGCTATTACAATCGTTGGCACGAGCGTTAGCACTTGGTCTGTGCGTAACACAGTTGATAGTTGGTGACGATGGCGATATCCAAAGCCACAACACGAGAGCGTTTCATGTTTCAACCCGGCAATAAAGATGTCCGGGACAATTTAAACAAATGTTTAATACACGGAGCGACAGTGTGAGTTATACCCGTCTGCGTCACCTCTTGGGTGTTTTCGTTCACGTGCTTCTGGCCAGTCACTAGTCACCTAACTCCTGCCTCTGTTATTAGACACAGACATTTGCGTATAGTCTTAATCCGCAAAAATTATGCAAATAACCACCAGACATAGATTTGAGCAATATTAGAGTGGTACGTTGAGCTAGTTGGTCGAACATCTTGCAAAAAAGGCAGCAGAGCAGGCAATAAAATAGAAGAAGCACACACAGACATCAGGACAATGCTGCACTGACAACTGTATTAACCTGAACTCCCGCACCCTCTTCTTCCTTCACTTTGCCTCTGCAGCTAACTTCTTCCTTAATTTCAACGTCCTGCCGGTAAGGGTAAACAATTATTTCCTTTTTCAACAGCGCTACCGAAAGCGTGCTAACGCATTGGTCTCCCGAGTTCCTGATCGCACATGAATCAAAAATTTCCCTGGTCAACCTGTCGTTATTCCTTATCAAACACTGCACATTATGAACGTCTACTGGGTATTTTTGGTCTCTACAAATAACGCAGTCTTATCAGTGCGCTGCGATATTAGTGCCAGACTTCTCCGATATTGCCTTAGCGTGCTCTTTAAACCTGTCATTGACACATCTTCCTGTATGTCCAATATATTTCTTTCCACAATGCAAGGAAATCTGATAGACAATGCCCTGGATGCAACCTGATTACACCCAGGGCAATGCGTTGCATCCGCTTTTCTTGCATTAAATACGCCTCTCGCTCTCCCTGAACGCCAGTGCCCAGACATGGTTAACCTAATATCACCTCAACTCCGTAATACCAGGGAGCTTTACGGTGTTGGCCACGGCATCTCGGACGTCCTTCACATTTTGGTTTATCACACACTGTCCTGATTCCGAAAATGGAAGACACAACAGAATTAAGACAGGTGACAGAATACAGGCCTTATCACAATTGTGGACTGCAAAATAATTAGACACGAACTATTAGCCAGGCTACAACTGGTAATGAATGTAATAGTAAGCGCTAATCCAACCTGTGGCATCAAAGGCCATTCCATGTGCCTGATATTCATAAAGCAAGAAGTGTACTTACTGTTTTTTGTAATGTAACAAAAAGTCCGCTTGCTACCGTTTAAAAATGTTTTCATTTTGTGGCACAGGAGCCTTTATTTTTGATTCTGGATCATTTGAATGTTGGTCCAGTGTTCAGGGAGGAAGTTGCCGTGGCGAGCTGCAACTGCTCAGCTAGGTTAATGTTCAGTAAGGGTTCGGCGGCAGCCCCCGTAGACGTCAAGCGTTCGGTACCAGGGCTAGGGCTGCTCCCTGATCTCTCTTTTGTTTTGTATAAAGCCTAAAGCACTGTTATTAAACATAGTTCAAAATACAGGTATTCAATGGCGTAAGTTGCAAGCTACAGAAGTTAAGTTGCTGACTGCTGATGACGTGACAGAGTTTCCTTTGACTATGAGGCCATACGAAAGACTATTGATTGTGCTGGCTATTTAAGGAGTCCAGAGTAAGTCGAGTAAACTGCGCAATGCATTATGTTTTGGCATCGAGGATGACCAGCGACTCCGGTTCACTTTGCTATTCTGTCCTGGGCGTAGTGGACCGCTTTGGAAAGGGCAGCTGGAATACAACCGCGCCAGAGCTGACAAGTGGAAAGGGGCGCAGTTAACCATTTTTGCCAGGGATTTAGCGTGCAACTCATTAATCATAAGTAAGGTGTGGTAAGTGGCACAGTACTGCACTGCTCACGACTGAATGTTAGAAACTGCATCGTATGTTCGAAGTTTTTATTTGGGCTGCGAGCTGGGAATGTTGCCGCAGGACAAAGCTGTTAAGGAGGGTAAAGGATGGAAGACTTGTACTGAGTCATCTTTTTTTGTTCGATAGATCATTAAGAGGATTTTAATTTTTGTGACCCATGCTTCGTACAATTTGTCAAGGTTGGGCCATGTACGTGTTACCAGAATGAATTTTCGGAACTGAGAATGAATTTTGGGCTAGTTCAGGGAAGTGGATATAGGTATTAGATTTTTTTATGAACGTTTTTCACAGCGCTATCTATCTACCATAAATTAAAAAACTATATTGTAAATTATGTGATGTTTTTCTACCTTAAACCTATATGCACTATTGGTCAAAAGTCCTGAAGATAAAGAATTTTCGTTTCAGTGGCAAAATGAAGCTTTTACGACGCCATTAAAGATAAAGGGCCGTAAAATGCTATGAGACAATTTCTAGCTGAAATCAGTTCAGATTATTTTAAATTCTATTTGATCTTCATTGATGGCATGATAGTTTTATTTTTCGCTGAAACGAAAATCGTTTGCTTTCAGGACTTTTGACCAAGACTGGGCTGAGTACAGTGTTGGCCAGGGAAGTAATGCAACAAAACTAGTGAAAAAAATGCAGGCGCCAGCAGCGGCCGAACGTTTCCTTTTTAAGTTACACACAAAACTTTAGCTTCGAAATTATTTGTAAGAAAAAAAATGTTCTCTAGGCAAGAGCGATAAGGCGAAAACTTTTTGGGTTGATTCTACTGTGGTCTTTATATGACATAACCCGGCCTATCACAGTGTGTTCTTAAGTGCCGGATTCTGGGTGAGAAGCTCCACTCGTTGGCGATAGCGCGCGCTCGTTGCGGCTATCGGTCTTCGTAGCTGGCGGCAGATGGCGTGTGCCATGCGCCCCCCCCCCCCCCCCCCCGGAGACCGCGTATAAGGCGTCGTTGTTGCACCTCTACGTTGCTGTGGAGACGGCAGGAGCGCTAGGCAATAAGAACTAAAGCCGCTTCAGGCTGCATTCAGGCTACACTATGCCATTCGGTAAGCTACTTTTCTTATGAAGAACCAATTACCGCTCTGGACCAACTGGGTTTTGCATTTATTGAACATTGCCACGGTTAGCAAGCGGCTGTTAACAAAGGTCGAGGCTATTCAAGCTCAAAATGAGCTTGTCATTGTCTGTGCACTGAACCTACGCAGATGGGCGCGTGATAGAAGAATGTGGTTTCGTCAAGTCGTCTTCTGTACCGCGTGCCTGTCCGCGGCAGGCGCTGCAGTGTGACAGTGGTGTTGTCCATTAGCTTCCTTCATCGCGCTTCCCCAATACTCTCTTGGCAAACACTTGAGAATATTGGGGAAGCACGATGAAGGAAGGTTTTCGACAACCTCCGCTTGCAGAGAGTTCTGGTGCGCGGTCCGTCTGCATCCCTGCTTGCGATATCCAGTTTACCAGTGTCCCGGAGCGACCTTAGAAACTATTCGGGGCGGTGACTCAAACGGTCGTACTGCCAACTCCAAACATTGATACGGGGCGCGAGACAGACACTGAAACGCCCGCGGAACGCGTCCGATTTACTCCCTTCCCCCATTGTCGCCTGTCGGAAGATTCTGCTGCCGTTTTCTCTTTCACGATGGGCCTCTTTCAAACAGCAATGGGTACGCGCCAGCTGCGCTTTGTGGCCCGGCGGCAATCTCGCCGTTCATCGGCCTTTCGCTGCAGGAAAACTGTACCCTCACTCGTCAACGAAGCCGATGGGCTGCGAGAATGCACTTGGATAAAACAGGTGGCGCACAACCGTCATTATCAACGCTCGCCCGGTGCCATAACCTCACTTTTCTAAACAAGGGAAAGCATATTTGGTTGTTGCTAGTTTGTCCGCACGTGAAAAAGTTGAAAAGCACTGACAACTTTGACTTAGCGTGCTGGCAATTTGCAGCCAGGCATCGCTTTGCCCTTATCTCGGCACGAGGTCCACCGCTGGTTCTAGAGAACCACCCTGTGCTGCACTTCTTTTATGAGAGGCTGATCATTAAACAGCGGAGAATATTCCGCACTGCACATCATCAAGCTGCGAGTAGTCACAATTAACGACACAACACCAATAAGCCGAGATTTAGGAGCATTGTAAGAGCGTCAGATGATGTCGCCTCCTAGCTGGTTTGCGCGCGAAATCTGGTAGGACTGAAAGCCCCACGACAGGTAAGCGAGAAGCGAAGCGGCTGTGCGCATTGTTCGCGCAATAACAGCCGTAACTATGCTAGTCGTAAATGTCGCCGGTTCGCCGCCATTTATGACCACGCTAGAAGCAGACGTTGGCAACTTACCGCTCAATGCGACAGCAGGCTGAACAGACTCAATGCGTTTTTTCTGCGTTTACGTTTACAATCTTTACAAACGAGCCACACGTAGCGCACGTAGTCTGAACGGGGTTTTGGATATAATTTCGACCAGAAGGGTAAGAGTTCGGTTCCAGGTAGAATATGTTTTTTTTTCTATTAAAGATTAAGCAGAATCCCGCCGTCATTTGATTGACAGGTTTAGTGTAACACTTTCTGCGGACGGACGGACTCACATACGCACTCTTATGAGCCTATAAAGGCTTAAAAAATGATTGTAATCCTTTGGGATGCAGGTTCTTTGATTTGCAAACAGCTCATGACCACTGATCATGCAATCTTCCATTCTTAGGAAGATGTGTACTTATGGTACATCCGGAAAGGAACAATTCAGAAAGACTTTCCACTTGACCCGTATCAAATACGATTTCTCTCTAGAAAACGGACTTATGATACAATAATGCTCATTGGCCTCCACAGTATTTGATGTTCGAGAATGGCTGGATAGCATTGTGAACTAGATGCAAGACCAGCCGAAATCTACTTCCGCTAACGCATGTACTGCTTTGCGGAAATACCGAAAAGTGCTAATCAAGTTCCTGAATGGCTCTTGAAGACCTTCGTTGACCCTGAGGGAATTGTAGTACGACGAATTGCCAGCTGTGACGGGCTGGTTATAAAATTGCCACATGCAAGGGGATCACTGTAAATATTCTTTCTATTGTGTGCATTGTGTCCAAGACAGACAATGAAGAAAAAGAACTCTTCGTGGCCTACGCGTTGCCTGAACCTCTCTGGCATGCAGACGACCTTGCCTCGAACGCGATTAGCGACAAATATATTTCGCTGAATATATTTGATAGCTTTATTTTGATTGTGGGGAGCTTGAAATCCCCGGATGAACTCGTGCTATTGTGGCATCATAATCCTGTCGATCAATCACGATTTTGGCGCACGAATATTTTCAATACGCTGATGCCGACAACTAATAATACTACCACCGCTACAATGATGCCGACGGCGTTTCGACCGAACAAGCTTTATACAGAATAACTGCCTGAAGGGCGGGTTAGTGCTGCATAGTACCCAGAAATGCGGCGCAACGTACGCAAACGCGTGAATAGAAACATAACACAAGTGCACACTACCAACTGTAATATGAAACTGAACACGTGCAGGCTTTGTAAAAAGTGTAGAGCCCGGGGTGTCCGCTTCTGAGCCCTGTAGTGGCGCCGATTTGGAATATTGGAGGTCTTTCCCATTGTAGAGGGTAGGACAAAAAATCTTCTTACCACCAAAAAATTTGCAACATTGGCGATGCATTACAAGCCGCACGAAGTGACTCAGAAGCAGACCCCCTGGGCTCTACACTTTTGACAAAGACTGTACTTCCTCTTGAACACAGCCACAACTTCCTATTCTACACCCTTGTACATCTCACTCGCACACCTCTTCTTTGCCAAGCAGATGTCTAGCCGACATTAAATGTTAGCAGCGCAATCATCCCAGTCCGTCACTCATATCATCCAAGCATGTCAGGTTTACACCTTCCACCACATAGACACAAGCTAGAAAAAACCACCAAACATATGCAGCTGCCACTGCTTTTACGCAGAAAATAAATTTTCTTTCTTGAGGAATCCTCCTGAGTTGTTGGAGAGATTTGTGTTTATTGGAGGTGCTTTTGGATAGAATTATCTTATTGAAGACGTTTCGGAAGACTGACCTACATGAAGAGTAGGAGTGAACACGAACGTTGTAAGTGGGAGTTGCATATATTTGGAGTTTTTTTCTAATGTGTATCCATGTAATGGAAGTTGTGAGTGCCATGCTGGGACAGTGTGAGTGATGGACTTGTATGATTAATGTTGGCTAGACACCTGCTTGGAAAAGAAGAGGTATGCGAGTGAGATGTGCTTGGGTGTAGAAGAGAAAGTGGTGGCTGATTGAAGAAGTGCGTGCACAGTTTCATGTTACAGTTGGTAGAGTGCGCTTGTGTTGTGTTTCTATTCATGTGTTCGTGTACGTTGCGCCGCATTTCTGGGCACTAGGCTCTATACGCTTGGCGTAAAGAAAAAAATGCTCCATCGAGAATCATTCGCTGCTTTTTATCAAGTAGACATGATCATATATATGTCCAGATCATATGTTCAGAAGGTATACTTAAAATAGAATTCAGTGACACCAATGTGTGCCATAGCATATCAAACATTGTACTCCAAAGATGTACTATCTACTTTCTTACTACAGTTAGGTGATGAGGCAATGTCGTGTAAATTCTACTGGCGTTGTCTCACATGAAAGTATAGCTATGAAATTATGTTGCGTTCAGATGACAAAGTTGTTGCGGTTAAAAAACTCATGTGGTAAATATAAATGATACCCTCAAAAATTTTACAACACGCTAATTAGAGAGATGGGGTCTTTATTTAGATATTATTTTTTCTCTGCCCTTTACAATAAATACTTCATTCGCACACTTCCACTTAGAAGGCAGTGCACTCTGTTCGAATGGGGTTATAAATTATGTAAATAAAATGAGGTAATAGAGGCTGCAGAGCTCTTAGAGTGAAATTGGAAATACGAACTTGGCCACGAGCTGCGCGTACTTTAATACTGTGTACAAATAAGCTAATAACACTACTTATAAATTCGCTTTAAAGGAAAAAAGTCAGTTCTTCTCAATATTCGTCTCAACCCGAAAAACGTGCATAGAGACTGGTATTATACGACTAACACAACACAGACTAGCACCTTATGAAAAAAATATATAACATTTGTTCACCAAAGGTTTCTCAATAGACGTATGACGGCAGGTGTACATACGTCTGTACATAACATCGCAGTTGTTACGGATTCCAGCAGTGAAACACTGCAGTTTCCGAAACCGACACCGCAGGGGCAGGGATAATATTTTATACGCGAGATACACATGACGCTGGATAAGCAGAACAAAAATTACTCGCCGAATTCAAAGCTGCACGCATTTTTCTTCGCAGTAACGCGCTACTAATCTATCTGCTTTGGGAGAAAACTTCTAGAATTACCCGGCGACCTCACTGCGATGTCAGAAAGATAGAGATAACTGCTATATATAGCTGGAACCGCGAGTTCAGTAAGGGCAGAATATGCTATACGACGCCGGAATAGGATACAATTGCAGCTGTTGGGTCAAGCGCAGTGCACTGTTTATCCTTCTATTTCTGGCCCTCAATATGACCAGCACATGCTACTGACAACAAAGAAATTAACTCGTGGAATAACCACAGGGGGTAGGCATCTTTTGATGAGAAACGCAGCTGAAATGAAATTTCAGACCTGACAAGCTGCGAGTCACGCTAAAAAGGGGAGCGTTGATCGGAGCTGGATATGTGTTCTATGACCACTCGTGTCTACGCCCAGCAACGAGTTGCGGCAGGTTCACAGCAAGGCAAGGTCGCGTAAAGCTTGATAGCATGCACCGATTAGCAAAGGGTAAAGTGTTGAACTTCTGGTGATTGTTGGTTAGCATCTCAAAGCTACTTAGGGTGACATGAGTGCCTCGCGGACGACTTTAAATAATTTAGACCACCGGAGTTTTTAAACACACGCTGACGTCGCACAGTACATGGGTTCGCTACACTACGTTTCAATAGCACAGAAAGACGACCGCTGCGACCGGGAGCAAATCCGCGTCTTCTGGGTAAGGCGTGGAGCGCAATTCAATTACAGCTGAGCGGCGGTGGGGTGATCCTTCGGCGATTCTTCATTTTGTTGGGTGACTAGTACAACTTGCAAAAGTTCGAAGTAACACTTCAGTATTTAATCAGGTATGATTACATGGCCAGCCAGGCACGTGAGAGGGCTCGGGTAACCACAAAATCAAGGTTCTAGCGCCTCACCCCCTTTTGTTTTGGCTATATAATTTCGCGGCATATATCATCTGGAATACATTTCACCCAATACCCAGTTCGGTGGGTAAAAATTAGCCTTGGTTTAGTTTGTGGTTAAACCAGGAGTTATGCGAGAGCAATCTGCATGGCTACGCTTAGGTTTGGCTTGAAAGTAATGAGATGGCTTTTCCGCATAGTAGTTTATGGTTCCAGCTTTATTTGCGCCATCGGGGAATCACTTCACGTATGAGCACCCCTTGCCTCTCGTCGCTGACCATTCTCATTCGGGTGTAGAAGACTTCTAGTGGTATGACACCGACGCTACGTCGAACTCCGGGGCACACTGTTGTCACAAAGTTCGAACGAACCTTCTGTCCTAGCAACTCGCTGTTGTTGTTCGCCTCTACCAACTACCCATTTACCTGTCTTCTTCTTCTTTTCCAATTTATTCTTCTTTTTCTTCTTATTCGCTCTTCGAACAGGGACGGATAGGCACGGCGAAATGACGAGACTGTGGCCCAATGTAGCTTTCGCTACAAAATTTACAGTGCACTGCCTTCTTCCCGAATAATGTTTTCTCAATACACGCCTGCTGCAGGTGCTCAGTCTACATCATCCTTGGGCAGAATCTAGGTGGTCGAAAGTTTTGGCACCTTCCTGTAATGAGTCTCCGATAGACTGAATCACTTAGGGGCGTTAACCCACGCCGATCGAGCCTTGAAGAGAGCTCTTGAGAAGTACATACCGAAAAACCAAAAACCAAATTGGAGCCCGTCCGACGGTTCTGATGAAAACGTACGTGTGTACCTAGCGTGTCTATCTGATTATCTGGGCTACTTTCGTGGAAATGTCGTTAGAGCGTAGCCACTGCGACGGCATTTCTCTTTGTTTTCCCACTGAAGCGCGGCGCTGGAGCGCTCTATCCCAGGGTGATGCAGACTACTCTATTCTAGGTCCTAGCTGGAACCTAGAATAGGATGGAAACGCGTGAAGGGCAACTAGTGTAGAGGAGATAAGGTATATGGTCATTCAAGGTAACGGAGGAGATTCGAAGAGATAGAAAGCTTAGCAGGGGTAAAGCATTCACGTAAGAAGATGAGATATTATGTTTGCAGCTACACTGCGGTCGCATATGGCACAGGGGCAGTCCTGTTTAAGGGTGATCACACGTCCAACAACCTTCGACGGGTGTCTAATTCCAGTCCGCTCATCACAATCTGAATACAAATATTGATTAAAAAAAAATCTTGGAGTACGGATACCACTGTCTGGCTCCCGGTACATCGACAGAAGTCGATATCTGGTCATTCCACTCTACACTGATAGTGACGTTGATATGGGCATATTCATAGAACGGTGTTTTTAGTTTTTAAACATACCTTTACTACTGCTATTAGTGCAAGGACGCAAAAACGCAGGGAACTCGACACTGGTGATGATGAGGTATGTATAAAACGAAGTATGTTTTTCTATCCGCATCCGAGAGTGCAATGCCCAAATTTTGCCGTACGTTTTCCAATTCGCGGTACCCTTCTCTTTGCCAAGCTTTCTTATGTGTCCTGTGGCAACCCCGTTCGATGAGAAGTATGAGCAGTAGACAGGTTAAAGCGAGAGGCTTGGGATACTAAGGGCACATCCACCGCTTGTGAGCCGCCACTCGAACAAACGTCTGTAATGCCAGCCCATATCTGGAACTCTGTGCTGCGTGATCTTCCGAACAACGATGAATGATGACGATGCTGCGTATGTACACGTGCAAGAGGTGAAACGCCTGGCACCGCGCTTACAATGTATATATATATATAGTGTGAGCACTGTGTGGCGCTTCTTCTTCCACACGGCTGAACGTGCTGCAGCCACCGTAGTGCTGCTTCATCTTCATCCTGCTCCCTCTTGTAGATACCCATCGTCATCGCGGAGTGTGTTTGGCTGCAGTGTGCGACCAAGGCTTCAGGTCTGCAATAAAGCCTGATTCCCCAAGTCCGACCTTCGCGTTACCTTACACGTGGTGGAGGTGCGGGGTAGTATGTCGGCGCCGCGGCAGGTGGTGCCGCGGGATATATATATATATCCCACCATCGGCACGTTGTTTTTTCTTCTACTTTGTGTCTAATTATCTTTCCCCTAAACAGATTACATTACTAATTTCTGTGATTATCCAAGTAAACATTAAAAAAAAGCCATAAAGTACCATCCCCAACGCTTTCCTTGGCCTCGCCAACTGTTGGCTTCTGTCCTTCATGTCTTATATCGAGCACCCTCATTTCCCCAATATATATATATATATATATATATATATATATATATACATGACTTCGAGAAGCAGGCGAAGTCATTAGAACGCAGTGAGGCAGCCGTTCCGTAAGAGCAGATGATATTAGAAGACAGCGTATCGTTGGAAGGCAAATGCAAACAACATCCAGGATTCTGGATCGAAATCCGGCAGCGGCGGCCGCTTTTCGATAGAGGCCAAAAAAAAGGCGCCCGTAAGCTGTGGGATGTCAGTGCTCGTCAAAAATTTCTAGGTTGTCGAAATTTCCGGAACCGTCCTCTACGGCGTTTCTGAGAGCCTGAGTCGGTTTTTGACGTGTAACTCCATATATCAAGCCAAAAGACGTCCAGTGTGTCCCTTCCGGCTTTCTTTCTTCTCTTCCGACGCACTCCAGGCGTCTACCTAAATGTGGGACATTAGTGGACGTTTCGTTGCTGAAAACGTAATTAGAAAACGTTAAGCATTCTTTGGATTTATCAGAAAAGATATAAGGGTAAATACGCGCTGTCGGTAAAGTTGACGTCACAGGATTGTTCAGTAGGACCAAAAAAGCTGTTATGCGGCGCGTCTCCGGTTTCGAGTACCCTTTAGGCAAGCGCTGTTCTCGTTTCTTGCCATCGACTTCCTGTGGCGCTAAGATAAGCTGTTGATTAAGATAATGCATGCCATTTATCACTTTTTTCGGAGGGGAGTGCACCGGCTGGTGAAGGAAGGCGAAGGGATTGAAAAAAAAAGTCTCCCTAAAGACTTTGGTTTCAGAAATGTGCGTGCTTAGGATTTAACTGCTTTTGTTTGGGACACTTCAGTCCTTGTGGCATCAGGTCATGAAGTTGGGCCGGTATTCTTACGCGGTGTTAAAAAGGCTCGTGAGCACTGATAAACCAAATAGTTTTACCATAATTCTTCCTGATTTACATTTCGTTCCTGTCCCTACCCGTTTAGCCCACTGCTACCCTCCGTACGAGCCGCAGCTGACGTGGTACCAGCTAGCCGTGCTATGGATTATTCGGCAGGGGGCTCTGCCACGTCACGTGTCCGCTATACCGGACGGCCACTGACGCTTCGCCAGGATGTCCGGCATCGAAAAGAGCACAGCTTACGGCCTGCTCTTTCCGAAGCTTTTTCAGGTGAGGAGTCGTGAACCTGTAGTTGCCTTCTGCGTACTGAGTTATGGTTTAATGAAGCCCATACAAGGTTAACCCGTACTCGGAACGCTTGACAGTGAAGTATACCAGCATGTGCAACGTCAGCTGCAAGTCTGGCATAAACTGCTTGACCGTACAGTGCTGAATGGTCACGTATTTGCCCCGTTGCTGCTACGTCACAGATTGCCACGTTTGCGATATGCCCACCTTTGGTCCTGAATGAGCCGTGAAACTTAGCCTAAAGGGCCTAGGAAGGCACAAAACACCGACATAAAATCCTTCATACCACCCTACTGAAAAAATTCTATGAGGCAATAACCTCACATTTTCTCACACAATCTCACTCAATCCACATAAGAAATCACACACAAGTCGCGTATAATTGCATAAGGTATCATAGTTTCTTCTACATTATCACAAATTATGTACCATATTTTATGATAATGATGTGAACCTTATGGGAATCTATGCAATTAGATGAGATTTTATGAGGTTTTGCCCTGTAGAACTTTTGGTTTTTCAGTAGGGCGATTTTGGCAACTACAGATAATATATTCTGGAGTCTCATTGATTAATGAGATGCCCACGTGTGCCGCCGGCAACTCACCGCTTTCCGAATAGATACAAGATATCTCTGCGTCTTGCTCGGCTTTCGTTATACTGAAGGTCGTAAGAAAATGTCTTGAATGAAAACTAATGAATGCAGATCGTATTGGTAGAGTGTTTATGGTTGACCAATGAGTAGTTATGCCAGCGGGAGTGCTGTTTTGTTTTTCACGCTAAGGCTTCGCACATCAGTCAAAGTTGATATCCTCACCTCTCTTCATTGGCACAATTTTCTGAGCTGCGGGTGTTTTAATGCCAGATATATCGCTCGCATTGCAGTGAAGCCCGTTTGGGTGACTTAGTTCGTTGACTCGCAAATACTTGTCGTTTCGGTAATGCATAGCTTACTACACATAGCGCGAACTGCTGACATGTGTGCCGATAGAATTCTCTTTATTACAGCACCTACCAAAGAAATGAAAATATTCAGCGATTTTTGTCATATATTAAGGACGAGGACGAAGAAGCGGGCAGCAGTTTGGGTAGGAGCGCTTGCGCTAGGCCTGCCTACATTCATGAAGCGTTATCTCACATCGCCAACGACCATCTGCCTGTCCACTTGCTTGCCACCCCGTAACAATATGTCCCTAGTGACTTTAGCCACCAACCCTTTTCCCCTCTGGCTGCAAGTGCAGATGAGGTGCAAAAGCTGCAAAGAGGAGTGCAAAAAAGGTGCTTACAAAAGAGGTCGATTTGTAGAATTTCGGCTGGTTGATTTAACTTTGCGATCAAGCGGGCCTTTTAGATTCTTTTCCGCCGCTCCATACCCCTCCAGATATGGAACTACATGGCTCACTTGGGCGTCACCAAAGTGTCATTCTACTTGCTCAGCGATCTCAACTTGCTTCGTGACGCCTCTGAAGTGGATACCTACTTAACCGAGGTCGTCCGCTTCTGCTCCAGAACTTTGGATTGCTTGTGAGTGCAATGCATGTTTGGCTTTTGAGGGGAGCGTTTTAAGGGGAGGACTAAGTTGCTTCTGTCATGCACTGCTGTCAGTTAATAAGTCGGCTGCACTTTTGATGTCAAGACACAGGGCCTCAAGATAACACGCTACAGGATTCCTAGTCACTACATTAAAGCTAACAAGGAGAGACCGCTGATCATGACGGGCCATAATTTTTCCTTCAGTGCACAATTATCGTTTCAGGACTTAATGCCGCACACTGCCACAAAAATTGGGGAAAATAACACGATGAGTGCGACAAGCGCAGAGAAAACAAAGTACACGCAAATAAATCATAAGCATGCAGGCAAATAAATGAAAATAAGCAAAGCCACTAGAAAGTGACACAGTGCAAGTTGACAGTGCGTACGTCTTAAGCACTTTAATTTAAGCAGCTGTTCGGGGGGCATGAGGAAGTTGTGGATCATGCCTCTATGAACTTCAAGTGCTCCTTACATGGCCATACTAAGAGCAGAAAATTATATTTTTTCTGCAATGTATGTAAACAGCTTTCCTCTGGTCTACTTTGTCTTTTACTGCTGTCATTTAATTTCTTTTCATAGTTTAGTGTCCTACAAGCCAACTATCAAAACAGAGGGAAGTGGTTAAATTCGAATTAAAATGAGAAGGAACAAGTAGTGCAGAAAATTATGAAATATGTTTCTGAGCTCATAATGATGCAATCTAACATATTCGATTTTTAAAACGTTACTGAGCTTCAACGGCAGCTTTAATCGCGTATTAGTTTTATATCAAACAGCTTCTATGCGGTATTTCTCTCTTGCTAATATTTTTCTGGCTGCAACATATTGTTTATAAGAGAGAGTCCTCAGAACTGAAGGGATACCCGAGCCCTGCGGCAAGCCCAGTGCCTAAGTACCCTAGTGAATGCAAGGAATGTACACTGAGGCTCGTTTGGTTTACACGGTTTAACTTCCCGAAGTAATTCAGGCTAAGCGAGACTCTGTACCAATAATTCGACCAACTGGAATTCTTTAACATGCACTAACATCGCCAAGTATACGCGAGCTTTTGTTTCACCGCCATTGAAAAGCAGCTGCCAAAGTCGTGATTTGATTCCGCGTGTGTGGGCGCAGCAGAGCGCCCTATGCACTGCGCCACCGTAGCCGGGCAGTGAAGCTCGCAGGCAAGTCCTTTCCTTAATTTCGTCTAACTATATCTTCTAAATTTGTCTTCACAAGTGCGGTACTAAGGCAGTAGACCGTAGGTAGTCATTTTTTATCACAATCTGGAAAGCCTATTGCCATAGCAACTCAGGCCCGAAGCCGTCACGAGCTGCCTACCTGAATAATTTAGTTTTTCAAAGCTTTTTGGAATCTTTGTTTAACCTTTTTGTTTTTTAAATCCTGGTAACTTTTATATAGAGATAAACATGATTTGAAGAAATCGTGCTCAACAATTGGACTATCATGTCGGAATTGCAAACACAGTCCAACAAGTCGTTATGCACAGAAATGACTGCCTTACATTTCTTTTTTTCATCACGAGATAGCCTGCGTGCGACATCAAATGAAGTTTCAGAGCTGTGAGCTACTGTGGAGATGTCTGCATCCGCTGTATAATGAGTAAATTATATAGCGACGTTTTGTCCTGCTATTCTTGAAGCACGTCGTGGCGTCACTCTTTCCAGGAACTTCGTTAAGAACGCCCTCCATAGGAACTCCATAGGAAAAGTACTCCTACTATCCCTTCTCTATCACGTCGATGGCGCCCATGTTTCATGCATATCCTACGGCCTACCGGCGTGCGAGAAACAAATTCAGCTCCCAGTAAATTAACTAGCCACATGGGCAGACAGAAACAAAGTTCAGACCCACCACGCTAAAATCACTGGCTATTCTTGCTTAAACAAGCCTTGCTGACGAATCCCGCGCCTTATCTCAATCACACTGCATTAGGAGTAAAACCACAGCACACATTTTAGGCACTATAATGTCAACAGAAACGTGCCACTTCTCTTACATAAATCTACTAAGGAAAGGCTCCCTACCTTTGATAATTTCCAATAATCGTTTCACGAAAACACCGTGCAGCTGACAGGACATGCATTTTAGGAGTTTATCGCTAACACAATACTACGCTTGAATAGTATATGGGTTTGCGAACACTTCGTACCTTAAACTACTGGACCTAGTGCCCCAGTCATAGGTTTGCGTCTTCAATCCAGAGCATACGTAACTTCACCTATAAGCGGTGTTTATTGAAATATATCAATAGCCACTTGAGGACAGAAGAGACATGCTTGCATGTTCACACATCCCAAAAATTCGTTAGCTACGGACAGACCTCTATTACCTCCTAATTAGCAAATAAGTGTAATAGTGAAGGACAACGCCAAAAACAGTATATGCTACATTGACTTCCCCAGCGTAATCAGTGCACTAAGCAACAAAGACGCAGAAGCAGGAGATACAATACGTAACGTAACACAAGGACACATTATCAGGTTCTGCTTAATACCTAGCCACGTTGGAATAAGCGGAAATGAGAGAACTTATGCGTGTGTCAGAGTCGACCGAAATACTACTCTAGAAGAGGTAAATATACCGTGAAGTTTGTAAGTAACATTTTGCTTCGGACTTCATGACATAACGATGGTAATAACAAACTACATCTAGTGAACCCATTGATCGAGGAGTGAATATCACGTAGTCATCAAGAGCGTCTAATAGAATTCTATGTCGCTTTCGTGCACGTCTCTGTTCTTTATCACACTTCAATTATGCAAAACAAAATGAGCTATTTATGTTATTTGTTACACATGACTTGACTGGACGCATTTGTTTAATGCCACATTTAGTACCACATTTTATGCCGCTGGCAAACTTTACGCCATAAATAAATGATAATTAGCTGACAAGCAACATGGCCGCACAGTGATTTGGCGACTTGTTCTGTGACGTCACGACACGACATGACCTGGCTGTGTTGGCTGAAGCTTTACGGAGTGCGAGGTGGGAACCGGACCCTCGATACTCTGAGTCAGAGCCCCAACTTCTGGGCACCGCAGGCGTGTTCGTTTTGTAGGTATTGGCTAAAGTGGGCTTTTTATAACTCTTTCTAGTGGTTTTACAAAATCTTGTTCACGACTGTACACTAATAAGCATGTGTGAGATAATAAAGGCACTAATTAAAGGGTTAATTACTGAGCGAGTAGCAAAGTCCGTGGCGGCAGGGGCGAACAAAAACCATTACCCGTGTTTCTTCCTTCCCGTAAAGGGCACTTGAAACGGTACTAGCTCTATTACTCTATTGGAAGAAAGCCATAAAGGCGATCTTTATGAGTATCCCAGCCAAATTTAAAAGCTTTGCTTGGAGCCTTTAATTTACAAACAATTTCTAATAAGCGCGCCTAGCAAGCGCTCGCGACCGATTAGGGCGACAAATTTCCCCGCTCGAACCTTTTATGGATGCAAAACTCCCGAATGACGTCACCGGAGCTAGATGGGTGCGCCCACTTATTGGACGCACCCAAGAGACGCGGCCGGAACGGGACGTGGAGGGGCGACGTTATGGCTTGTTTTTTTATATTTTTTTTTCTTCCGCGGCAGCGTGCTTTCAGAAGGGAGAGATGAGGATCGGCTTTAATCACCTTAGCTTGAAACGTTTTGAGTTGCGAAAAAGACTGATTATACACGCATTACTCGTGTGCGTTTTATAATCTTAGTTAACAGCTTTTTACGGGTCCTTTAAAGGCTGAGCTTGTGTACCCATAATGTTTTATTCATGTAGTTGTTTACTTTTTATACTACGATCTAAAGGCACCGCAAAACAATGAACGTTCCTCTATTTTACCGAGCTCTCCTTGAGTCAATTGAATATATCGTCGTGAGTTCAGACATACCCTCTTGATAATGTTAAGGCATACGTTTATGGCACACATTTTCGTAGATTCCGCTGCTTGGATTCCACACTCAAATCGAGGTGATGGCTTAGCCTTATCTCAGTGGCCTGAAGTTCCGAAGTGACTGAGGCAATGGTGTAAACCATAGTGGACGACTGCGGATTCTTTCTCTCACCCAGGGATACTTGACGTGCCCAGACAGCGCACAGTGCCTTGCATTCGGCCTTTGCGAAAACGCAATCGTCACAGCTAGAATTGATTAAGGGTCTCCCGGGATCACCCTAACCATTGAGCCATTAGTTAGGGCCAAAGCATGGCGAGGTTTAATTGGAAGGCGACAGAAGCGCCAAGATGCACCGTCTCTTGTAGCTTCTGGGCAACGACTGCACCACATGACAGACAGCG
>JAJIZL010022279.1:208110-225544 GCA_023969395.1 Amblyomma maculatum | reverse complement strand
GTGGGGTTTAACGCCCCAAAGCGACTCAGGCTATCAGAGACGCCGTAGTGGAGGACTCCGAAAATTTCGACCACCTGGGGTTCTTAAACGTGCACTGACAACGCACAGCACACGGGCGCCTTGCTTTCCGCCTCCACCGAAAAGCGGCCGCCGAAGCCGGGATTCCATCCCGCGTCCTTGGGAACAGTAGTCCAGCGCCGTTACCACTGTGCCACCCCGGCGGGGTGAAAAAATACAATTAGCTTGGCGGGGTATGCGTTAGCCATATATTGTTCCCTCGGACAGAGCACGCGATGCCTCTAACGTTGAAAGCAGTTCACCCACTCTACCTTCCCGATGCAATCCAGCAATCACAGTGCCGCGCGTCATATAAGCTCTCCACTCCCTTCACCCTTTGACTCTGTTTGAAGACCACTGTTTCCCTCTCTCAACCCGTCTCCCCTTTTCATTTTTTTCTGTACTTCCCTAATCGTCCCATAAAATGGAGAGGGGATTTCAACTTTTCCACTTTTAAACCTCTGATGGGGTTTCACACGTCTCTCTCCAGTGCGAAAGGCCCTGCGAACGCTGTGTTCTGCTCCAAGCACTTCTCTAATACTGGAACACCAGCAGTCCACTGACCCCTTGCTCTCAAGCATTTTTTTTTTTTATATAGATAATGAATGGTTCGCGAATCAAGCTTTCTACACGAGCCTCTGTTTTTCTCACAAACAGGGACAACGTATGCAGCTTGCAATATCAAAAATGAAGTCAATTACGGGTGTCGAAATTTGCCGAAGGTAGTCGCATCAACTTGCAGGGGACAGAAGTAACGGGTATAGACAGAAGAGAAGACAAGGACGGAAGGGGAGGTATGAAAATGCGCTGAAGCGAGTGCAAAAAAGACACAAGCAGGCAGTGTCCACAATCATTTCTCCACCTTGTTGCTGCGTTCTGTCTGATCATTCTATTCAGCGTGGCCCATGCATCAACAGTGTTCGTGCGATGTGTGCACCCGTCTTGCTCGCGCAGTTGGCATTCAGCACGCGGCAACACCTCAGGCGTCTATATAGTCTGCCCTCTCGCCTGGTTCCCCCTTACGCCACATGGATGCGGCTGCTATCAAGGGGTGCATAAATCTACACGTTGTTCCGCTATCTATATGCACTCTCAGAATTCACGCTCACGAGAGGCTCCGTGATGTGAAATTCTAAAACGGCATCGTAACCGTATGTATGAGATCTTTCAAGCATTGTACCGAGGAGTGCGGACAGACCCCTGAGCCCCCTTTAGGATGCGGATGTTGCATATGGAGCGAATGCGTATCGTCGACGGCAATATGCACATCACGCGAATAGCTGTACGGAAGACACGCGCACGCGGTTTTTGAGGAATAGCGCAGTCGTGATTGCAGCACGAGGCTTGCAAGCGTCTTTATAGATGCAGAGTTGAGAGTCTTGAGACACAGTGCTGGGAAACGGAGTGAGACATTGCCCTCAGCGCTCGTTTCAGATCTCAGTCGCTTCCTAGTCGAGCTCCTTCGTTCTTATTACAGCGCAGTAGTGACAGTGCACGCTGACGGTTCCTGGTTTTAGCCCCGGCCAGTATGAATTTGTCTTCAGTTGTGAATTGTGGAATTATTGAGGAAGCTGCAGAAGTTTCACATGAAGCTTCGTGCATAAGAGCATAAGGCTGCGCTTGGGTAGGTGGTAGTGAGAAAGTTTTTCCTTATTTCATACACTATATTCCACGTGAGGTGACTCGTCTAAATGCACTTAACTAAGCCGCTTTCATAATTTGAAAATATTTACTCTGCCGTCGTCCTCCTATACAGGTAAGAAACTCACTGCGCCGGTATACTTATGTCAGCGCATCTAAACACAAGCGGTTATCCTTTGTTGTAAGGCAACGCCATTTCTGGTTCCACCAAAGTACAACTCTGTCTGAAAAAATTACTTCCACTATAATCACCAAGCGCTTAGGGCCTTAGATGTCCACTCCTTTCGTTATCGACTAAGACTCTCCGCTCTCTCTGAAAAGACATAAGGCTGAGTGAAAAAAAGACTAACAGATAAAAGAGCGAAAACAGAAGTACACTATGTGTTCCTAAACGCAGCGGTCGTCTGCCTTCAGGATTACACATCGTCCAAGGTGACGTTTTTCGGCAACGGTATGCAAAGTGGGGCGCACTTCTGAGGCGACGACGATTGTAGCGACAGCCTTTACAAGTATGGTGGGCACCTCCGAACTTGCTCAATACCCACGCCATAAAACTTATTGCGCCGGCATATAGAACCCGAAAACGAACAGAAAGACAGCCGGCTACGCATACACACACACACAAAAAAAAAATATTGCACGAGCCGCAGGAGACTCTGGCGCCTGTATTTCTCCGTCTCGATACCTGCTTGTCGACGGAGTGTGCCTTTGCTAGCGAAGAAAGTCAACTTCGGACCAGTAGCACGCCTTTCGCAATGGGAGCGGCTCATACGGTGCACGCGTCAGGGCGATGCTAACGTTCCACCGAATAGGAAGAAAGCAGAGATGGAAAGAAGAACGCAAATTGAGACGGCGGGCGTGCGAGCTGCTCCGTCACTTCTCGGCATCACATGCCACGCGAAACGGCTGGGATGCTCGTACGGGCTTCTTGCGCGGAGAGAAAGGAGCATCCGACGAGGGGCCAGTGCATATACAATAAGACACGGGGTGCCGCCGCTGCCACTGCCGCCAAGCCGATGTATATACTATACGGTAGACGTCGAAAGAATTCGACACGACTGCAGATTCCCCACCCAAGACTATCTCCCTCCCTCTCCTGCTGCCCGTCCTCCTGGGTCGAAGTGACGTGTTTTATGGAGTCGACAAGGGAAGAATTTCGGCCGACGGAGGACGGACGGTGCGAGGACGACGCGCAAGCCAGAGACGAAGACAAAAGGCGAGCGGCACCGGGCCAAGCGGGACGGGAAAGGGGGGGTCTCGGGGAAAATTTGAAACAGCCAGCGGCTTGGCCGCCCATCCGACCGGGAGAATCCATGAATAAGGGATGCGCTCGGGCGCGCGCGTTGCTCCTCAGAGGGCGCGAGGGTAGGAGGAGGGAAGACGGAAGAGAGCGCGTCAAAAAAGGAAGCCAGTAACAACGGTATGTATATACATACATACACGCAAGCATGCAAGCGCATGCAAGACGCGCACAGACTGAATGAAGAAGAGACAAGACAAGGAGGAACCCGCTGCCGCTGCAGGCTTGCGTTCACGTTTCGCGAAGAAATGCAACTTTTTGTTCCCCGTGCTTGGTTGGTTCTCGCGCGTCGTGCTTTCTCTCTCTCTCTTTTCCTCAAGGGTTTATACAGTTTCTTTTTCACTGGGCACCAGCAGCATCAGCGACAGCAGCTAGCTTCAGCGAATGCCAGCTTTCCCTATACGCGACTGCTTGCAAAGCGTGCCTCCTCGACAATTTCCCTGGCCGCCGCTATTCCTCGTATACGATCCTCTTTCTGTTCGTGTATGCATGTTTTGTTCAAAGCCTAGCTTCGTTTGGTCCTAGATTACTCTTGCACTTATTTCATTTTATTTTATTCATTCCCCTCCTCTTTTTGTCCTCGTGATGGCTTCGAGAGATAACGCTAGACGACTGACGACAGAAGCGAAGGAAAGGACGCGTTGGAAATACGCAAGGACGGCGACCCGGCTTCTTCTCATTCCTCGGGATTCTAATATATCCGAGTCGAGCCGAGCCGCCGCGAAATGAAAGCGAAATAAACAACGGCAGCAGCGGCGGCAGTGAGCGTCGGAAACAAGCGGCAGAAAGTCACAAGCGAAAGGGACAACTCGAGTTTTGTTTTCCCTTCTCGACATCTGCAGATTCGCGAACGAGAAATAGTTCTTGGAAACACGGCTTGCGTGAAAACGTCCCTTCTTGAACGCTCGTTTCTGTTTCTGTTTTGCTTTTTCCTTGTGCGCTGTGGAGTTCAAGAAGCCCGACTATAAATCCCGTTTATTTTTTATCTCGTTAAGAATGTTTGTTGTCAAGAACAACGGTTCTTTTCTTGTCGTGGAATGTTCGCGCAAATGAGCATACTCCAGAATGTTTGGGAAGTTTAACTAACTTCCACTGAAGCTCTGAGCGGCGAACAAAAAGAAACAAAGTGTTCGGGAAGTATGAACGTTATACCGTGTGCGCAACAGAAATCAGCTATATGTATATACAACGGTATGCATATTCCCGTGTCATTGAGCGCTGTTTCGCCTTTAATCTTGCTAGACAGCGCTCTTACACTCTCCACCATACCAATATTTCATCCCGTGATTTGTATCAAAGCTAAACCGTAGGTCGGCGGACTCACTCATGAGTCGACTCACTCGGGCTCACTCAGGCGCACACTCAGATCATGATCTGAGTCGTGAGTCCGGACTCACATTCAGATCATTATCTGAGCCGTGAGTGAGTCTGGATCACATTTAGATCATGATCTGAGTTGTGACTCGTGAGTGTGTCCGGACTCACATTCAGATCATGATATGAGTCGTGAGTGAGTCTGGACTAACATTCAGATCATGATCTGAGTCGTGAGTGAGTCTGGACTCACACTCAGATTATGATCTGAGTCGTGAGTGAGTCCGGACTCACAGTCAGATCATGATCTTAGTCGTGAGTGAGTCCGAACTCACGTTCAGATCATGATCTGAGTCATGAGTCCGGACTCACACATATATATCATGATCTGAGTCGTGAGTGAGTCCGCACTCGCATTCAGATTATGATCCGAGTCTTGCCGAGTCCTACCTAGAAAGTTCCTATGAAATCAAATGAATTCTTGCTCAGAGGTTGAAGAATCATGATCTGAACTGATCGAGTGAGTAATGGGCACAAGTCGCTAGTTAGATCCTAGCGGACTCGAATTGCATGTGTAATTCTAATAATGAATAAGCTTCTTGGTGAGCTGATGATGTAGAGCAATTTCGTTGTTTTTTGTAACGCAATTATTTTGACTGTGGCGATTAATGCAGGTTAACCGAACATTTGTACTCTGTTGTATTGCGATGGCTATATAGGTTCTTCCTTTGCTGTTTATTTACTTTGGAATATCTCGCAAATGACTTAGTGGGTTAGCTGCTCGTTGGCGCACAGCGATGCGAACGAGCCAGGCTAGCCGTGCATAGCTAATAATATCAGGCTAAGTTCGAAGAGACCATTGTGTAAACACATTTTTAATGTTCTTTCTTAATGCGAAAGAAGTCACGGGCTCATCCCCACAGACCAAGAATCTTGTCCGATATTTCTTTTTGTGTACCATTGCTCTCATTGGGTAGGCTGTTTGAGGGGGTTACAAATACGTGGCTACGTACGTGAGTAATTTAAACGCATTCCAGTATAGCTGAAAGTTTGCTTCGGTCGATTTGGTCCAAAACCTGTCCAACATAATTCTCCTACGGCGACCACGATGGTGACCTCCAGGGCCACGTTATATTTTGTCCACCCACCACCGAAATTTGACCTCGACTGATTTGGGTAAAAATCTTTCCAATTTAATATGACTATGGCGAACAAAATGGTGACCTCCAAATTTGACCGGGCCCACCCTCAAATTTGGTCCCCTCATCCCACTAGATTGACCTGAGCCGATTTCGGACCAAAATGAACGGACAACATAATTCTATTACGGCGAGCACGATGATGACCTGCAAATTTTGGTTTGGGTTACGCACGGTTTACTAACCCTCGAAATTTGATTTCGGCCAATTTACATCAAAAGCGATCAGTTCCTAATTGCATCGACCATTCTCGACACTATGGTTACCTATAAAGTTGGGCATGACCATTTCCAGAATTTGGCCTAGGCCGCCTTCGAAGTTTCACCTATATAATTGGTATCCAACCATTACTAATTGTGCCCGACAAGACGGCAACCACCAAATCGACCATAGCCAAATCAAAAATTTGGCCCGTGCTGGTTAGCTGAAAAGACCAAGCTTTCGTACTATAATCAGCTAATAAGAGATAATCCCTACCCTATTTTTTCCTTTTCCTGTAACCTTTCAACTCATTCATTACTGAAGAAAACAGTCTAATCATGTAACGTTACACATTTTTTGCTATTTATTTCCCGCGTTTTTCTTTGTACTGCCTTCCGCCTACCTATACAAGCTTTACCGTCACTCGTTGCTTGTCGAGAGTTCAAATGAGTGAGTCTATGATGAGTGAGTTCCGATGAGTCGAAATGAGTGAGCTCAAATGGGTCGTGAGTTGAAATGAGTGAGTCCAGATGAGTCTGAGTTCAGATGAATCTGAGTTCAGATGAGTTGTGAGTCGAAGTGAGTGAGCGCAGATATATGAATCGTGAGTCAAAAATGAGTGAGTCGAAATGAGTCAGTGAGCCCAGATTAGTTATGAGTCTCAGTAAGCCCAGTGAATCGTCATCATGCGTGAGTTTGAGTTCATGAGTCTGAGTGAGCCCGAGTGAGTCGCCAGCTTGCGTGAGTTGGAGTCCATGAGTGTGGGTGACTCCGGGCCTTGTGAGTCTGATTGAGAGTGAGCCTGCAGATGGACCAAATTTTTCTGAGTGAGGCTTAGTGAGCCCACGTGATTTTGCCGACCTATGAGCTAAACACCAGCCATCGCTTATATGGAAAATAATAGCGCACAAACTTTGACAAGACAAACGAGAAAACACAAACAAGCCCTAACTTTCAACTAACCGAATTATTGCATAATCAGGAGCGTATATGTACTATAGTCTGAAGAATGGAAAAGAAAAGAACAATCACAACGGTCATCAAAAACGCTTAATCCTTTCTGGCACCAACTGCTCGCGCCACATATATATATATATATATATATAAGCTCCCTCTGTGGTAAAGTTATCGACGGCGCGCTGACAAATCTATTCTGAATTCGCACAAGGTTTCACCAATATTTTTGCAAGTTCGTTGTGGGGATAGTAGAATACTCTATAGGTTATTATTATGGACTCCATTATCACCGCGACCAACATACAATGTAAATTTCTTGAAGCCTCTAAGAATGCGCGAGCTAGAGCTAGAGCTGGACCGATATGTGTCTGTGTGCCGTTGATAACATTATCACAGTAGGAACTTGAATTCTCGGCTTGAACAGCTGGTGTCGCCAAGAGTTGAAAGTTTCTGATGATGTTGTCATCGTACTTTGCTTTTGTTTTTGTTTTGCGTATTTACGACTTTGAAAATATGCTCCTGATTATGAAATACTTCGTCGGTTGAAAGTTATAGAACTTCTCTGTGTCCTCTCGTTCACCATGTCTTCATTTGTTCGCTATTATTTGCAATTTATTTATGAGCCACCAACCTGGCCAAATTAATTTTCTTCTCCAGTCATAGCGGTGGCATAACGTTTCGAGGGGTAGCCTTGTGTGAGAGCGTTACGGGGTTCATTTGCCAGTCCCGCCTGGTGTCTATCGCTTTCCCAATGTGCACAAGTTTTTCTCTAGCCTGCCGGGCGACTTCTCAAATGTAAACTACTCCGAGAAGGGGACCTCTGATTCTACCGTTGGGCAAACTAAAAATATATGCGTTTGCATTGGAAACTCGAACTGAAGAAGAAAAAAAAACTGGCGTTGGCATATGTCACGCTGTGAACGCAAACCTAAATAATGAATGAGTACGATTCAGCAAAACAAGGCTGCGAATGACTCAGCAAAAATGATAATAGTGGCTGCCACGGGAAAAGCTACCTCCTCATTCCTCCCTCCAAAAAATGACTGTAAAATTGAGAATTACTACTAATGGCTAAAAATGACCCAGCGAGAATGAGAATGACTAAAATAACACCGTAAAGCTTGCTCACCAAAGTTGAGCAATTAGTATAGCAGATAACATAAGATAAGAAGCGTAAGAGAAACAAACAGTTGGCCTATTGCTGACTCACTGTCAGCGTGCAATGATTATAAGGTGCCCCCTACATTTTTCGTGACACTCCATGGCACGCCAGCCTTTGTGCTATTAATGTCAAATCAAAATAATCGCCTCTGGCCATGAGTATCAAAGGTCCCGCTCACGTGCTTGCGTATATGTACCTCTGGCGCGCAACAAGCGGGGAGCATATTGTTGGCAAACAGCATGTAGAAAGGGGACAGGGGGATGAGAGGGAGTGCAAAGTGAAAACAAGAAGCAAGCGAGTCAAGAATTAGGAGGCCGCGTGCTTCACATATTCCGGACACGCGTTGGCTCGTCGGATTCAGGTGGTCGGCGCAAGATCTGATCACACTTGAAAGCCGCAAACACCAGAAGCCTACTGCGCTGGAGTCCGTATATACTCCGATAGAGTGCACCTGGAAATGCAAAAGAAAATAAGCTAGCGCAACCGGATGCAAGCGGACAGCACGGAGCAAGCACCCGTATGCTCGTCGCCGTAATCAGCGATCTGATTCTGCTTTTCGATTGACACAAAGTCAACAATAAAAAGAATACAATTATGCCCAACATAACATATATCGGAATGATAGAGAGAGAAAGGAAGGAGAGTCGAGGGAGAAACACTGACCACGTGAACTACGTAGGCAAGGAAATAAATATCACAGCGAGCGCGTAACTTCAACGCATCGTCGCGGTCCATCTTGACTGTGTGAGGGAGTCACCAAGACGTATTACCCGAACTGACGAAAGCTCCCGATAACACAAGGCGATAAAAGAGACGGGATGTATGCGACCGAATTGCTTACAAGCGTGCTGCAAGCCACCGTTCATAGATAGGCAGGGCACTGAAAGCGAGGGACGCGCAGCGGAGATGTCGCAGTGGTACCATGCCGTGTACAGGTGCTGTGCTCTGCTTATCCGGTGCGTACGACCAATAAATACCCGGCGACGAAAACTTGCCGACACAAGCGTGTCCGGAGACGTTACCAGCTAATCTCGCGAAGCAATCATTCTCCTACTGTGCGCTGTGGCATAAGTGTGTCCGTGGTGTCCGTCCACCGCGGCCCTGTTTGATAGGCTCGAGACGAAGTGAGAATTCGTGATCAGGACGAACTCAAAGCGGAGGGAGGCGGTGAACAAGGGAGGGGAGGGGAGGAGTGAGATATGGAGTACGCCTTAGCCGCCGCACAAGGCCCGCCATGCCAAGGCTGCAGGTGCCTGCTGAAGATAATCCCTGTTTTCCTTTTCTTTTCTCATTAAAAAAACAACAACAACAACAAAAAAAAAAACACGCGTCCTTATATACAGAAGGTCACTGATAAGGCGAGGTGCCTGAAAAAACACCAACTAAGAAATTGCTTCTAAGAGAGCCGAATGTGCGTCTCCTTTCAACGAGACTACATCATGTAGGCTTGTTTATGGTGCCTGGACAGATGAGACCTGTGATGTTGGGTTCGATCCCATCCGCAGCAGCTAAATTTCAAGGGAGGCGGAATTCAAGAAGGCTCGCCTATACTGAGCTTGCGTACTGTAAATACAGTTCAGTTCAGTTGTTCAGTCGTGTCCGACTCTTCGTGACCCTATGGGCCATGTCACGCCACGCTTTCCGGTCTCTCACTATTTTCCTAACATCACATAACTTCATCTGCAGCGTCTCGAGGATGCCATCTAACCATCGCGTTCGCTGCCTAACCCTTCTCCGGCGGCCTTCAACCTTTCCCAACATCAAATCAAATACAAACCGATACTAAACCGAATTAATCCACAATTAATAGTTTGCAGCAGGTTGCCATGCAGAATCGCATCACCGAGTTACTATAGCCTCGCTTATATTATCACGAAGGAATAATATGGTCAGTGCAGCCTAACTACGTTTGTGCTGGCGTCATTTCTGCGTACTTTCATGAAAGCAAGAAGATAGAGAGCCTTCGTAAATTTAAGAAAACTGAATTGCTTTGAAACTGCGCTTTGAGAGTTGCAGTATAGATGATGTACCTTGAGGTGAGGTATCTTGAGAATATCGTGTAAATGTGTAGTAAAAATGAAAGATTGCAATAACTGTACATTACACAAATTCGGTGAATTAGGCGGTGCAGAAATGAGCGGCTTAGAAGAGGTCGGCATGCTCTAATGTTATTTGTCAATCGTGCTGCTTATATAGAGTCCCTTTCAGTTCTCCAAGCAAGCTTCATTGAAGATTCACAAACGCATCAAAAGATCGAGCCGATTTAGCTAAGTTGGTCAGATGTAAAGTATGAACGCACAGCCGGCCATAGACTTGACACGAATGACGGAAAGCGTGACTTGGACTGCCGCCAGCGGTGCTACGTTTTCGGCGGCTGACGATAATTGGTGCGCAGCTCGTTTCCCCTGCTTTTTTCCAGTGTACGTATCCGATCGCCTTGAAGAAGCGCGCTCGTTACATAGGCGTTTCTCCGTGTTTTGCCCGCATATGCGGCTCCGCACGCCTGGGACACGCGGTGCGGGAGCTCGCGCGCCTCGCGATAAGTAAGGACACAATTTCATCGGACAGTTTTAATTGTTATGAAATCTTGGCGGCTGCTGTAGCTCGCTTTTGTTTTGCTCTTTATTTTTTTTTCCTTTATTACGACACAAAGCCTGTCACTTCCAGCGGAATTCATTTGGAAACGCATGACTCTAGCCATAACATTCATTTTATTTAGAAGACAATGCAATGGCGGTGTGTTTGGATCCAGTCCGCTGCACGGACTGAAGTTAGGGAAGACGACGACATGCACAGCTCAAGAGAGCGGCTATAAAACATGCGAGGTGATCGGCTTCGGCGGTAGCAGCCACAGGCAGAGTGTCTGGAGTGGAAAGCCGGCATTATGAACCGGCATCGCAAATCCGTTGTTTCTGTAAAAGAACAAGTTCAGCAGGATGACTGTGTGAGAAGTGCATGTCCAAACTGTGTTAGAATCAGAATGGCACTTGATGTTAGTGACATGTGGTCTGCACTGCAGGATTTTCACGCGTGTTTTGCGTAGTTGTGCCATATTCCTCATCGTATTGAATTGAAAATTTTGTCCTAATAGTTTGTACAAAGCTCGCCTATATAGAATAATGCTGCACTGTAATATCATGCTGAAAACGAAAATTACACGACTGCGCTTAAGCCTACATGAGAGCGGAAATAGCAGAACAACTATATAGGACTGTTTTCACTGTAACTGCGTCATCATTGCCATCCATACTATTACCATCATCACCGCTATCAATAGTATCCTCATTATCAACTAAATGCATCGCCATTGTCATCACTACAATTATCCTCGCGCTTGACAAGAATTACGATCGATTTCTTACGTGCCCGGCGTGCATGGCGTAGTGGTTAGCGCGCTCGGCTGGGGATCGAAGGCATAGTGGTTCGCTTCCCGGTGGAGTTCGTGGGAACATTTCCTGTGACATTTACGCACCCAATGAGCCTAGCAAGAATTTCGCCTTAAAAAAAAAAGCAGGCAACAGCATAGTGTTCTCGTGCAGTGACCAGTGATGCGGGTTTGTTTCTTCCACCGCTGGATAGAAAGCAATAGTCTGTGCACAATTGAGGCCGCATTATTTCATTTCTTTCGAGGTCGGAGCCCTTGCTCTCCGCGGCGGCTGCCCTCCTCTCCCCGAGTGGCGCAGCTGGCCGTGGCCACACGACATTAGAAATAAATCAGAGATCCGCTGGACGATTAGCACTATAGGTGCCCACGGCAAAACTACAAATGAGGCGGTACAGGGAGATATGGTCTGGGCATCTTTCGAAGTACGGGAAGCTCAGAGTAAAATATTATATGAGGAACGCCTGAGGAAATTGGACAGTAACAGATGGGCAGCTAAAGTATTTAAATACCTGTACTTAAAAAGCATTGACTCACAATGGAGGAAAAGAACTATAGGAAACTAACTAGTAAGTATGCTAGTCACAAGGACGGAGAAACAAAGAGCATTAAGCAACAGGTGAAAAACACAGAAGGTAAAAATCGGATAAATTCGATGGAAAAAAAAAAAAAAAAAAACAGAGTGTGGAATTATACCGAAAGTGGAAAATGCAGATCAGGAAGGAAGATTTCTTTGATAACTCAAGAGGCAGTGCCCTACTTTTTGAAGCTAGATCAGGGTGCCTTAGAACACGCAGCTACAAAAAGAAATTTAACACTGGAGATGACACATGTGCTGTATGTGGAAACTCCATTGAAACAATTGACCATATTATACTCGAATGTAATGGTATCCATCGGAAGTTGATGCAGGCGCAATCACTGTTCCTGAAGCTCTGGGGTTTAGAGATAACAGTGGCCGGGTGAATAAACCGGCGGTGGAAACTAGCAAAAAACGACTGGAAGATTGGTGGCTTAAAAGCAGAGAAGTGACATAATGTTAGTATTGTAGGAACAAAAATTTATTAAATAGAATGATGGTTTAGTTAACCATTCTAAATCAATAATTAAGACATAGGGAGAAAAATGAGCATGATAGCTACTGCTACCACCCTGTTTCAAAGGGGACGCTCCTATATTCCATCCATCCCATCCACACGCGCACAGCTCGGCCTAGGGGCTCACTGCGGCATCTAATGCTAGCCTGTATTAGAAAACACTCCCTAGAATTTGATGCCACTTACTAAAATGATGCAGAAAACGTCACTCCACACTGGTAGCCCGCGTGGTCACTTTCCGATTAATGAAACCTGTGTAGTGTAAAGGCATAAAGACAGTGTTATGATCGGTGGGGAGTGTTTGATATACTGAATTCATTATCGAGCTTGCAGACTGCTTCTTCTTTTCAGATTTTTTTTGTTTATTTTGCAATTGCATAAAACTGTGCAACTGCGCTGTTGATAATCTTCATTGTAGACGTGTTAAGCCTACACTCACTTTAGCGTGCATTATTCTGCTTCATTTCTACTTGCTCTACGAAGCGCACTTTCCTTTCTTCTCACTTGGTGCAATTAAAGTATAATTTAACTGTTTGAAACGCGCGAGAATGTGGTGTGCTCCTTATGTGTTCAGTTGTATATTTGTATACACCCCAGCAGGCAACAATGGGGGCCAGCTGTTGCGTGGTGTCTGTATTGGGTGGTGGTGGTGGTGGTGAAAACTTTATTGGGAACATGCTAAACAAATAGGTCTGGTTAAGAATTCCCTGCGCGACGCTGTCTCTATAGGCCAGCTGAAATACACACACTGCTCCGAGCTAAAGTTAGTTTCTGGAGACGAACGGACACGAAAGTTTGGAACATAGTAAAGACAACCAAAGAAACAAAGACGCGGAGAGCACGGCAAGAGTGCCTGCGTCGGAAGAAACGACGTTTTCAGAGAGGAGGCGATAAGGATCTCGCGAGAGAGTGGGGACGAACGGCGAGGTCTCAAGCAACGGAGGCGAATGAAGAGTGATACATCGCTCACCCGAGTCGTAAAGCTCGTCAGGCCCCGTACGAGGCGCCTCGCTGCTTTGCTCGCTGTTGTCTTCTCCTGGCTGGCCGCGCTTACCTTTCCGGTCGCCCGACGCACTTTCAAGCCCGGCGCTGAGAGTTTATAGCGTTTGTTTCTCCTTTGTCCTTCGTTCTTTCAGCCGCTATAAGTTGGAAGTCAATATAGAGCCAAACAAAAACATTTTCGAGCGCCAGTTTAAAGGTGGCCCGCAGAACAAGAGACAGCGGTAGGAAGCTAGCTTCCGAGACAGTTCCCTGGAACGGAGGAAGAAATCGCGAAGGACGAAGGACGTATAGAGAAAGCAGAAAAGACGTTTATCGCCGACGTAGGAGCATAAAAAAGAGGCGGCAGCCGTCGTGGAGATCCTCCACTTTTCACAGAGAAAAGGGGGAGGGAGATGGAAGTGAGTGCCAACAAATCGTCCAACCGCACCGGCGACAAACCGACAACGCGCTTCTGCGGAAAAATAGGCCGAGCGTTGTATTATAGGAAGCGATTCGAAACGAAAAGAAACAGAACTGCACTGAAGGAACTCGGACGCCTTGGCTCCTCTTCGCGAGAGCCTTCGTGAAGGACGAGGCGAGTGACCTACATTTTCGTTATCTAGCCAGTTGACGACCATATTTCTGTCTTTCAGCGTTTGTTTTTGGAAAGCGAAAATAAAATGCCAGGAGAGTGCTGCAAATTGACTCCTGAGTGAACAGGATACGTTCACGCTTAGGCAAGAAGGATTGTGGTATGAAGCTGGAACCATGCAGATCAATTAGAGCGTTGTGCAGGGAAGTAGTAATAACAAATAATGTGTACTAAAAACTGTTTCTGCTGGTGTACCAGATGCGTTGATGTGTTTTTGTTACCTCGCTGGAACGTGCATTGCGCGTGCCATTCTACGGATGGACGCTAGGGATGGAAAGCGTTTATTCGTACCTCAGCCAGCTTATATAGCGTGGCCGTGCGAGGAGAAGGGGAGGAGAGAACTCGCGAGACGTGCTTTGTACGAAGTTTTGTACAGCGGTGTTTTCGTGCTTTCTGTATTGTATATGGTACCCATATGTCACTACTGCTTGGGCGCTGAGTCGTGCATTATGCTGTAAATAAATAAACAAGCAAAAAAAGTATAAAGGGCAAGTGTAATCGGCCGCTTTCGAAATAACGTGCTTCGAACTTTATTTTTGATTCTATGTTTGCAGCGCATGTGCCGCAATGAAATTTATTTCACTAGAATGGCAAGAAAGAAATTAATATTTGCATGTGTATGTGCCTCATATGGTGATCTCCCAGACTTTCCAAGACCTAGCTCAGGCGAATTGCTGAAATTAAATATACATAATCGTTTGTTTTCTTTTGCCCGAAAGGAAGAACGATGAAGACGAGACCCGCAGATAGTTCCTGTAAGTTTGCTCCTAATATAGCTTTGAGGCCTCTGTCGCCTATTTTCGGTTACTGCTTTAGTGCTAAGATACATCTGCCCTGGGTAAATCAGAAAAAAACACGAGCATGTCTGAAAACTCAGATTGACAAGCGTTACCAACTCGGGCTTTGCCACTGCAGTTGGAGGGCGAGATCGGTAATCAAACCAATAGGAACCTTGGACCTCGAGTATAGACACATCGCCCTTAATTAGGCACGCAGGTGCATTCGCGTACGGCTTTGTTAAAGCGGTGCTTTAATCTAGTTGCTCCGGGTAACTTGGGCAGCATGCATAACGATCCTCCTCATGAGTATGCCTCTGATTATATATTCCCGGCCACTGATTGGTCAGCAGTCTCGGTTACGTCACCTCTCGCAAAGTTACTCGTCTTTGTTTCTGCTTACATTAAACGCGTGTATGAGGTCAGCAGTGATATATATGTAACGTGGTTTAACCATATAAGCTCGCGGGATGAGCCACGGGAATTCAGTCTGCTTTGATATGGATAGCGAGCCTGGTCCTTCGCGGTAGTTTTCAGAGGCTGAGATATGCCGCACCAAACGCCGTGTAGAAAAGCGGACCAAAGAAGACATCGACAAAGTCATCTGCTCTACCACGTACGAAGATAAACTTCGCCAAACGATTGCTTTGGCACTTTATACTAAGTTGAGCCACGTTAATTAAACCACTGCACGGTTTTAACGCGAAAGCATTTCTTAGCTCATGAGTGGCGTGGACAGAGGCTGTCATCAAAGTGTAGTGATCTGACGCGTACACACTCGGAGAGGCCAGCCGCGCAAAAGCCAACTTTATCGTATCGGGCCTTTCTTATATGCCCAGGTAAAGGAAATGGAAACTGTTGAAGAGAGAAGCGATAGTGGCCAATAACTACGGTGCGCTGACGTTATAACAATTAATATTTCCCCCGGGGTATACCGCTGTGGAAGCCTTCGGATTTGCGTACACCTCCGCAGTGGCGGTATGGAATACAGGGGCGGTGGCACGTAGACTCAAGTGAATTAGCGGTAGGTAGGTGCCCTTGTCTTTGAAGGTTGCCTTCCGACTGCGCGTCCGTGGAAGCTAGGCTGGTCAGTTGGCGGTCACAGGACTGCCCGGAAGCCGCCGCTTCAGCTGGTCCTAGTGACGGCATACGATCTCCCCAGTAGCGCCATCTGCCATAAGCATCCGGGCTCTTTGTAGTTCCCGTACCGTGGCCGGAGTACAGGGCTCTCCTTGTCCAAAGTCACGCACCCACAATGCCTCACCCTTCTGCAAGAAGCCGAGTACATGAGTAGAGCTGGTGCTACGACCAACAAGGAGAGGGGAAGCACAGGGTTGTCTACAGTCTGGAACGCGGCTGGAATCTCAACAGGCACATTGCCGGTGTATCTCCACAGGTCAGCGAGGTTCTTCGATAGCCATGTAGAATTTTTTATATACGCGCTTGCAACGACCCTTGCAGGTTCATATTCAAGTCGTTTTCCTGTCCATACAGCTTGTTCTGCCAGCCCGCTTCACTGCGGATGACACGGTGGGGCGTGTAAATGCACGACATTATTCATCCATAGCAAGTCGGCGAACTCTTTTCCCGTGAACTGAGGACCGTTATCGGACACGACGGTTTCGGGTATGCCTTGGATGCTGAACCAAAGCTAAAGTGAGCCGTGCTCGCGGTGTATGTGACATTTGGGTGTGTGTTTTATTATTTTACTGTTGTTTGAGAGATTGGGTCCCGCCGCCATCTCTTGTAAGGAAAGAGATGGAACAAATGCACGCTGTGCTTGCGAATGAAACTAGTGAGTAACAGCGTGCTATTGTTCCTTTAAAATTTGAAGCAGGCTCGCTGATTAGTTCTAATAAACGCATTCCCGATTTATCACTGAAAGTGTCCCCGAATGCTGTGTGAACTTATTTAAGGATGTGTTTTGGCGCCAAAACGGAGACTTAGACAGGGACTCTCCGTGGAAAGTCGAAAGGAGAGTGTTCGGACCGAGTCAAGCTTTGCGCTGACCGCGCTCCGAAGAACCGCTACGAGTAGCGCGACGCAAATGGTTGGCCAGGCTGAACAAGGTCTCGTTGCGGAAGAACCTTGGCCTGACGTTCCCGATCGTTCCGTATGCTAGCGAGTCGCGACCGCCCAGAAGCCATCTATCTGCTCGAGTGCGGCCAAAGTCCGCTAGCGTAGCGGGGGGCGAATCCTCCAGGCGGCGCGGCAGAACAACGCTTTCTAGGTGAAATGCATCGAGGCACCCTAATGCTTTCGCAATACTTTACCTAAGCAGACTTGTTATACCCCTGGAAGATTTTGTTTTTATTTTGGCACACTTTTTCAAAACATGAATTTGAGGGTGTTTTTTTTTTTTTGTAAATATTATTTTCTGGATATCAGTTTTCTTTGTAGGTGAAACATATACATCGTTCTTGTGGTGTCAAAAGTGAACTTAAGATGACATCTCTGTTTTCTCTTTTGGCGCGAGAGCTAACGCAGCAGTGATTGGCACTTGAATGGTCGTGTTAAGAATTATCCTTGCAGAACAAAGATGCACTGTTGTGACAAATGTACGCCAGAAACTGTTGTCATTTTTCGGTTAAAAACTATATTAAATAAAATTGGCTAACTCTCATTGGCGTTTTTTATTTAAACCGAAAAAGTCCATCCTCTACCTATATTGTCGTGACGCTGGGGCTACGTCGACCCGGCCTTCACTTGGTAGCG
>JAJIZL010022279.1:179253-195103 GCA_023969395.1 Amblyomma maculatum | reverse complement strand
CACACACACACACACACACACACACACACACACACACACACAACCCTGTAAATTTGGAAGTATTTAGAAGCTGGAACGACTGGTAGATAGGGCTGCTCAGTTTACGGCTTACATGGCGCAGGTAATGAGAGAGGGAGCGAGGAAGTTAGAAGAAGAGAGCAAAGGAGAGAGGGTAGTTAGAGCAACAGAAAGAGCACAACGACATCTCGCATTTCGACAACCCACGCCACTAATACCCACTTTACCCTGTTTGCTTACCTTAGGGGACCTCTGTCCAATTTGCAACTGGCTTCGACGCCTAATAACTCTAATTCTTCTTCTTATAATCCGCTGGGGTGACACTGCGACCACGTCGCATTAACGAATTGCAAAAGTAATGGAAAAAAATACATATAAGAAGTCGTTAAGAAAGCGAAGATAAGCGTGCCCGGAAAAGCTCGAACGAGCAAAAGTAAAGGGCCGCAGGGAGACAGTAGTGTTTTAATTACTCTCCTGAGGGAGTTAGTTGGCTTCCACCCTCTCCCTTCCTCCTTGCCGAAGCACAAGGAAAAAAATTACGTGCAAATAGAGCGTCAGACAGCACGGCGGAGCGGCGCTTCGCGCCTGCATGGAGGAGAAGATCGGGCCCCCAGAGCCGAGGACAGCCGGTTTCGGCGCCGAGTTCCCTGCGACTAGCTTGATTTATACGACTGGCAGCTATCCGTTGACAACGTCGGTTTGCCTAGGCCCTGCTCCATTATACGCTCCCAGCGTGTTGTGCTTTTGTGTACGCTCACTCGTGCGGGAGCGTGCGTATATAGCTACTATTGAAGAAGGCCCTCGTATCTCCTTCTGCTTAGCAAGCCGCATCATGTGAATCCTCCTCCCATCTTTTTTCCTCCCCCAGCCCTCCCCATCTTCCTTCCCGAGGTACCATAGGAAGGTCACTCAAGGTCAACCTATTTTGCACGGCGCGTTTTCAGACGCGAACTCGTGCGTCGAGATCCTCTCTGGCATCATCGTCGTAGACTCCGGCCTTACCCTCCTCCATTCCCCCTCCTCTCTATTCTTTATTTTTCTGCCGGGCTTCCTTTCGGGCGCCGGTGCTTTTGGTTTCCCCTTTTCTTTGTGCGCTTGGCGTAATCGATCCGGAGGGAGTTTCTGCATGTGCCCACTGCAATCTAATACCTCGTTTCCTGGTAGTAATTACTGCAAGCACGAAGTAATTTATAAGGACGGTAAGAGAAAGAGCGCTGGGAGAGGGGCTGAGAGGAGAAGGGCTGCGACGATTTGGCCCGCCGGCTGCGTTTTGCTCGCACTCTGCGCCATGCATGATGCTCCTCTTGAGTCGTGCCCACATGCAAACTCCTTCGCCCCGCGCACGGTGCGCGCACACCGAGGCTGCACGGAGCTGCAGCTGCCCGGCCGAACGGGTTTTGTTTTGTTGTGCGTCGTAGCGTCGGCCCGCTGCTTGCGGCTTTCCTCCCAAGACGGGCAGTAGTGGCAGTTATGCAAGACGGGCGCCTGCGATTAGGCCGCCATCGACTATATAGAAACGCATCCCCCGGTCCAGGCGCCCGGGCGAGCGCAGCGCAGACGCATTACGGGAGCGCCATACAGTAAGGTCTCAATGCGCGTTTCTATTTGTTTGTTGGATTTTAGTGCTGTTGTTGTTGTCGCCAGTCTGTTCTCTTCCCTTCGGAGCGCATGGGTGCTCGAAGCAAGGATAAATAAAGGTCATTAATGTCTATGCCAGAAGGACTCATCAGTAACCAGAGCGCGTAAATGCTGCGATGACAGGAGCCTAAGGTTTATCACGAGGCTTGAAATCATCCCTGCTGTACAAACAAGCCTTCCCATGTCGCCCCTCCCCCGTCTCTCTTTTTCTCTCGCAATTTAGACCCTGGCCCTCTTACTCACAGCAGTTAGTTAAATTTCACCCAATCATTCGCTTCGTTTGTTGAGAAATGTCTTGAGGACCTCTGCGCGCGGCGTCTGGACAGGAGTGTGCATTTAGGCCTCCGGCAGCGTATAATACTGATTTCTTTCTGGCTTTCCGAAGCCGTATTTTGGCAAACGGGGAACCGAGCAAGAAACCATTTTGCCGATACGATGAAGAACAAAAAAATTATTTCCCCCAGAAGGAACACGGCAATTGCCCTCACAACACATTCTGACTATGACAGACGCCTTTACGCGCTGCACCCTTGCACTTGACTCCAAACAAGTGCATTTACTGGGTGCGGGGGCCGGGGAGGGCGACTACTTGTGGTCCTTTTCTGCATCGCGCACCTGCTCCTTTGGCCCGGCGACGCCGAGCTGAACCTGAACATGAGCAAATTATTGCATCCATTAAAGAAGCGGCATTGACAGGCGATAAATTCTAAAGACGGCCATTTAGGGAAATGAAATATATTGAGGTGGACGTAACAGGTATTTTCCCAATTACAAGGTAGGTTTTCGGTTGTGGACAACTTGCACGAAGATGTCATTAAGCGTAAGAGCTAAATTGTCAGCGCATCTAGAGATATCACCCATGTAGCTTTACTTACTTTTAAACCAAATGCACGGTTCGACAAATAGGACAAGAAAAATTGTTAGAGACTTCTGACTGCGCAAAAATGCCAAATAATATAATCTAGAAAAGCAAAAGTTAATTCCTGTGCGTAATAATATATTAGCTGAAAAACAAAACGAAACCGACATTCGAAAGTAAAGAGCAGAAAACATTACCAAATAAAATTAAAAAAAAAATAGCGAACGAGATGTCAGGCTTCTAAACTGTCTTCTAGGAGATAACCATTGTTTCATGCGAAGAGAAAACGGTGCTTCTCATGAAACGTGTTCTTTATAGCGCCTTTTTGTCTCTAAAAAAAGAATGACGTACCGGTAGGGTCTATATTGAGTAATGGAGGCGAGTTTCACATTGAAATGAAAATAAGCTAGTCCTATTTTGCGGGTAAATTCAGTTAACTGTAATTATAAGTTTCCTATTTCAATTATATGATCACTGCGACGTTTACAGGGCGAATCATAGTCTTACTCGAAACCGACCTGATTTAACCCACTGCAGGGTGAAGGCCTCTCCCATATTACTCCAATTAACCCGGTCATGTGTCAGCTGCATCTAATTGATCCTTGCAAACTTCTTAACCTCTTCCGCCCACCTAAATTTCTGCTGCTCTCTGCTGCACTTACCTTCTCTTAGAATCCATACTGTCACTTTTAAGGACCACCGGTTAATTTGTACTCGCAGTGCATGTCCTGTCCATGCCCATTTCTTCTTGATTTCCACTAGAATGTCATTAACTCGCGCTTGTTTCCTTCCTATTAACTTCCTACCTCCAGCATCTCGTTATCTATCGTCAAATTGCTGTTCCTTTCCGAGGCATGCTGACAAATACATTAGTTCTTAGGCCTTTACTATTCTTCTTTGATGTCTATGTCATTAGCAATGCTTTGAAAGTCGTTACCTGAGCAAGGTACGTAGCAATGATTTTATAATTATTTAGACCTCCAGGGGCAATTATAGTCAGAGCGAATTTTGGATTACAAAAGTATTCTTCATTGACCCTCAATTCTAACTGCTCCCAATCCAGCCCTCTTACTTCCTCTAAGCAAGTGAATATATAGTACTGGAGAGATCGTGTCTCCATGCCTAATAACTCTCCTTATTAAAGTTTTATTGCTTTCTTTACGGAAGACTACGGTTGCTGTGTATATCCACTGCAGGTATCTTGCGGTGCTTTCACACAGGGCTCATTTACATCCTGATTTCCCAATGTCTGCATGACTGCTGATGTCTCGACCGAGTCAAATACTTTCTCGTAGTCAATTAATGCTGTGTATAAGAGGCTCTGTTTATATCCCGAGCATATTTCTATCACCTGATTGATAGTACGGATTCGATCGATGGTATAGAGTACCCTTCCCGAAAACCTGCTTGATCATTTGGTTGATTGAAGTCTAAGGTTACTGATTTTATTAGCGATTATCTTAGTAAATATCTTGTCTGTGACGGATATTAAGCTGATTGGTCTGTAATTTTTTAAGTCCTTAGTATCCTCGTTCTTATGAATTAAGATAACGTCAGCGTTGATCCAAGATTCCGGTACCATCGTTGTCATGAGGTATTGCGTATACAGGGTGGCTAGTTTTTCTAGCTTGATATCCTCCCATCCTTCAGAAAATATGTAGTTACCTGATCTTCTACAGCTGCTTTTTCCCATTCTCATAGCGAATGCTTACCCAGTCTCGTTCTTCGTTAGTGGCGGAATGTTTGATTGCTCGTCACTACTACCAATCGCATCATTGTCCAGACCCCTTCGGTTACTGCACAGCTCAGTATAGAACTCCTCGGCCACTTTGACTATCTAACGTATATTGGCAATGACAATGGCCGCCTTGTCTTTTAACGCGTACATCAGGTTTCTGCCTATGCCTAAGATTCCCTCTTGACCGCATTTAGGCTATCGCCGTTGAATAGGGAAAGCTCTATTCTTTTCTTATTATACTTTCTAATATCGGACACTTTACGCTTGTTTAGTTATAGCCCTGATAACTTGCCAGTTCTAGCGTGTCGCTTGGATTGGAGGCTTTCATGCTTTAGTGTTTCTTAATCAGATTTTCTGTCTGCTTATATTTTTCCTGTGTCCTGTCTAACTATCCTACCGCCTATAACATTACTTCGAACTCAGTAATAACATTGTCACGTGGTGGTGACAGCGCGAAGGAAACAATAAAGAAAATTGGCGCTGTACTCAAATGAACTGTTTATTGAGCTGATTTGCGCCCGCAAAAGAACTAAGCAAATCGGCAGCGGCGATAGCAGCAAACGTGTTCGGTGGTCGTCGAATTTGCCCGCTGTACTCGCCAGTGTTCAATTTAAAGTCGGCACAGAAACATATAGATAAAGCCGCCAAAGCTGAATAGAGAACAATGCGGGGGCAGAAGCGAGTGGCTGCAATCATTGGAGATAAATCTCAGCGCATCGTGCGCTATAAAGAAGACGATGGAGCAGCGCTCGGCGGCCTTGACCGCGCACAAACAGAACAAAATTTTCACGGCCTTGACCAGAACGATCTATGGTCAAGGCCGCGAACATTTTGTTCTGTTAGATCATTCTGCGCGTTACAGGTAAAACGATGTGTTTGTGGCTGTTGGCAGTAACAAATAATGATCACAATATTTCACGACAATATCTCTGAAATAATCGATCAATTACCTCTATACTATACAGTCGTATTCCTCGATTAAAGCTGAATATGCTTGGTGAAGCGAGATCCCGAATTTATCTATTTTTCCTCTTACCGCTAATTCGTTGATGGGCTTGTTTAGCTTGTTGTTTTCCTTCTTCAAGACTATAGGATTATTCGAGACCTTACAATCCAATGGCCATTGCATTGCACCTTTCGATTACCTCTACATCATTCCCAGTGCTACAGGGTTAAGAGCACAATGCTAGTTCGATCTCATTTTTAGACTCCCTCTTCGGGTTTTTCCATTCACAATTCGTAAGAAATTTTGTTCAGCGGCCACAACTAATTACTCCACCTGCTATTTCTAGGGCCAATGCAATATCTACCCACCACCTGGTCTCCATCTTAATTCTTGCCTACCTTGGCACAAAGCATGTCAACAGGGCTCGTCCGGAGTTATGTTAGAAATAGTATAGGAATCACATATTTCGCTTAATGTTGGACGCGTGTACGTCACTAAGAAATTTTGCTTCGGTTCAGTTCAGCTTTATCCTCAACATCTACAACGTTCAAGGACTCCCTGACAAAACGCTGTGAATCTTAAGTGATTGGTGGCTTTTATAACTTTATCATGAGAGGAGCCCTCTTCCTGCGAAGAAGCACATATACTGCTTATATTTCACTCGAGGAAAACGAAACACGAAGAAACACACAACACCGCACGTGACAGCCAATTTCGCACGCAAATCATATCATGTGTAAACTGATTCTTATTTGAATGGCTCTGCAACTTTTGATTAATAATGAGGATTGGGTAGGCGTTATATTTTTAAACCTCAGTCAGGTATTATCAGGAAAATATCTACTTCACAACAAGCTTATTCTAGGGCAGCTCAGTTCGTGCGTGAAGTACCAAGCGATTCCACTGTTCTATGGAGAACTTGCTATTAACCAAACGAAAACGACACCGTTTGACTGTTCTTAATGTACAAATACTACAAAGCGGGAGTTACAGACAATTAATACTCGGACAATACTCCCTCTGTGCAGAAAGGAGGCTGGATATTCGAATTTCGCTGCTCTTAAAGTTTTTAACTGCGATAATCAATAACAATCTCGTGAAATTCGATGATACCGTACATTGAAAGCATACTCAAAGTTCAGTGTATTTAAATTATTTCTAGTAAAATATCTTCTATGAAGAACGATTTATCAAAGTAATGGTTTCTGTGCGACGAATACATATGCGAAAGTTGACATTCACAACCCGCTTTATTAAAAGGAGGGGATCAAAGCTAATTAATATTGTTGTGGGGGAAAAGAATCGCGACTTCAGACAAGACGCAAGATGAGACGTCCTGTGCATGTCTCCTCAATAGGTCTATTCTTTTTCTTCCATAACTGTGTCGGACCAACCGGCCTAAAACTTCCCCTTGTTGAACCTCATTAATATTCTTCACCAGAAAAAAATCAAATCGCACAACCTGGATTGCAAAGCGTTCAAAATAAAATGTCTTGCAGGAGTCGCTCCAGTGCGCATACGGCGTCTAAATGAACGCAAAGTTAAGGAAGCTTTAAACGGCAGCAGACATAGAAGACAGAAGGAAAGACAGGGCAGACGGGATGAGCAGGCACCATCGCTATAAATTAAAAAAAAAAATTAATAAGAGAGTATACAGAAAAGTACGCCGAAGAGCGCTGAAAGCTGCCCGAAGCCATAACAACCGCTAATACTGTTTAATAATGCGTCTGTCGTCCAGGAACTGACCAAACGCGCCGACGATGCCTCGCGGTGCGTGCTATTCCTCCAGCCTTTGATAGCGAGGAGTGTCGGGACTCGGGTAGCCGATCAGTCACGTTTAGCAGTTCCTAAGTACTGCCGCTGTGCGGGCATCGTGTCCCAGCCGGATAGAAGGTGCGGTACATTCCCGTCCTCCTCATGACTTCAGGAACACATTGCTGCAGGTGGAGAAAAGCGGGGAGAGGCCAACATCTGCAGGAACGAGCTGAAGAATCGTGTCAAGCTTTCGGCACCGGACCACATCTTGCAAATTAAATGTAATCTTATAGATCAATGGTGACACGACTAAAAACAATTTTAGATGTGTGGCCATATTACAGGCAGAAAAGGAAGCTGAATTCAGCTTAACGTGGGTTTCTGCAGGCCCGCTCTGAACGGTTGCGGGACTGAAAAATGTCGACAAAGCGCTTACTGAGTATACAACATTGGGAGGTTTTACCCCTGCCTTGGGGTCTCTCAGCACCGAAGACCCATTCAATATGTGGCACATTCGGTATAGGATTTATAGGTAATCGAGTTTCACATTCTGTCATGACGTGCACGTACGTTCGTGCATTTGCCTGAGTACCAAATGACCACCTAAAAATCAAGTTGTCTTTATCTTCTTTATTTTGTTAGGGAACTTGTGAACACATCTGCGGAGAAAATACAAGCGCTGCCCAGTAATGTCTGTATAACACACGTATGCCGAAGTGCTCTCATGTAGAACGCCGCTTATATATATATATATAAGAAAAAGAAAACCACATTGCCACAGGAAAACTTCAGCGCGTGATGAGACATGTCATGTTAAATTCGATGTGAAATGCTTGAAGCTTCACCACATTTATTCCGTAATGAATTTGCCTAGTATATACATTACGCAACTACTCAAAAAGTCGATGTTGAGGAAAAGTATCCGCGTCAGTAACAGAAGACATCTAGTTATAATCAACATTATAAATAAAAATATCTATTCTTCAAAGAAATTCCTGCGGTTTGGAGTGCGTGACACTGAATCACGCTTTCATAAAAAAAAAAAAAATCAGATATCTGTTAAGCTAATGACGAAGACTGAAGCATGCCTAAATATACCAGGCACTCCAAGGAAGCCCACCAAAAGTTTTT
This sequence comes from Amblyomma maculatum, assembly GCA_023969395.1. NCBI lineage: Eukaryota > Metazoa > Arthropoda > Arachnida > Ixodida > Ixodidae > Amblyomma > Amblyomma maculatum. Next base: position 187,018 of record JAJIZL010022279.1, on the reverse strand, counting down.
TAAAGTAGGCCTTTGAGATATGTAGGCTTCTGTGGCACAATTCTGTGCCAGTGTTGGCGGACAAGAGAAAAGAGGAGTATAATGTTAACTAGTAAGCTGTTTAACTAACGTTCAAAAACTAGCTTTCTAACTATTATAATTAGGCGTATAATTCGCAATTAGAGATTTGTAATCGGCCAATACTAATACCCATATCAGTTTTCAGAATTTGGAAAGATAACCTGCGGCGCTGTTGCTCGACAAATTTTGGCTATCTCGTGTAAAAAGGCGTACGCCCGTGCTGTAATATAAGTACCGCCCCGTCAATCCATGCCGCAATTGCAACATCACCTTCTCCGGCTCGCGTAGTTTGGAGCAGCAAGGAGCAGTGAATAACGCAGTGCAGGCGAGACAGAGAAAGGGACGTGTCACCTGTACCATGGTTTGCCGGTGCTGGATTCATTGCTTAGCGCAGATTTTTCGGAGGCACGCGTCGTTTGGCGTGGGATAGCCTAAATTTGTTGAGTAACAACGGAAAGAATAACCATATTTTCGAAATTCTGGAAACTGATATGGCTATTCGTAATGACGGGTGCCCAAATCTCTAATTGCAACTAGACGCCTAACTGCGAAAAGAAAAAATATATATATATATGGGGGGACACTTAAGCTCTGCCTTCAAGAGTGCGAAGCGATAGCTTTAATCATGGATCCCGTTTTCGACTACATATTCGATTCTTCGTTCGCGTACATATTGTCTGTGCACGCTTAATTGCCAATCCCTTAATTTGTGCCTCTAATATCTCACACACCCCTAGTAGCGTTACCCAGTTACCGGTTCTAAGCGACACAGATTCGCTTTATCCCAGCCACACGAAGATTACCTGCATGGGTTATGAGTAGCGCGTGCCTGACTCGGCATCCAAGAACATTAAAAAATTTATTCATACCTTCTTCTTTGCCACCTCAAGTGAGCAACCCATCGAAGAATCCGTGTCGGGTCATGAACACCTCCAAACTACAAACTACAACCTATACGTAGCCATGCCCGTGATTTTTCACATACAACGACGACAACACACTACAACATCGAGAACGCTCAATTTCATGCAGAACGAGGTATCTACGCTATCGCGTAGATTGTTTAAATGTACATAATCAAAACTTAGTCAACTTTCTTACCGGCTAACATTATTTCTTTGTTTTCTGTTGTCTGTCAATACTGGCCAAGTCGTGCCGCTGAAGCTGTCTTTGTATCTCAAACCCATCAAGGGAAAAAAAAAAAAAAATATAGTGGGTGGCTTGCTTGAAACAATTTGATTACCCTTTCCAAGTTCTGCGCTGCCTGCGCAGTACTCTCTGCGCTGCAACGGCACTCTTAACATGAAATTGGAGAATAATTTTTCTAGCACGACTAGTTGGTAACGCCCGCTAAGAAGCGTTAAATTTCTCGAATGTTTTCTTCGTCTTTTTCTACTTCCAGCTGGCTACTCGGCCGCAACATAGAGCAAGTGTTGAGAAAATGAGAATTACAACAGTACAAGTACATTTAGAAGAAACCTGAAAACATTGTAAGCCTTCATACAAGACGAATTTCTACTGTTATTTCTGCTCAGAAATTTACAATGACTCAGAAATATGACTGTATACAGTCTGTAGGAAAGATTATAACGTTACGAAGGAATTTGCTTGTCACCCATACTTACGAAATAATCGGCGCTTGAAAGCTCGAAATATGTTTTCATATTGCTGCCGCTATCTGTACGCGTGGTCCCGCCGAACATTTGACGATGACCGTTTAAATACATACAGTGTCAATCCTCGTACATTGACATATCCCCCATTAGTTTGCGTTTCTCGGTGGGTGAGGAAAATGCTGGAACTTCCCGACAACACTGTTGCACAGAATACGCGTCAGGCGCAATACTTTGGGACTCTTGATGGTCTTCGCTGACTATCATGCGAAGTGTGCAATGCTTCAGGCGCCCTGACGGTGTTGGCTATCGCACGAAGTGTTCCTTGCGAAGGCGCGGCGCATACTCAGCGCAGCGCGCACACAAATGACGGACCACTCCTTGTAGGTCATGTGAGCTAATCCTAAGGTAAAGAGTCGGTGGTCCGTTCGCTCCTGTCTCCGCATCGCTGTCCAATTCCAGACAAGTTTGCGGCTGACGTAAACGTAGCAGCAGGAGACGATGCGGGCGACGTGGGGTGAAGAGGAGGAGGAGGAGACAGAGAGGCAAGAAGTGGCGCATTTGAAAGTCTAAACACCGTCGGCGAGTAGGCGCACACCAAAGGAACACGTCGATGCGCAGCCTCCAGGACTACCGCGGAAGAGTGGCATTACGCGTATGCAAATGCTAGAACAAACGTTGGCCAGCGTCGTCGCAAATGGCACGAAACTGAAACCGCACAGGTACACGTACGCGCCACCGAAATAGCGGGGCGTGCACGGATTCGGTTTTTGGCGAGATATTTGTCGTCAACGGAGCAGCGACCCTTGAGGCGGAAGCCTTCACTTCCCTTGCTTGCAACTATAGAAGCACGCGTACACATTCCTTCTCCAATGAGTACTACGGTACATCACAACCCACAGAATATAGAGAAAATATGACATATATCAGGAATTTGGAAGACATAGATCTTATATAAGGAATCTGCAGGAGCTGCAGCGTTCAAAAAACAATTTATCACCACCGCGAAATCAGTTGAAGACGACCCGAAGTATGACGTATGACTTGGATCTCGACGACTTACGAAAGGATGCACGGCCGTGCCGCATCCGCAGTGAAGGGGGCGCCGCCTCCGTTGTAAAAAGTGAGGGCTGGCCTTCTCATAACCGCCTTTGTGGCTGTTTTCGGTGTCATGCACTGCCTTGCCTCCATCTGAGCATAGATAAAGAAAACAAAAGAAGGCTTGGGGTATTGACTGCCGATATAGTGAGCGCCTGCATTGTCATGTTTCGTGTACCATCCCTGCAGGTATAATGATCAACGCTGTTGATAAATCTCATTAATAAACGCTGCTGGTCACTGCTGTTGGCCAATATGCTGTACCCGAAATATCCAACGTATCGCTTCTCATGAATAGCGCACGAGGCGTCAAGATATAACGCTTTTATATTGCCAATACATCTTGAATATTGGCGCACTCCAGGATGGCAGACCACGCACTTTTCAGAGCCCCGTATAGTCCCTATGGCGCCACTAAATGTTGGTGTCAATTGAAGCACATATCTAAAGCACCGTTAGAACGGCAGGTGTCTCTATGCACTAAATCAGCCTCACTGCATACTCGAGACGATGCCTCGTTAAATGTTTTATGAAACCTGACATTTCTTCGCTTTTATGGGCGTGACTATACATTCCAAAGAAGATGGAATGCGAAACTTGCAAAGGCGTAAGTGGCATAAGTGCAGGCCTCTAAAGCACATGACCGCGTAATGCTTACAGAGAGAGAGAGAGAGAGAGAGAGAGATAAGTGCAAGCCTCCCTAGTAAAAAAAAAAAAAAAAAAAAGGAAACATCGTCAACAACAAAGCCGTACTCATATGTACTGGTGTCATCGCATGTTTCATCACAAAACAACGAAACAATATAATGGAGCTAGCCATCTCTACCCAAACTCTTTTATTTTGCTGTACCACGCAGCGGACGCATTAAATAGACAATGAGATGCGCAGCCGTCTGCAAGCGCTAGCCTCATTTTTGTTATTCTTCACCATGCCTGCAAATTTTAATACACGAAAGTCTGAGATTTCAGACTAATTCCATAAAAACTCCACATCTCACATCAGACAAGCCGGCTCAAAAACGAAGACATCACCGGTGAAATAGCGGTATTTATTGTGGATAACGTCGCCACAAAAACTCGCCTACCCATGTGAGATGGGAAGGATTCGGATGGAACCGGGACATCTGTAAACGCTTTATTTTTAAATATCACCAAACTGAACCAGACGACTTGGATGCATCGAGTTCATGCTATTTCGTTCGGTCTATGAAGTCTCACTAACTCATCGCGGCGGCTTAGTGGTTGTGGCATTCTGCTCCTGAGTGTAAGCGCGCGATGTTCAAACTCGATAGCGGAGGCGACATTCCCATGGAAGCGAAATGAAGAGATACGCATATGGTGCACGATGGTCGAAACTGATCCGGATTAAGCACTCCACTATGACGCATTTCCTTACGAACGTGCACCTTGTGGACGTTAAACCCGACATAAAAATTCTAAGGACAATTACAATACTACAATGAAATATTTGAGCAGCTATTTGAATGCTTTTGCGATATATCGAGGCAAAGAATTTCGCAGATGGACAATTACAAAACCCTCTTTATTTTTCTCATAAGCCAAATAGAATATCTCAGAAGAGGAAAAGAGCCATGTGCTCTGCGGCGCGAAGCTCGTGGGTCTTCTTTCTTTTGTTCTGAGAAATTCTCTTCGGCTCATGACTCTATTTTACTCGGTTACATCGGTATCGGCACCAACAGCGGCGCGCTCTCAACCACCGAACGGGCGCAGAAGAGCTGCGTTCTAAAACCACCATCATAATCATCATCATCATCATCATCATCATCATCATCATCATCATCATCATCGGCCTGACTACACCCACTGCAGGGCGAAGGCCTCTCCCATATTTCTCCAATTAACCTAATTTCTAAAACCATATTTCTCATTTAATGTTGAGGTGAAATAAAACGAAATCACTACTTGTTGACAAGCAAAAAGCGGATTGTCTGCACGTCGCAGCTGATGTCAGGAGTCGGGTACATCTGTTAAATAACTGATATCGGGCAAGCATATAAGCTGTAACGGCGCAAGCAACAGCAGCGTTGGTCGACGTCTGACCAAATAACAAATGGCCCCGCTTGGGCAAAATGTTATACAAGGCGTCTTACAATATCATTTAATCCCGAAAAGACAAAAAATTTATCGATAGGCTTCGAATGATCGACGTCTCTGTCCCTGAACGAAAGGATAATGCTTCTCAGTTCATACAGTCACGTATAGTTGACACCATAACGCTTAGACGTTTTGGTGTCAATCACTAAAGCACAAGCATATGTACACTCGCGAAAGAAAACGCCTGCAGCGTCACCGGCGGTGACATTATGAACAAAGCGGCGGCGTTCTGCCGCTCCGGTCTGTCGAGCTCCCTCGCGGACCGTATACCTTCGTCTTGACACAAGCAAAACCGTCGGTCAAACCCAGCGGACGACGTCGTCACTGGGCGGTGGGGTGGTTCGTCTCCAGGACGCCAAGAGGAACCGATGTGCATTGTCCAGGAGCCAGGCGACACGCCGCCAAGAAAGGCTGGAATGGAAGAGTGTCAGGCAGAAAGTGAGAAGAGGATGAGGAAGAAAGGGCGACGCGGGGCCTTACGCGAATGGCGCTCTGTCATTATCGGTGGCGTGTGGCGACGCGGTCACTCTGGACCGGCTCGCAGCTCCTTTTGTGGGCCGCCGTTCACGCTTCGGTGTTGCGGTTGGTTTGAGATTCCTCCCCGCTCCTGCGGTGCACTGCCAGGACGAGAGGTTTTTGTGGCTCGACACGCTGTCCAAGCAGCCGGAACGGTCGGTCGGTCAGGATGAGAGCGCGCGCTCGCTGTCTCCGCGCGGTGGGCTGGGATTCGTCGTGACAGCTGGCAGATTGGGCGCCGAAGAAAAGGGGAACTATGCTGGTGGCGCTCTGGTTGAGTTACCTGAAATTGCCACTCTGGGTAGGGTCCTGTCGCGCCGCGTTTTTGTCGTTGCTACGCGGACCAACGAGAGGAAGAAGCGAGGTGAGAAGCGGCGTGGATCAGTGCGGGTTCTGAATGGGTCTAGGAATGAAAGGCACTTTCAACCACAAAGACAGAGAAGGGTGGTTTTAGGGGGTTGGGCAGTTGGCGCGGTGGAACGTTGACAGTGCCGGTGAAGTTATTGTTCCTTATTTCCTTGATTTCATACCTGTTTCTTTAACAACAAAATGCTTTCAGTGAAGAGCATTTCAGCGGTCCTTTGTCCTTTGTTTTGCAGGCCACCTGTGGATTCATCTGCTTATAGAATACAAGACAGCAAAAAAAAAAAAAAAAAAAAATATTGTAAGTAAAATAAACGTCTTTTTAAAAGTCGCTCTTCTGTGACTCACTCAGCCATGTAAAAACCATCAAACCTTGAAGTTGCATAACGTGATAGCGTGGTATGTGCATACAACGAAGCCTTCGATATAAGGGCACTTCCAATGCGACTCTGTCATCCCTGGAATATAGGTTACATTCAGAAAGCCTTGCGGAGAGAGAAAACTTGAGGAGAGGGGTGACTAGATGATTGCTCTCTAAAGTCACCCTAACACTGCGTGTGCGGGGTCTTTGTATCACGAACCCATAAACAGCCACAGATGCATAATCATCATCATCATTAGCCGGATTATATCCACTGCAGGGTGAAGGCCTCTCCCATTTTCCCCCACTTAATCCCGTCCTGTTCTAGCTGCATCCACTTGACCCCTGCGAACTTCTTAGGCTCATCCCCCGCTATGCTTTCCTTCCCTTGGAATCCATTTGCTTAATCTTAGAGAGCATAGATTATTCACTCTTCGCACTACATGTCCTGACCATTGCCATTTCTTCTTAATTTCAACTAAAATTTCCTTAATTCGAGTTATTTCTCTGACCACCTCTAACCACCTCTGCACACTTCCTATCTCTTAACTTTACCCCTACCATTTTGCGTTCTATAGCCCTGTGAGTTGTCTACAACTTATGTAGAACCCTATTCGTTAGCCTGCACGTTTTCGCCCCATAGGTGAGTACAGTTAAGATGCAACTGTTACTTTCCTCTCGAGCGATAGTGGTAAGCTGTTAGTCGTTCGTAATATGTAAGTACCTTCCAAATGCGCTACGTCCCAACCTTATTCTCCTAGTTGTTTCTCTTTATGAAATCATTTCCCTTTCACGAAAATTTTGGGTACGGATTTTTAAATGGTATACTGTTGGCAACGGCAGTTAATTGGCTGAGATCATTGGGCAGATACCTTTTCGGTATCACAAAGTGGTGTCCGTGATGTTTTGGTGTGTTCGGCAAATCTCGGAGCAGAGTCAGGCTGCCAACGCTCGACCGACGCCTACATATGTGGACGTGTAGAGCACATTCAAGCTGAGAGACGCCCGTATACCTTTTCAGGTTCACGACGTCTTCGGGCGGGAGCTCGATACTTTGTCCTAATGCCAGCATGGAGTCAATCCGCGGAGGTTTAAGGAGCTAAATATACTTTTTCAGTCGTCTATTAAGGAACATGGACTCATAAGAACGAGGGAAACGGCAGCTCTTGTCCATTTCCTCTTTCTACCTGGCAGGCGCAATCTGGTCAAGATATATATAACAAGAGATATCCTGACAGTGACGAGATCTCCGATCTCTATGATAGGATCAGGGCATATGTAAGATAAATAGCTCTTACCTAGAAAGAAGCAGAAGATGCAGCGAGTCGTGTGAGATAGTATTATAGTATTGGCCGGCTCGGACCTTTCAGACTATTTCTGGCTCGTCAAGAGGGCCTGGCAGGCTGCAATTTCTCTTGAACTTCCGATGCCTAATAATTTTGTTTATTTAGTAAATACTACTAGCCTGTTTTACAGACCTTAGAAATAGTGGGGTACAGACACAATGATAAAACGAGAAGTACATTGCAACAAAAGTAACAAGCGAACAGAGTCAAAACAAGTGCACGAATGGCAATACAAAATCACAGACAGAAAATTTTGACGATGACATCGAACTTGCCAATGAACTACGACATAT
>JAJIZL010022279.1:143569-159253 GCA_023969395.1 Amblyomma maculatum | reverse complement strand
TATATATAATCTTGTCAGTTGACTGGTTCATCTGCGACCCCCAACCTCAGCTAAAGTGAACTGCAGTTCACATTTCAACTGCATTTGGTTATGCCTTGTAGCATCGCTAACTGCCGTTCAGTTCAACTGACCGCGAGCGGACCGCGAAATCGCGAGGAAATAGGAGCTCGACGGGCTGCCTATGCGTGTTTCATGCGCGGTCACCGCACTTGGTCCGATAGCTGTTATACTCCTGGAAAGAAGTATATAGTTGGCAGAGCTGACGTTTATGGCCGAACGAACCTCTTCTGGCGAAACGTATAACTGTTGAAGAAATCTGCCCAAAACTCAGATGAGAGTCAAAATAAAGTATAATTTGAAGCTTCTACTCATGAAATGTTCAACGTCTACTGCGCCACATTTTTACTGGAATAGTAAAATAAGTTGTTTTCCCGTTAGAAAGTTCCTAAGAAGCAGGTATTAACATTACGCATTATAACGAAGGCGATGCTACTTTTTATTTGATTTTCTTATTTACCTCGCCGTTGTGGCGCAGTGTTTAGGGCGCTCGACTGCTGTGTCTAAGGATGCGGGGTCGAATCCTGCCGCGGCGCCTGTGTGCTTTGCAGTGTCAGTGTACGTTAAAGAACCCCAAATGGTCGAAATTTCCGGAGACCTCCACTATGGCGTCTCTCGTAGCGTGAGTAGCTTTGAGATGTTAAATCCCACAAACCACGAACCACATATGTTTTTCATTGTAAGAATAGAAAGCGGTATTAAGGTGCTAACCGTAAACCACTATCCAAATTACCGTTTATTCGTGCGGCACTGAACTGCATGCTTGCAACCTGGAAGTGAATGGGCACCTCCAGTGTTGACAAACAAGGCCATTAAACAAATTCATCAAGTTACTTAGGCGGTGAATATAAGTTAGAAACAAATATCTTTAGTGTCACCCTGCTCAAGACATGTGGTGCGGCGTCAATGCTTCTTCATTTTTTTTTTTACTTGAATCAAGCCGCTCAAATAGAATTTTTGAGAATTTTGATGTATTCCAGGCAACATATGTCAACGCAAAGGTTCACCCTGTCACATTTAAGGTGTTGCTTATGACAACCTGACACGCGCACTTCCATTCATCCAGCCAGCATGCACTCCGTGGATTTCGATCAAATGTTTAATCATAGAGCCCCAAGGTGTCACCCGGTCCTCTCAGGTCAGTTTTCTAACTAATACTGCCGTTTTAAATTGCTCTATTAATCCGTAAATATACCAAAAAGCGGGAAATGGAGATATTGGGGCAACATGTTCTAGTGCTCACCGGTAGATGGCGCCACCTTACTCGAGGTCTTATTCTCTCCCTTCTTGCTCTGCTCCTTCTCCTCCTACCCCCTCCGCCATCGCTCGGTTGAAAATCGACACAAGACAACCTGTTTATCAATGCGTTGGTCTCGCAGGCTAAAAATAAAAAAAAAAGGAAAAAAAAAGGGGGAAAAAAACAACAACGAGGGAAGTTAGTAGCTCTTAGTCAGAGAGGTTTCCATCGCCGAGAGACTCGTCTGTCCGCGTTGCTGCAACTTCATTTTCTTTTGCAGCCTGCTTCCTAAAGCATTTTTGTCGGGATGTTTTTCTTTTCTTGCTGTTTTCAAAAATAAACTATGTATTTCTTTATTCTGTCACACATTACGTAGATGGAACCAAGTGAAGCCACAACCAAAGTTGCGCAGCTTGCAATGGCGTCCGAAGAACGCAGGTACGGATGAGGCTCATGAGAGCGTTCTCTAGGCGTACGTCCAGCAGACAGTCCTGAGAGGTGGGCTTTGCAGCGCGACACTGCTTCGAATGCTGAGAAAACTCTAAGACTGAAAAAGCCGGCTACAAATATATAATATATATATATATATATATATATAAGAAAGAAAGAAAAGCTGACCGACGTTGCGCGAGCAGGCAAAGCACAGACGTTCGGAATGCGTAGTAGCCTTTACCGCGCTGCAAACGCTACAGACAACGAACAAAAAAAACAACAAAAAAATACAAAGAATAAAAAACAAATTGCTGCTGGAGAAAGTAACCAGAGATTGCCGGACAGGGTTAAGCAATACGAAATACAAAGCGGGTGGTGGCGGCGCGTATTGTGAAACAAGGGGACCACTCAGAGGAAGAACACGTAGACTGGAAGAGCGCGCAACAACAAAAGCGAGGAATACGAGAGCGGTGGAGAAAGAGGCCGGCCGAGGCACAGCTGGGGCGGCGGCGATGCGAGGCAAGCACGAAAGGCGATGATGAGCCAAGAGAAAGAAGAGAGCAAAAGAGACTTAGAGATGAGAGAGGAAGCAAGGAGAAAGAGAGCGGAGGTAAAATAGAAGGAAGGCAGAGGGGGTGGAAAGCGGGGAGGGGGGCGATGATTATTAAGTACCGAGGAGATGACAGACCCAAAGGCTCCAAAACAAACGACCGGTCCCGGCGCTCCGCCTCGAGGCACGATGGTGCCCCTCCCCTCTTCCCCCCGGCGGCGCGTCGTCGTCGTCGGCGGCCCAAAGTGGCAACACACGGCCGAGGGAGAGCGTGCATGGCCAGCTCCGAAGGTGCATCAGTGCGCGCGCTTTCAGCCGGGCTGGCTTCCCGTCCTGGCTTCAGGGCGCCTCGAAGCCCGTACTGCGGACCGCCCGCCGGTGCGGCCGGCTGGACCGGACGCTCTCTGGCCGCCCCGTCGTGGGCGTTCGGCTGACGTCACTATAAATTTACGGGACCGCAGGCGACCGCGCGTCATTCCGGTGTCTGCTTTGTTGCGTTTAAACGCGGCGCGGTTTCACCGCTAACGTCAGCGTTGGCGTACCACAGGTAAAACTAAAAATGAGACAAAGTCTGGAGTTAGATTAATCGTTCGTGTCAATGATAAAGCCCCACCGGTACTAGCTTCTGCGATTCGCACAGGGTGCAGGCAAAATACATATGGAAACCTATAAGTGGTACCGGAGGTCATTTTTCCGCTACGTTATAGAACTTAATGATGAAGATGTAGGCAGTAAAGTCCATGCTTACAAAACGGCGAACTATAGGAGGTCCTCTCCGTGCTCTCTTTGTCCTAGAGCATGCCCGAGGTCACATTTAATTTTCTGATTGGTCAACACTAGGATGATGTCACATGTCTTGGCTTCATTTCTTCACCGTTGCGAAGTGCCTTCTAAGAAAGAAAAAACGAGCTCGCTACCTCTGCACCAGTGATGAGAGTACGGTCAGTCCGAGAGTAGAGGCTATATACGACCTCCTCACGGGGTGGCGCAGTGGTTACGGCGCTCGACTACTGTTCCCAAGGACGCGGGATCGAACTCCGGCCTCGGCGGCCGCTTTTCGGTGGAGGCGAAAAGCAAAACGCCCGTGTACTGTGCGATGTCAGTGCACGTTAAAGAACCCCGGGTGGTCGAAATTTCCAGAGTCCTCCACTACGGCGTCTCTCATAGCCTGAGTCGCTTTGGGACGTTAAACTCCACAAACCAACCAACCATCATACCATATTGTCGACAGCGATCACATACTGCATTGCACACGTAGTTAAAATTAAGACCATTAATTACCGCGGCTAAAAACTTACAAACTGCTAGCCAATAATTAATATCATTACATGACAAAGAGCAATGCTACGCAAACTCTTAATGGTGCATGCTTAAACATTGCATAATATTTTTACGAGAGTAAAGTCGCATATCTTGCCCGGTGCATGACACTTTTCGTTCAGCATGCAACCACATACGCGCACCGCGCATCAAAGGTGTTTCTATAGAAACGAAGGAGATTCATACTTCCGGAACCTGCTACGTGGTCCTAAATTTTGGAGTGGCACTAAGGGCAATCCGCCCTTTTCAGAATACGCGGCAGCCAGTGGGTAGTGGCGAGAATTGTCTACTACTGGTTGGAAACAAACACATGTGGGAGACCTAGCCACTAACTATCTGGTTCCACGAGGAGCCAAATTCGCCCACAAAATGGCAAGGTATGTGCTCGACAGTGGCCGCCATTTGAAACATGCGACTGTTCCTAACATGAATCACGCATGCGCAGTCGGGGCTCGCGGTTCGTTATCGACCAGTGGAGCTGGAGGAAGGAGGAGAGACGTTCATGCTCAGAGAGGTCCTGCGATGAAGGCGCATTCCGACTCACTCTTTTTCCTAGTAAAGAAAAAAAAAAGGGGGGGGGGGGGGGGGGGGGGGACTGCTTCATTTACAAGCTGTGCTTATGCTCTTTGGGCAGCAAAATACGCATTTTATGCGGAGAAATTTTAATTCAAAAGAAAACAGTTTTTCAAACTTAACATCAAGAACGAAAATCCCCGCTTTGAAGTCGATAGAAAGCATCAGAGATCCGTGATGAATGACATGTGTGGATTAGTGCGAGAAGGTATGCGCTCTAAATATTTTAATTAATTAACCGTATCAGGCTGATGCACTGTCGGTTTTAAGAGCATCCTATATTGGTCAAGTGCCAAGACATCGCGTTTGGTGGGTCCAGGCGGTAATTTTAGATATGAAGAACCCGAACGTGCGAGATTTTAGATTTGGTAAGCGTCCGGAGTTGCCCACGATACATAGGAATTCGAACCAAGAACCCTACTTATCCTGTATATATATATATACAAGGCGAGTAAGGCTGTCACGTTAAAATAAAACGCTGAACGTCCGCTATGAAAGCATCACAATCAGTGCTAGCACGAGGACGAAAAAAAACTATATTCGCAGCCAAAACTATGGCATCGTTAAAACAAGCGCTTAGTCCTCCATACTCCGTCTCAATAAGCTGTTTTCAGTAGCTGCGAAAGGAAAAGGAGACCTGGATCAACTCTCAGTGGCACATAATCCTGATTGGATCAGCTTCATGCCTGGTCATTCAGAACTCCATAGGAAGGGGGAAGTTAAGAAAAATTAGAAATAAGTGGAGCTGTATATTGGCCTGCTTTTTCTTTTGTCATTGAGAATCAGCATATAATACCTATTTTACTCATTGTATAATATGCAATTTGTATTTTTCATACATTTATGTAATATTTGTATTTTACAACTGCATATGAAAGTACAATATGAGTTTTCTTTCTGCAATCATTGAAGAAAATGTTATTACCAAACGGCGTGTCATTGTTGCCTGGGTGGCCAGAGAGCTGTCAAGCTTCTGCTGTGCAGCTTTTTCTCCCGTCCCCCCTTTTCGCCATGTATCCTTTCCTTGGCGAAAATAAAATGTGTGTGTGAAAAACTTTGCGTGGACATAATGACACGGTATAGTATCCGTCCAGATCTGCGGTAAGTTATGACAATGAACTTTATCACACCATTCGAACTTGCAGAACATTAGTGGGGTAAGCTAGCTGAGGAGGACGTTAGAGTCTGAAATCTGAGGACGGTGTTCTCCTCCTGAGGTGAATGATGAGCGCGTTTAGTGATGGTGATTCGGCTCTCCCTGGAAGTTTCCGCAGTGTTCGGCTACAATTCCTCCTCCTGCGACAGGGTCATTCGGCGATGAAGGAACAGCGCCTGCGGAGAGACTGAAGGACCAAGAGGAAGGTAAAACTGGTAGAATTGTTCAAATAATTCGGGCTCGTCAACGTAAAAGACACCATTACAGTTTCCGTTAACTACTTAGCAAAGGTTTCAAGATTAGTTCACGAAAGACAACCGTTCGAACCACGAAAATATCCGCACATAATTAAGTTTCATGCGACGTTTTTCAGATGTTAAAATACATACAGAAGCACGCTCTCACGCTCACATGAGTGACTAACGATTTATTTAGGTGCATGCAATATAAGTATAGATACAGTGTAAACGTTTTCCTGGGGCTTCCAAACAGTTTGTGACGCACGAATAGCTGTCGGAAATTGCTTCGAAGATAATGCCGTCCCGCAGGAAGAGACGTACGATATATCTACCTTTATTATATGCCCCCGAGTAAAACATTGTCCACGTGTAGCCTGAGACCACTATACAATTTCGGCGGACTTAGATCGCAACGTAATTTAGGGAAAGAAAATAACCAAATTACAGAAAAAAAAAGAAATAAAAAAGAGAGAAGATGGCAGAAGACGTTGCCCTAATCAACTTCACGATGAAAGTCACCGATGCGTGCAAGGACTGGGAAAACACGCTGGCGAAGGGCGGGCAAACATTAGCGTGTCCCACAACGCAAGACGCCGACGATGACAAGGGAAGGCCACCGCACTGACGGAAGGAAAATACCAAAAGGAAAAAACAAAAAAGTGTAAACCCGTCCGCTTGCTCGCTATTCAGTTTCTAATTAGCGGAGGGTCGTTAATTAAACCAGACACGCAAATCCTGAAAGTCCAGGAAGGAAGGGCCACCGCTAGCCGAGAAGAGGGGGAAAAATAAAGAAGGGAGAATACAAACGACGTCCTGGTGCGTTTGTTAGTTCAAGTCAAGCCAATAAAGTCGAGCAGAGCTAAAAAGTCTGGAAAGTCAATTTTTGTTCTCTTAGACCCGCTATACGAAGTGTGCTTTCGTGCAGCGAAGCGCACTTGAGGAACACGCTTCAATAGTGCAGCTCTCAAAGCCCTGCAAGAAGATTCTGCCGTATATAGTCGTTTCCGTTCTTAACACGCTTTCACTTATTATCGCATTTAATTATAGCTGCAAGTTAGCGTGTGTACGTCATGTAAAGACGACGAGAACACATGCATGTGAACAGACTTGAACTGCGTTAAGAAGAATTGCGATTTCTATTAAAAAGAAGGCATCTTTGCTTCTCTGAGGTCATCTGATCTCATATATCTCTGTCTCCTAAAGTAGTTTCCTTTATGCTGAAGAAGAAAGCGCAAAAAGGCAACCATGAGGAGCGGGCGCCATCTACGCACTGCTGTGAGGCCCTTTTCTAAGTGATGAAACCGGCGGAGTCGAAAAAAAAAAAAAGCAACAAAAAACAACGCGTTACTTCTGTTATGGGCGAATATCTAATTGAGCTGCTCCTTGGAGCAGCTCAGTTAGAATATTTTAATTAATTAACCGTATCAGGCCGCTGCACTGTCTGTTTTAAGAGCATCCTATAAGAGCATCCTAAAGTAGTTTCCTTGCATGCCACACGAACACAAAGGTTGCATGCCACACGAACATGCAACCTCTATGCGGAAGGAAAAGGAGCAATCGCCGCAGGAATGGCATTTGATGTGACTGCCAGCTAGAAAACGAAAACTGAAATATTACCGCGCTCACCTTTCTACTGCAGCTCTTGACTAAAGCTTTTCTTTCTTTATTTTTTCTGTTCATATACCTGTCTGACCACCCCTGATTGCATTGATGCAGCGGTGCGTCTCTGACACAATAAAGAGCTGACAAGGGCTTCAGTTCAGACCAAAACAAAATGATAGTTCACCGGAATTTCGAGTGACGAAGGATAGGCTTAGGTTCCTTCGATAAATAACATTACAAAACATCCAGAGTTCTCTTAAATTACGAGGATTCTATATTGCTTGCTCACTTATTAAAAATACATTTTCTGTGCAAATTATAGGGAATAATATTTAGTCATAATGGACGACTAAAGCGTCTTACGCTAAAACAACTATAAAATTCCGCAAACCGCGAAAGGTGCATATATATGCTGAAATGCCTTATAACAACTTTTAATGCCCATGCTTAGCAAGCATACCATACAGCTCAGCATGCAAGCTCAGGCAGTACTTATACTATACAACGAAATATCCATCATCTGCTGCCAGTTCCCAATCGTCATTTAAATCCGAGAGTTTTCCGGAAAAAAAAAAAAAGAAGGCGTACTCCCTATTCAGTACACCCTGCAGTTTTCCCTATACAGCGGACTCCCTTTCCACCATGCACCGCACTGCTCCATTCATTCGCCATACGCATTCTCTCCGATTCCCCTAGCGGCTCGGCCTGGGCACCTGCAGATAATTTGCCCGGGCAGCAGACTCGGAATCCATTAATGGGCCCCATCCATTAGCGCTTCAATTTCACCCTCGAAGCGAGAAAGGGCGCGCGCGCGCGCGCTCAGCGGGAACACGAGAGCGAGTGGCGAGTGCATCGCGCCGAGTGTTTCCTCGCTGCCAGCTCTCCTCCCGCGGCGTACACCCTTTCTAGACTGCCTATATATCTGCCCATATGCATTACGACGCACGGTCGCACTATGCGTGCGATTATATAGGCATATTTGAAGAAACGCGACTCTTGCCACTGGACAGACACGTTTCACAAATGGGCGTGTGATCAGCGCTTCGTGCACTTCGATTCCGTGCAGTTTTACAAGTGGTGCAGAGCAGAGTCGAAGCGCGGATCTCCGAGCCATAAACAAGTTCGCCGCCGCTCGCGCCGTCTTCAATGATGTCCTCGCGGGAAAAGTCGGGAAGAAGATGCTCGGAACAATGACTCCCCTCGCATCAGCGTGAGCACTCCCGGCAAGAACCGTAATGGGGAACAATGACTTTAACGCTCAACGGCTTCGCCTATATCGGGTGTAATCCGCCGTGCTCCTGTAAGTGGATTCCTCCCGTAGCGAAGGCATTAGGCCGAGAAGGCGACAGCTTGGATTACTTTCCGTTTCTCTCTCCTGTCGTATACGTATATATATCTGCACATATGCATATGCGCATTCTCTCCTTCATCCTTTTTTCTTCATTTCTGCTCCTCCGGAAGGTCCATCTCCAGCCATTCCTTTAGCGCTTGAGTTAGTTCTCTTTCTCGCCAGACTTACTCGTACGCTTGGCAGCCTCTTAGAAATACACTTCTCCGTGTTTGTTTGAACTGACGTATGTATTCTTAAAGGATTCCTTGCGGAGTCTTGAAACCAAAAAGCAAAACAAGATTCAAATGACGAAAAATGGATGGCTGCAATGAAACAACTGACGTCAGTACGACACCTTCTATAATCATTCGCATTACGAAAATGAAAAGGACTGCTCTAGGGCAGGATTTATGAAGACAGCGCGAGTAAGAAGGAAGTCATAAGTACTGATGGAAAGCTGGAAAGAAAAGAGGGCGGACAGCGAGACGTGCGCTTCGCAGAGGACGAGTGGAAATTAACTATAATCAGTGAGGTAGATCGATTTGTAGTTTCTTCTCTCTTTATGCACCTAGCAAATTGAACTCATCATTATAATGCGTGCTCGGTTCTAATTTGGAAACGTGAGAGGATTGTTCAGTTATCCACGGAACGGTGCACTATACATTCGGTGAGAGTCTTCATATGTAATAGCGGAGCGCGGGATTGTCTGCGAGATTCTTTAAACGCAGAAGTCCACGTGGAATCAGAATTGCAAATAAATATGAATGTGATATCGTCTAGACTACCTACTTTGCTGTTATTCTGAAAGAGAACTCTTTGAATATATTAGAAATAGGGTACCTTGCACACGTGCCTATATAGACCAATTTCGCGGCGAGGAGGAAAAAACCTCGAACCCGGAGCACGCAGCTCAACTCCTCCTCTCAGGTATGTGGGGAAGCAGTGGCACTGTACTGGCAACCAAGTGGTAGCAGCGTAGGCGCCGGGCATAATACACAGAAAGCGCACGCGCTAAGCCGAAAGCCGTCTAAGCTCTCAGCTGATCCGACAGTGATAAACAGGTGGTGCACTATCTTTACAATTTAAATATATTCTGTATGCTTTTTATACATTCCACCCCAGTCTTTCTTTCTGTCGCCCCCTTCTTTCCTTCCAAACCAGCTGCGGTGGTGCAGCGGCTAGGGGCTGGACTGTTCTGTACAGGGATGCGGGTTCAAATCCCGGCCACGGCGGCCGCTTTTCTATGGAGGCGTAAAGCTAGGCGCTGGTGTGCTGTGCGATGTCAGTGCACGTTAATGACGCCCAGGTGGTCGAAATTTCCCGACTCCTCCACTACGGCGTCTCTCATACCCCGTGTGGCTTTGGGACGTAAACCCCATAAAAAACCTCCTCACCTTCCCTCTCTACCTCATTCCTGCTCGTTTCATTTCCGCAGGCCGCAGCTCAGGTGCTAACAAGTGTCACGGCTAGCAAAATCGGTGCTTTTCTTTTTTATCTTGTTGTTCGAATTAACAAGATGATAACTACCAAAGACAGATAATCAACAAAAAATAAAAAGATTGCAAGCGGTCTTATGTGAGCATGTCGCTGTAAGCTGTTCCAAGTGTAACTCTTGCAATCGGGCGAAGACGAGCGGCCTCTATATTTCAAGCAGCAACCGAAACAGTTTCTCCTTGGCAGCCTTTCGTGTGAATTTTGAACGCTCTGTTGGTAGAGAATGAACAGGAAAAACTGAATAGCCTTGCGACCAGCAGCCGTTGGGCTTCAAGCGGATGACATTATTTGCGAAAAAAATTTACAAGTTGCCATCTGGCGAAGAAAAAATAATTCGGCTCAGCCACGTGAAATTTATGCGGGTATGAAAGAGCATGCATACCCCGCTTGAAGACAACAACGCCTAATATATTGGTTATCAATTTATTATTCATTGAAACAGCGCTAACTAATTGCTTTTAAAAAACGCATCCGGCAAGCTTTTGCTACCGATAATAAATGTGGATATACTTATGAAAACACCAATTCTTTACGATAAGCAAATTTTGTAAAAACATAGGGTTAGCAAATAATTATTCCAGCGACTTTCGTTAAGGACATTATATGACACCATTCCACAAGGCCACTGTTCCACAAAGATCAATTATCCATTTTCTGTTTCATCTGGCCAGACATCAGCATGGCTGCGGCATCAGATGAACGCAGCTAGCGGCCTGTCACAAATTCCATAGTAGCTGAGGGCCCCGCCGTTGACGACACTCATCGCTACTCGCTCTCCCTTCCAAGTACTGACCGAGCCGTCCTCATTCCCCTAAACTCCTCATTCCCCTTCCCCAGTGCAGGGTAGCAAACCGGAAGCTTTCCTGGTTCACCTCTCTGCCATCTCTCTATTTCTCTCTCTCTCTCTCATCGCTACTCGCCGCACGCACCGAAAACCCGGTGGCTTAGTGATGCAGCCAATGCTGAAATCCCATCGCCAATTCTTGGAAAGCCAAAGTGAGTTTCCCAGTACAAGGCACAGCATAGCACTGAGGTCGTTGTTCGCCATGGTAACGTAAGCTTGGTCTCGCACACTTGGTACTGCTGGTTCTGGGATGAGTGGCTGAACCAGGTCAGTCATCCAGTCAGAACTGAGAGATTTCTTTCGCTTGGCTCCGCCATGCTGCCCTTGAGACACTGCTCTTTCTGCTGGCTTGTCTTGAAGGCCTGAGCCAAGGTTATAAAGCTGACGCTCTGAAGGTCTCTTCACAGAGGCTTGGAGGTCTCCACTTTCCGTGTAATGGGGGTTAATTATACCTTCTTCATTTTTCAGACCTTTTGCAATTACTTCATTGGGTTCACAAGCAACTGGTGACAAGCCCCTTTTAGAGAAAACAGCATCTTGTCCTTCTGGGAGTACAGGTAAGGAGGGGCTCAGCTCATCTCGTTTTGGACTGTTTTGCTGTTCACCAGTACTCAAAATGAAGGCAGTGTCATGAGGCCTTGCAGTGAACGGAAGGCTACGCTCAGCAATTTCAAGTGCCTGGCCAGCAGGCACACTTGATTTCAGAGGCATGGATTGAAATGGAGTCCACCTCACTCTGGTGGACTCCATTCCCAGCAACATTTTGCACATTTACAACTGAATACAAATGGTCATGCTCTATGCTTGAGGACTGAGCAGTGTGTGGCACCGACGCTTGAAAAGAAGACGCCGGCCACCGCTGTGCCTGTGGTCTGGACAGAGCTTCATGAACCTGTTCTTTCTGCAAGGTTGAATAAGGATGCTGTGTACTTTTTGGGTTCAGACTTTCAGACAAAGTGGTGGAATTGCTTTTAAGAATACTTGAAGGCCAGGAACTTTGGAATGCTGCAAGCTTCTCTCTTGCACACTAGCTGCAATTCGGAGGATCTTTCCCCTTCACAATTATGTCTACAGTGAGCTGCTGGATGAGCGTTTGGATGGCAGAAACATACTGCATCATTGATTGTGAACAGGAACTACATAAAGGCGGTTCCTGTGAATGAACAAGCTGCTGCTTCTGAGCGTCGAGCATTTTAATGTAGTAGTCATCAAAATCATCAGATGCAAGCTGAGAGTGCCGACTGCAGCACATTTTGCCCTCTTTGCATTCACCCAGGGGTCCATTTTGGGAATCGCTAAGCCGCCTGTACGCATTTGACTTACTGGCAATTAAAGCTCGAGATATATCTGGTTGTAGGTCAGGAACATTGGGAAATGTAGGGTAAGGGTAAATTGGTTTTGCAGTATGCGATGCTTGGGGTGCACTTTTAGCCATGTCATTTGCCACAAGCCCATTGCTTACGCTCTCTTCAAAGGAGAAACTTTCAAGCTCCAAGCCATCAGTGGACTTTGGATCTGTGCTGGCATAAGTGAATGACATGGTACTGGGCATTGCTTGGTCTTCATTATTCCTCACTGCTGCAACAGCTGGTGCTGCCTCCGAGAACTGCTGAACTGTACTACTCTAGTTGTCACAGTGTGGACGGGAAGCTGGAGCTACAGTAAGGGAGTGAAGGTCATCTTCAATTACAAAAGAAGCCGGGAGGTCTGCCTGGTTGATTTCCTTGTACGGAGGCAGGCACCGGTTAAATTCTGTGGACTCCGAAAATTCAATGTTCAGTGGTTCTCTCTGCGCAGAGCTCATGCTTGATCAGACGTTGACAAGGATGCGTGATGCACTTGTGCTTAATTAATAATCCATACGGCTAAAAATTTTAGCACCGACGGCGTGACAATCATAGCTCCCGCGTCAAGCTCGAATGTAAACAGCTACAACACCGCTGCAGCCGCCCGCCGCCCGACTCTAGCAAATGCTATGAACGCTTGAACACCTGGTTTTGTCACCCAACAAGGGTAGCCTAAATGTATCGGACAAATGTAGCACGATTAGCATTATCCTAAAAATGTAATGAACCGGCTACATTTGCTTGTTTTCACTGTTCTTTACTGTAGTCCGTCTCTAAAAATCAAGGATAAAAATTAGATCGATAGGTGCCCTACACTGCTTGCTTCACCGCCCTTGCGGCCAGTGGCCCCATGTAAAGGTTACGCATTAATTGTATTCGGGCTTATAGTCCTCGGCCGACCTGACCAAGAGCATAAATTCCGGTCATTTCTGATCGAATGGCTTATCAGCGGCTGAAGGTTTTTTTTTTTTTTTCTTTCAGTAATGTGCAAGCTCAGAAATGTCGATGTGCGCTACTTGTCTATTGTTTCGCGGATGCGACCTATACTTACCAGCATTACAGTTGCTCTAAACGTAGCCGCTAGACGCGCCACCTCGCAACGTCCATGATAAAATGGTCTTTGTTTTCAAATTGACTGGTGGAGCTGCTTTTCACACCGTGAAGTTATAAGATTTACACTAATCATGTCCTCCTTACCTTCGTTACAAAGAAATATTTGCACCCCTGTACAGGAGTGGTCGCGAGAAAAAAAGAAATGTTATAATTTATTTTGAATATACAGGTTCACCTGCTCAGAGTTAACCAAGCTTTTCCACCCTGTAATGATCTGGAAACGAAAATGTCGGCTGGATCGAAAACTTCTGGGACCTTTTCACAGGTGATTCCTCCACTGCAAAATATAAATGAAATCTATAGCTGATAATTTAGGAATTATCAAGGAATCAACAAGAAAGTGAGCGAATATAATTACTTCTGAACATCTAATAACTCATATACTGTAGATCGACTACCGGGAACATTAGCAAATCAATAACAAACTGCTAAATCTTTTTCATCGTCTGCAAATAAGTGAGACATTTCAAACTTTGATTTTCTTTCTTTCTTGTTGAAGGACACTGTCCCTAACCATTGACTTTGAGCAGGCATTCAGCATTTCTGAGAATTGGCTATTTGACCATGCATTGATAACTATCTTACAAAAGACGGTTTGTAAAACTATGTGAATGTTTAAAACCCAGCGCAAGTGTAATTAGTAACTATTTCGACTAATTTATAGTGTTTTACGTCCCAAAACGACCCGGGCTATGAGAGACGCCGCAGTGGAGAGCTGCAGAAATTTTGACCACATGGGGTTCTTTAACGCGCGAATCACACAGCACACGAGTGCCTTGATTTCTCCTCCATCGAAAAGCGGTCACCGTAGCCGGGGTCGACCCCGCATCCTTAGGGTTCAGCGCAGTCGAGAGCCCTATACACTGCGCCACCACGGCGGGCCTTTAGTAACTGTATATATAGTCTGCGCCGTGTGGGAGACGGCGGGCTTTACATTGTTAAAATCGGTGCATCATCCGTTGGCTCCAATCTGCCAGTCTCAACATGTCGGCTTTTCAGCCCCGGTCAAGTTATTTGGCACCCAGCTTTAACACGAAGTTTTTCGGAGCAATATGGTCTTGAAAAAGTGCTAAAATATTAATCGAATTAATCAGTAGAACCGTTGCTTGGCGGGCTAGTTGGTTCATATCTAACTTGTATTGCAGCGCGAACCACAAGAAGGGACGACGACAGACAGCGCTCTTTTCACTCTGTCTGTCGCCGTCCCTTCTTGTGGTTCGAGCTGCAATACAAGTCAGTAGAACCACCCTGGTGCCTTCGCAATGTCGCACGAGTGTAACTTTTGTTTTGTTTTTAGAATCCCCTAAAACAGAACGGTTCTTGGTCTTGATGTTGTCACTATAGCCTAGCCAAAGCTCGTTGTCTCATTCAGCGCCATACCGCCCTATACTCCGGTAACCTCGAGGTGAATTTCTCCCTTTTTTGTGCGCAAGCCGATAATAAGAAACGAAATAGTACAGTTAGGCAGCCTGCGTAGTGAGTTGTCCGCGTTGAATTGGTAGCTCCATATTAGTTTTCCTTTCTCTCGGGCGATATTATAGCACACTTCTTAGTGTACGTCTTGCAAAACTTCCGTAGAGTATAGGCTCCAGTCCTCCATCAATAGGTGTAGCCATGCTCTAGCCGATATGCTAGAAACTCTGCAAGCATATGCCAACGCTATAAATGTTGAAATCGGCAGCACAGAATCGAAAGAAATTTTCAGTTTCAGGGGTGGAAGGCAAATAACAGACTGCATATCCTCCCGAGATCACTTCACGGGTATCGGGGGAAGCCAGTCACTGGGCCACGATTTAGCTCCTTTACGTTTTTGATTGGAGAGGTATTAACGCCTAACAGTAAAAAAAAAAAAAAAAAAAAAGGAAAAAAAAAGAAAAAAAAGTTTTTGCAAGCTTTTGAGGACCTCATTTGCCCTATTATTACCTGCACACTGACTGAAAAAAATGAAAGAGAGAAGCCGACCTATGCTTCGGATACTGCCTCCGCGAATGATGGCGCTTCTTGTCAAGGCCCCTGGCCAAGACTTCGGCACCGCTGAACAAGTCGAAGACCAGTATGCGTGATGAACAAAAGGGCCCACTTTGCTACCTTTAGTGGCATCCCTTGCCACTGAACTTTGCATACTTTGTTCGTAATTCATCTGATCCGCAGCATTTCCTTTCTAAGTGTAATACATAACCTTTCAAATTAATTTTTAGTTGTCATTAGGCCACGCCTGCATGCTATAGGACGGGTTACCTGCACATTTTTCAGTCATTTCTTTTTAACGCGATATATCTTTAGGATACGCCCACGTCGAGTATATGTATGTATGTATGCGTGCGTGCGTGCGTGCGTGCGTGTGTGTATGTATGTATGTATGTATGTATGTATGTATGTATGTATGTATGT
>JAJIZL010022279.1:111880-143169 GCA_023969395.1 Amblyomma maculatum | reverse complement strand
GTGTGTGTGTGTGTGTGTGTGTGTGTGTGTGTGTGTTTTGTAGCGACGGTATCGGCTACTACATACGCCGCCAACATTTTCAACTTCCCAGACCCTTAAAAAACACCAACCCGCCTCTCAGGGCACACTTTCAACGCGGGAGCGTTTGTATACCCATATCTTGTGAGAGAAAATTCTATTGCGGCGACGTCGTCAAACGTTTCAAGCCTAGCAATCTCGCAAAATCACGAGCATGACTGCAGCAGCTGTTATTTGGCAGATGACATGGCTGGGCTGTGATTGGTCGGTGGATTGCGTGACGTCACGAGACCAGATGGCATGATAGAGTTGGAAATGGCTGCCAAGTCGGGAAGCTCTTTTCATATGAAAGGGTGAGATGCATGAATTGAACACACCAGGACCCTTGCACCACCCCGTCTGAAGCATCTCAAGTCCGAAAAAACACGAGAATGCCGCTGGAAGGTCGTAGTTGCCACTGAATGGTCGGAAGTTTCCTGAAAGGAATAATTAATTCTTGAAGCAGCAATGATGTCTCTGCCATTTCTTCAGGTGATAACATAGCGACGTAGTACGCTTCAAAAAACTAATGCTCACCCGTGGCTGCCGTAATCGTTCTCTACTGAAGTTTTTATGTAAACTATTAAGGGGCATTATATCGCTTACATACAACAAAGATATATTTCACTGCCGGATATATACCAGTATATAACCTTTTTACTTCGCGTAGCAACTTTTCCACATAATCTTTCTTTTTCTTTTTTTCACGCAGCGTTCTGGCCGGAATGAGCTGAAAAGAAACACAATCACTGTACCAACGTTGACTTTGTTTATATAAACATCATGCTTACTGTTACAAAATGTTATTATGTACGAAATTTCCTGGTTCCTTCTTGCAAACTTGTGTGTGAAATTTATACCCTTTATGAGTTTACACATGTTTTTGTAAGCATAATATGTATCCTATGTACTCTAGCTTCAATTGTGTTAATATATCACTACGCACGCCAGTTCGTGCCACCCTGCTAAAACCACTGCGTAATGATTATGCAGGTCCTGGATCAAAATAAATAAACAAACCAATAAATAGAAATAAACAAACTACAGATGAATAAATTAGCCGAACGCCACTTTATAGGCCACTCGGCCTGCCCATCCATTACAAGTGCTGGCTGAGATGTTCGATATAGGGGCCGGTATACAATGTCAGCAGTTCCTTATGTGAGGAGCCAGCTTAAACTTTGGGACGAAAGAAGATACATCCTAGAAGCCTGCACAAGCAATGATAAAAATAAAACGAGCGAGCGATGTCAACGCCTCACGGAAAAAAAAGCAGCATGCGAGAGAAGAAGTTTCCAAGACGTGCCTCAGACGGCCCCTCGCGCCCAGTCCGACGAGACGACTCACCCCCGCACAGGAACAAGCGCCTGAGCACGCGGGACTTTCCCGCAGTGAAAATCCCGATATCGAACAAACTGCATTACGCGCCGCCCCGAGCAGGAGAAGCACCTCGCTAGGTCCTGGTCGCAGCGGAAGGCCTCGACGAAAGCGTGCGGGCCCGCGTCGTTTCTTGTTCGACGGACCCGGCGCCGCAACAAAGCGGCAGACTTCACTTCGTTACTCGGTGCCGAAGGGTCCGGGCCGAACGGGGACCGGAAACTCGGGCGCCGGATGCGAGAGGGACGCACAGGAACAGAATTACGTGGACCGGGCCGACTCCGGGTTCCTCCACCACGACTCACTGGCTGACTGGTGGGCGCAGGGGTGACGATTTCCACACGCCTTGCCAGAACGTGAGCGCAGCAGGTGCAGTTGCCCTGCTGGTTGTTGTCAGCCACTTTACAGAAGCGCAGGGAATCAGTGGGCGTTGGGGGAGCAGGCTTCCGCGAGATAAACAAGTTTTTGTGCTGAGTCACGCTTCGCCGGCTCAACCCTGAGACACAGAAGGGAGCACGAAGGAGGAGCGATGTATAGCTACTGCAGCATAGCTACAGTCGGGTGCACTCATAAAACACTAAAATGTCCTTCAAAGAGACCCTTCAGATAAGGACGTCGACTGATTGTCCTGACGTCCCTTTTGCGACTTCCAATATGCACAGTCTGTCAACCGTGACATGTGTAAAGCGGTTGACCACAACGTCACGACAATGGGTTGATGTTATTGGCTGAAAGGCCGCTTGTGAAAGGTATATATGACCACTTCATACTTGACCTTTATCTGACTTCATCGAATACCGCATCAAGGCAGCATAAATAGCAGCTAGTATAGCCGTTGTTACAGCCCTGCCTTGCTCAAGTTTTCACAGAGTTTGCAATGATGACGTTCGAATTAAATCAACTATGTGCTGGACTTTGTGACACGTTCTGCCGCAATGGCAGCGCAGGTAATGTGCTTAAACGAAAAGAGCCTAAGAGGAAAGAGGAAGATGAGGGGGAGGAATGCAGGGAGGTTAGCCAGTAAAATAAACTGGTTTGCTTCCCTGCACTAGGGGAAGGGGGTGAGTGGATATAAATGTTATGGATAAGAGAGGGATAGGTGAATAGAAACCCAGCTAACCCCGAGCATGAACGAAATATGGATTCCCACGGGATTCAATGTTTCGTATTGTGCTTAGCATTGCTCACCGTATAGTTTTGCTCCACCTTTGTGGTTATGGCGCTGGAATACCGTAACCGGAGTCCCAGGTTCGATCACTGCTGTGGCGGCGACGCTTCATTGGAGATGAAACGCGAGACACTCGTTAACACTATACATTGCGCAGTCAGTGTACGTTAATGAACCCCAGGTGGGCGAAATTATACGGAACTCTTCTCGACACCCCTTATGGTCTGATATGATTTCGTTTGGTTTGTGGGGCTTAACGTCCCAAAACGTTTCAGGCTATGAGAGACGCCGTACAGTGGACCACTTCTGAAGTTTCGACCACCTGGGATTATTTAACGTGCACTGACATCGCACAGCAAACGGGCGCCTTCTTTTTCGCCTCCATCGAAAAGTGGCCGCCGCGGCCGGGATTCTATGCCACATCCACAGGCCTAGTAGTCGAGCACCCTAACCACTGCACCACCACGGCGGAGTTGCTTTAGGAAGTTAACCCTCATAAGTTAAACTGAACGTAACCGCTCAGCATACATCTTGAGAAGAAGAGAGGACAGGTGTTAACTACTGAGGTTGCAGACCCACAGCTCGTACCATCCGTCGGGGAAAAAAAGAAAAGAAAAGGCAATAATTTTATCAGACTCCAGACAGCGAAATTACCTCACCTGTCTATAAGCATCAACCTTGCTGATAGATTAGTCAATACATCACGATTTTCTCGCTTTGTCCGGCATGTGAACACAGGGTTTTGGGAGTTATCGGCAAACGATCTACACACGAAAATTGCTATCAGCATCTTGCTAGGGTAGCGGGCATACGTATAGAAGTACTTCATACCTTTCAAAACTTGAACCGCAATTTCAGACCACGGCCGTATTACAATAAAAAGAGAAGCCAGCGCAATGTGGACATGCATAAAGCGAGAGAGTCAGCATCCTTTCCTTCATTTTATCCTCGATTACTTTCTACAGCTGTCTCGCCCTTACCGACCTTTCGGCGCACATCCCGAACGAAGGCCAGGCCGAAAATCGTTCCTAATGACCCAGCTTCGTAGCCTCGTGAATTCTTTTCGTGAGTACTGAAGGGGGAAAAAAAAATAGAGCGAAAGCCCGAGCTGCTTTATCTCGTGGCGAGTTTCTTTGTTATCTTTTGCGCGGTGTTCAAGCATCCTCCGAGGAACACGCAGCATCTGGCTCGTTCGGAAGAAGTGGCCGACGGCGGAAGTTCGTGTTGCAGGCCGCAGCCACGAGGGTTATTTTGCATGGCCCTCCTTATCTGACACGCGCTGGAGTGGCGATGCGTTCCCAGCGCCACGAACGCAGCCCAACGATAATGGCTCCCTCGTGGCCGAGCGGAGAAAGCCCTTCCCGCGATAATCGCGCACACGAGCGGCCGCGCTCTTCGGGTTCTCCGAGGAGGCTGCGGCGAACGTCGACGCTAAACATAGCCACGAGTCGCGGCCAAATAACAGGCATCGCGCGTAAGAACGACGAGCGGCATATACTGCGTCGATGCGTGTACACGTTTACCGTATCGACGCAAGCGTTACGGTGCAAGGAGAAACTTCGCGCCGAGAAGTCTCGAAACAAGATACCGGGAATGCGCAGCCAACGCTGCTTCGAGCAACCGTCCTTGAAGCAAAAGGAAACGCGTTTTTGAAACTTTGCTCGTTGCGATCAGGGATTTATGTGCTTGCTTTGGGCCACTGGTTCTAAACCGAGCGCCATGGTATGTCCTATTGCGGCGCTGTAAACAAAAATGTACAAATAAGAGAAGGCCAGCGGTTGCAATAGGAAGGTTACGGAAGGTTGTGATCATCTTAAGCTCTCGCTTATAGTATACCGCAAGTGGTTTGCTCCCGGTTCGGCAGTCAGTGCAATATATTGGAGAGAGGAAATGTCTAGAAAACAGATACATTCTACTGATCAGACCGCAGATAAGAGCAGACAAATACTCAATGCAAACAAGAATTGAAGCATTGAGTGCATTCGCTGATGTGTAGAACGTTTTACTAGTCAATTATGCAAATATCTGCGATAATTAAGGAATTTGCACCAAAGTGAGAATGCGAAGGTAGGAAAGAAATAATGATGAGGCAGTTGAGGTCGGATTTGTCGTATGCCACAAGAAAGAATAAACGGCCACCAATATATCAGACAGACTCACTTTATTGCAACCGACGCCAAAATGTGTTGATTTTCATGCTTCGAAAGGGAGAAAAGTGCGAAGGTTACGCAATTGGAAAAAATGAGGAGATCTAGGGGATATTTCATTACGTTGCGCGCGCTCAGAATGCGACAGCGTTAAAGTCCGAAGTCCGCTAGGCCAGCATCTCGTCCTCTGTTATTAGTAGCAGCCGCATACACTGAGTCTAAGCAGCCACCGATTCTTCTTCAGCTTCATACCTCCGCGGTCTCCCTCTTCGCTTACAGGGATCTCCCACTGTAGTAGACACATGCGGCGTTAATTCTGGCTCTATTCCACACTGACGCAGGGAGCTGCCTGGACACGTATGCACATAACCAAGCGGCCGGTGAGACCAGCAGACTCAGCCATGTCATGTGACCTGCCGACGTCACATCATGACGTTTCCAGAGGACCCGAGATTCTGGTCCAGGAAGGATTCTATGATAGCGCGTAAAAATGAAAGAAATTCCTCTAAAAAGCTGCGGAAATGACGGCAGGCGAAAAGCGTCACCCTGATCTCCACCCACAGTACTCTTCTTCCACAACACCATTTTTCCAGGCCCACTCATTGCAATAGCCGGAGTATCCGAGGTGACTCCGTAGCCCGGATTGCAAAATTTGAACAATTTCTCTATGCCCCCTTCGCTGGTTTGATTTGGTTTGCGGGGTTTAACGTCCCAAAGCGACACAGACTATGAGAGGCGCCGTAGTGGAGGGCTCCGGAAATTTCGACCACCTGGGGTTCTTTAACGTGCACTGACATCGCACAGCACACGGGCGCCTTGCTTTTCGCCTCCATCGAAAAGCGGCCGCCGAGGCCGGAATTCGATTCCGCATCCTTGGGAACAGTAGTCGAGCGCCGTAACCACCGGCGGGGTGGCGCAGTGGCAAACCTTCGCTGGTTTGAGTACACGAAATATTACAAGGCCGCCGAAAGCGCCGTTAGTCCCTAACGCCTTTATCCCTGAAAAGAGCCGGACACAGGGGGCGAGACGAGCATCTAATATTCAGAAAATACGGTACAGCGTACACTTTCCCGACCGCAAGGCGCGCTGTCTCGCAAGCGCCAGCCAGCGCTACAAAAAAAAAAAAAAAACAACAACAACAACAAAAAAGCGCACGCAATCGCGAGAGTGGGGCCTATCGTGGCCAAGCGGTATACGACGAGCCGCGAACGAGTTGACTCTCTCCCGTTCACGGGGCGAGGCCCGTTCCCGAACGGAGGTGATCGCTCACGGAACCAATCAATCCGCGTGGATTAAGGTTGCTGCCGCCGGTCGTGCGACCACCCACCGCAAGTCTGGCCCTGCGCCGATGCGCGATGCTCCGCCGCTGCGCTTATTGCGAACGGTCATCGATGACCGACGCCAGCCGATCGCCGCTTGGAAGCGAAGAGACGCGGAATAGACAATCGCCCTGGGTCACACCGGAAGACAATCCATATATACGAGTCAACCAAAGGGCGCACGATTGTGCAATGGATAGCGATGCTTGCGTGTCCTGAGGCGCTCGAATTAAAGAGCAAGTTAAGCAGTTGCCCGTTTGCCACGTGGTGAGCAAAAGGTCTCCTCACTCGCACAAAAAAGAGCAAAAAAAGGACACGAAGCACTTTCATCATCCGAAATTTAGTAACATATGCAAAATAGGCATGAAAGCTAACGGATGACATAAGCTAGCAGGCATTATGGTGCCCCTGAACTATACGTACAGGGTCGTCAACATTTAGTGCGAACATTCGAGCACTCGCTGTCCTCGAAGCGTGATTGCGTCCAATCCGGCCGCGCACTGAAGACAGGTGGCAAGCAGTGCGAAGCACCGCCTCCAGGTCCCTCTGCGCCATCCCACTTTGCTTCGATTCACGGTCACGTCTGACACAATGGCGCTTTGAAGATAGTGGCCACCTGCTCGAGTGTTCGCGGTAAGAGTGGACGATCCTGTGCATAGATATACTGCCGCAATGGCTCCGTAGTTAGAGCGCTTGCTTTTGATCCCGGGGGCGAGGATTCGATGCCGGCCGCGCGGCGTCTTCGTTGCGATGAAGGCGAACAAGGCCTCAGTGTGCTGTGTGCGGTGTCAATGCACGTTAAAGAACTCCAGGCGAATGAAACTTCGGGAGCTTTCCTCGTAGCTTACGCCGCTTTTGGGAGCCAAACCTGTAACCTAAACCAAACTAACATCCATAGAATTTGGGTTGGCGGTACCATGCAGTGTTGTCAGTGAGTGCAGATCGAGCGTTATCAAGCGGCTACAAGCTGAGTCAAAAAGCCATTTGCGTATGCTGCAAAAGCTGCTTTTTCCGCTCACTGGACTTGGCGGTATAAGGCTCCGGCTGTCAGTATACACCCCATCCCAGGCTAGGGAGCGTACATGTTATGCCACGGCACCCGCCGCTACGCAACATGTAGGCTCCCTACCCCAGGCGCTACTGAAAGCCGCCTGACCGTCGCTTTGAAAAGTACGCTCCAGGCGGCGAAATTGGTCGCTGCCAGAATGGCCGACATTAGTGGCAGAACGGTTTTTCGCTCTCTCGGACGCGGCCTTGCAATTTCAGCCACTACAGCAAGCAGCAGATGAGGGGGGCCGTTGTCAGAAGTGAGAACCGTTACGTACCAAAGACCACGTAAGCAGCTCTCGACCAGTGGCACCCAAACGCTCAATTTACTTGACGATCCAATAACGAAGTTAAAGCGGGAGACAAACTTCCTAAACAAATTGAGCGCTTTTGTCTGTCATCTTCGTTTCGATAGTTCTCGCGCTGTTTCTTTGTGATGAAGATTACGCGCAAACCAGCTCACGTGTATCACCACCAAGCTCCATGTCACAAGAAGTAGCTCATTTTGGAAATACTCTCGCCCAACTCTGTTCTTCTGCAAAGGAAAGTATAGCGCATCGAAGCCACAAAGTTTACCTACTGCTAAAGAGAGAGAGAGAGAGAGAGAAAGAGAGAGCTGCCTCCGTGGCTGGCTATACGGTCTGTGCATTATGACTGTGCAGTGTCACCGTATGGAAACTTTCAGCGCCGCTCGTTGTAGGCAGGCAACGACAGCGAGAGCGACGGCGACGACAACGACGAGCCGGCCGTAATTTAATTTGGCCTTGGCTCGCGCACGCGCGCGCCCACAGGCAGGGGACATAGGAGCGGAGGAAGAAGCGGCGCTCCATAGGTGTACACTCTCCCGGACGTGCCGCAGGAAGAGGATCGCCCCGGTGGCCGCCGTGCGCGCAGACAAAGCGGGGCGTCTTGCTCTCTAATGGATCGCGAGGCGGGCTGCGCCTCCCCCGCTTCTCAGGAAGGCAGGGCACGCGGCGACCATCGATCCGGCTGGCCATGGCTGGCTCCGCAGCGCCCCAAGACCTGCCCAGAGTCTGCAGAGCAAACGCCTTCGCACAGTAGTAACGCGATCCGTTTCCGCTATGTCCGGGAGGATATCCACGCTGCATGCTGCGATGCACGCGGGGGCGAAGCTTAATACGTGCCAGCCCGGTTGCACGCGGCGGCGATATCACTGCGATGTCTAAGGGCTCCTGGTATGCAGATTCGAACGACCTGCTCCTTCACTCCCATAGCGTGCCGTCTTGACGAGGGAGTACAACCGGGGTCGTGTGTAGTCAAGTGCGCTTAAACCGGACATTCCTTGTTTATTTGACCGAGATTGTGCCTTCTTCGCATCGAGAACACCATATGCAAGAACTGCTAACGGCTCCATGGGATTATGTTTGGGCGAGATCAAAATTAAACGCTGATGTGGACTACAGTGTACCCACTGTAAAATCAGAAGAAACAAATATTACTCCAAATTTGACGGCTGAAACGAAGAAACAAGCTCAAATGACTTTTCCTATAGACGAGCCGCAGAAGCTGAGAAATTCGAGGTGTCGTAGTTTTTCTCGCCCAATTACCGTTCAACAGTCTTGTTTCGACTTCAGGAAACGAGAGTGTTTTGGGTGTGGAGATGTGCTCCCAATCGTTATCTTATTGGATGTTGGTGGCGTGGGCAACGAGGCCCCACGGGCCTCATTGTCACGGGCTCTTCAGAAAGGCGTTTCGAAAAAATATATATATAAAGGAATCCGTCTTCATTTATAAACGTTACTCTAGTGTATGACATTGGCTGGGGCTGATGGTCACAGGGCTCATGGTGACGGGTTTGATTTGCGGAATGTATTGATCGACTCATTATATAAGATTATTCGGACGGTTGGACGAGTGTTTTAGCTGTCTTAAAGCCCTTGTGTGCCAGAGAGGGAACTTCCAATGAATGACAAAGACTGGGATCTATGAGTTATTTTCTAGAAGACAGGTCGGACAGGGCAGCTCTTGTTCAAGCATGAAGGCCCTTCTTCTGACTCGACTACGTTTCCTTCTCTTATAGGTTTAATACACCCGCTTAAGCGTCTTTATCGCCTATGTGCTGCACTATTCAAAGCAGCTTACTATTCGCATTATTCTTGTGGAGATGAAGTGATATTGCTAGTTATGCACGTCACACATAGAACCGCTCCTGAAAGACAAAAGTTCGAGGCATTCGTCGGCATGGTGCATCAAACGGCTGCGAACTCAGGAAAACAAAAGAACAACGCGGGTTTCGTAGCAGCCATGGTTTCGAAAGCCATGTCAATTCACATAACTAATCATGAGCACTTTTAGAAAACTGGCAATATGAAAGGGGCACGGGATATCATGTCTTGTTTTCAATTATCATGCATACGTCAGTAAGTAATGTTAGTTAACAGTTGCTCTATTGTTGAAAACAGAAACGACCTTAACAATCCTCTAGCCGAGAAAAATATTAGCAACATGCAGGTGTCGCGTCCTGCGGAAAGTTGGCTTCTTGAGTTGTCAGGAAAAAAATAAACAACCGTTGACGTCCGTCATCCCTACTCGCTCACGTGTTTCATGCACCTGAAAGTTTCCTGTCGAGTAAGCTACGAGAAAGCTATGAGATGTCAATAAACTCGTATAGTTTTCGATATCTAACTCGTACAAATCTCATATGATCTCATACAAATCTGATTCAACGTAAGAGAAGTATATGAGATTTTATGACATTTGTATGAATTTTGTATCAGAAAATCTGTATGAGGATATTGTGAGTCATAGTCTTCTTTTTTTTTTTTTTCACTAGGAAGGATAGCACCATAACTATCAAAATAAGTTGCCTTTGTTGGCCCTTGTAACATGCACAAGTAAACATGACAGTAAAGTGCTAACCGCTAACGTGTCGGGGTTAGGGTAAAAACGTATACTCGGAACTTTAGATTCTGGCTGAACATCCGCAATAATCTTCGAACGCTTCTAATCTAACTTTCGAATCTATGAACCCAGTTGTGTTGGCAACGCCAACCTTCAAATCTACTGAGCAGGTGGAGGTGAAAACTTCGGATAGCCTAGTTTTTCTTGATCACCATGAAAGAGATACGGCTCAGCAACATAGACCAAGGGTTGAGGGAAAGGGTAAAGAACGATAGAAAAACAAATAGAAGGAATGCCTCAGTTTAGCTTGGCGCGTGTACTCTATGCTGTATATATAGACGACTGAGACTATGAACCGGGGATGGCGGCGGTCGTTTACGGGCGCCACGGGAGCCAAGTAGGGGGCGCCAGGGTTTCCACTAAGTGCCCGACCAATGGGGCAGAGCGCATGCACGTACGTTCGGGCTCGTTGTATATTTAACGCGACGATGCAAGAACGAGGACGATGTCGTGGCCGGCTGCAGGGCCGCGCACTTCTCTGGGCACGCTTCGTCGGCCGCTCCGATACACGACGCCGGCACAAAGCGTCCCGTGAGGCCTATCATGGCGGCGCGGCACGAAGCCCTCGAAGTGGGCCCCTTTCGGCCTGGGACACCGGCTATGGGGCTCGACACGGCTCGGTGCCCACGTGCAGGACGGCCAGCTGCTGCTGATATGTTTCCCCTTAAGAGAGCGGGCTGGTACTGAAAAACTTCGGTGGCTCCGCTAAAACTAGCTTCTTTCCTTACGTCCGAAGGTCACATGAAACCGTTAATTAAACTAGTTAACCCATTCTATACACTTTAACTGCATATACTTTCTTTGCACCAAATTGTTTTTATTTACATTAAAAAGGTCGCGTATAGAAGAGTCAACTTCAGTCTTTAAATCCTTGCTCACACAATAAGCATGCGATACTCAAAATTAAATTCATAATAAAAGGATATTTGTGCCAACGACTGCACGCGTTGCTTAGCTACTTGTCACTATCATACAGGTCCTTTATTTATTTATTTTTTTTAGTAGGGGGGGGGGAGGGGTGAACTTCGAACCGAGATATGTTACTTTAACTTCCATGATGTCCGCCTACATACACCCACAGCGTCTACTAATGTTACAGTATAACTCACAAATCGGCAGTATAGCTTTAGATTATGCGAAAAGTCTGCTCAGAAACGATTTGAGGATAGCGACAGAACCGCAGTGTGGACAAAAAAAAAAAAAAAGGCACATAGACAGCGAAACGTCGGTTCATGGTTGTGCAGCATCCTTATAGGCTCGCTCATGCGCCGAGCCTTAAATGCCTAATACATCCGAGCTCGCAGCTTTAGAGCAATAGGGGCTCATCCGTCGTTCAAAACGACAACTACTACTACCACTACTACTACTACCACCGCTACTAATACCGCTACCGCTACTATTACCACAACTACTACCACTACTACTACTACTACTACTACTACTACTACTACTACTAATAATAATAATAATAATAATAATAAAATTAATAATACCAATAATAATAATAATCAATCAATCAATCAATCAATCAATCAATCAATCTTTATTTAATGTGCGCAGGAACAACCATGTGGTGTTTGTGCTGCAGCACAAAAAAAAAATGAAAAAGCACAAACATGTTTACACACACAGAGAGAACACAAAAAAAAGAAATAAATAA
Source organism: Amblyomma maculatum (assembly GCA_023969395.1). Taxonomy (NCBI): domain Eukaryota; kingdom Metazoa; phylum Arthropoda; class Arachnida; order Ixodida; family Ixodidae; genus Amblyomma; species Amblyomma maculatum. Next base: position 131,472 of record JAJIZL010022279.1, on the reverse strand, counting down.
TACATGAAATGAAACTGAGACGAAAAGTATCACGGAAATTAAGCAAACAATGAGTATCATCACTTATATACACAGTGAGAGAATTTTTTAGCACACCAGGAAATAAAGAAGAAAAAAAAAAGAACGGTAGGTAGAAGAGAAAAAAAAAAAAAAACATGACTGACATTGATTATAGTAATATAGAAATATACATAAAATAAACAACCATTCCAGGCGCAACAAGTGCATGGTACTTAAAACACAGGCTAGAAATACAGAATAATACAATAAAGAAGTAAAATTGAACAAGGGACAGTAAGATTCGAATATAAAGTTTAAAGTTGAAATATAAGCAAGAAACGGATAAAAAGTAGTTCAAGATACAGACAGCATTGAACAGGAGAAAAAGCAAAAAGTGAAGTAAATACAATTTAAGGCTAGAAAGTGGGAGTTATATGTGATAAAGTACTATTTAGAATACAACGCTACGAACATCCAATGTAAATGAACAGAGCGAGTTTTGGAAGATGTCAAGGTGAGGACAAAAAGAGTTAAATAACCACTGCATCCTGTCCAGAGGGGAGTGGGAATGAAGAGGAGAAACCTGAAATGGTCTGAATTCCCTCATGCTCTTTCGCGGAACGCGCAGTAGGATGTACTCTAAGAGCTGAGGGCACATAATGTGGCCATGAAGGAGTTTGTACAGAAATATGATATCAAGTCTGATACGACGGCAGTGAAGGGAAGGAAGATTCAGTTGGGCGCTCCTGGTGGAGCGAGAGGGGGAAGTTGCGAAAGGAAAGCGATAATGAAATATCCGTAAAAATTTTTTTTGTACTCTGTCAACCTTGTCCAAGTTCGATTTGCAAGTGCCATTCCAAACAACCGACGCATACTCCAAGACCGGGAGGCATATGGACAGGTACAGTTTTAGGAACGGAAGTGGAGTATGGAACTCTCTCGAAAGTCTGCAAACGAATCCGAGTGTGCGCATAGCCCGCTGAGCAATGCGTTTAGTGTGAGAGGAGAAGCTGAGGGTGCGGTCAAAAAGTACACCAAGGTCATTAATTTCATCAACCCTATCCAACAGCACAGAATTGACAGAATAATGGTAGAGAAAGCTATGTGTTTTACGAGTAAAGGACACAACCCTAGTTTTGGAAGAATTGAGGGTAAGTCGATTCATCGCACACCAATCAGAAAAAGCAGATATGTCCGATTGCAACAACACGCAATCTTGAAAAGAATGTATTACCTTGAATATTTTTATATCATCAGCATAAAGAAGAAACGAGGAGTTCTTTATTGCCGAGGAAACATCATTAATAAAAACGGAGAAGAGAAGCGGGCCTAGTACTGAACCTTGAGGAACTCCACTCGTTGCAGGGTAAACGAAAGAAGTCTGTCCATTGACACTGACAAAGCAGAAGCGATCAAGGAGATAGTTGCGTAGGAGGGCTACGAGAGAGACTTCAACGCCAGAGAGTAGAAGTTTTTCAAGAAGTAGTGAGTGAGTAACAACGTCGAAAGCTTTGCTCATATCACAGTACACAGTGTCAACCTGACCCCTCTGAAGGACTGCTGCAGAGGCATACGTCATAAACGTGACTAGGTTGGTGGAAGTAGAGCGACCCGACATGAAGCCATGTTGATTCGGTACTATGATATGTTTGAGATGGAAGGAAAGTACGCTGTGCAAAGCTAATTCTAAAAGCTTAGAGGTTGCACATAGAAGAGAAATCGGACGATAATTGGAAACATCAGTTTTGTTTCCAGACTTGAAGACAGGAAACACGCGTGCCATTTTCCACACGCGAGGAAAGGCAGCATTTTTTAAACAGTTATTAAATATGGCAGTCAGTACTGGTACGAAGATATAACTGAAGGCTTTTATTATGGCAGCTGGAATGCCATCAGGTCCAGGAGACAAAGATGGTCTCAGACGCTTAAGACTCTCAGTTATCAACTCCTCGTCAAAGAGAATGGAATTAGATAGTGCACCAGATGGGAGGCAAACGGAATCACAATGTGGATGTTTGTAAACGGAGGAAAAATGTTGTGCAAAACTGTCGGCAACATCCCGAATTTCCGAACCCTGAGAGTCAACTAAGCTGATACTTAAATCTGATTTAATGGAACGCTTGCGAACGTAACGCCAGAACTGACTAGGACGATTTGAGGCATACCTCTCTAAAGACTCAAGATAGGAGTCGTAGTCCCGCTTGTATAAGCGTTTGCAAAGAGAACGCACACGGCGAAACTCATCTGCCCAATTGTGAAACCCAGGGCGTTTCGCTTTACGATGGGCCCGTTCCTTGAGCTTTAACGCCGTTATTAGTTCCCTTGAAAACCAGGAAGGGAACTTCCTACGCGTAGGAGTATGCAAAGGTATGTACCGACGCATACCATCAAGAACTATTTCTGTAAAGCGACTGACTTGTCCATCTGAATCATTAATGTCATTTAAAAGGGACCAGTCGACGGAAGAGAAGAAATTGAAAAGACCGACATAATCACCACGTGCATACGCGAAACGGGGCGAATTCCCCACCCGATCTGAGTTAGTAGAAGGTGAGGCAGAGACAGCAGTAGTAACTAGAAGCGGAGGGTGAAATTTGTCACAGCGAGTAAGCGGTATGTCCGAACTCGAGACTCGAACACTTTCAAAATTCGATAGACAGATGTCAAGAATATTACCGCAACAGTTTTCAATGAAATTGTGTTGCTGCAAAGAGTTAAAGGCTATGAAATCAAGTAGAGCGTTACACTTACTTAATATGTAATGATTGTTGTGAGAAGAAATAAGTGAGTTCCAGTTGATACCAGGAGTATTAAAATCACCTAAAATAAGAAGTTTGTGTTTGCTATGACGGGTTATAACATGTTCGATTGAGAGCAGAACATCATCATAGGCTGAAGGAGGTAGATTCGGGGGAATGTAGAAAGCTGCAAGTAAAAGTTTTTCATGTCGATTTAAAGTGAGCTCGAGCCACACACATTCTTCAACAGTTTCCAGATCGGAACGTCGAACACACTTCACAAAACTGTCAATAGCAATGAGCACTCCACCTCCTCTTGATTTGGGACCTGTTTCAGGGCGGTCGCTACGAAAAACAGAGTAATTATTTGGAAAGAAATCATTGGAAGGAATATCACTTGACAGCCAGGTTTCGGTAACCACAACAGCGGTATAACAAGAGGACAAGACGCTAGAAAAAAATTCTGATCCCTTAGTCCGAAGACCTCGGGCGTTTTGATAATAGATATCCAAATTAGGGGCCACTGCAATTTTGCGTCAGTTCAGAGGGATGAAGCATAATAATAATAATAATGACAACAACAACAACAACAATAATAATAATAAATAATAATAATAATAATAATAATAATAATAATAATAATAATAATAATAATAATAATCTTTATTGAACACCCAGGAATCAACATGTAACTAACGGCGCGGAACGTCATATCAAGCTATAAGCCACTATTATCGAAAAAATATTAAAGGTATTCGTAATATGCACACGGTTTCCGAAAGCTTCCAGAGATAGTCTCAAGGCGTCTCGTGGTTCAGTAATCCCTGGTAGAGGATTTTTATGTATCCTCCCCTCCTCCTTTGCACTTAAAAAAAAAAGTGTAATAAGTAGGCAAAAGGAATATGTGTTGGCCTGTTGACTATGCTGGTTTCCCTAAAACTGCGGCTGTTGTAAGGGTGTTACCGATGGTGTCACTCCCTTAAAGGCGTACACTTGTTTATAGCATACACATTTTTTCGGAAGACTATCTAGATAGCTTATTCACAGTGTAAACTCCTTCACTTAGCACCTGCTAATAATGTATGCATTTAACGTGCTTGTACGCAGCCATATTTGTAGTCGGTACGTCGGCTCGCTCCTCCGTATTATGGGCCTCGTTCCAGTTCTCTCGCATATCAACGATACAAAAGCCTGGAAACAAATATCATGCTAATTACACTGGGAAATGAAATGAACGACGCTCCATGCCACATTCAACGCGTTGTCCGAACTAATAAATGTTGTTGCAGAGACAACGCCGCAGACCGCGAGTGCACAACACACGGTTTGCGAACGCTGTTTATAGAGAGCCTCCCGGTTTAAATTCATACTAGAATATGTGTGCCTCAACTTTCGGTATCTGGAGCAGCCTTTGTGTCTTTTGACACACTCTTCCGTCGTGCATTAGGACAGCACGGTGGCTCAGTGACTAGAACGCTCTGCTGCTGACCCTGAGAATGCGGGCTCGATCCTAGATGCGGGGCCTGTTTTTCAACGGGGGATAAAAGCAAGATGCCCGAGAACTGCATGCGCGATTAATTTCCGGAGCCCTCCACAACGGCGTCCGTCACAGCCTCAGTCCATTTGTTACGGTAAGCCATAAAAACCGAACCACACCAAGCCCAAGCAAATTAAACAAAACCAGCCTTCGTGCACTATATTCCAAAAAAGAAAACGGGTCTGAGAGCCTCCTCCTTGAAGGAGCCTAAATTGGCCATCTACGCAATGTCTTCTTAGGAGGCGATAGTTTTGCCAACCTTGATCACACTTCGCGAACGTCTTCATATATGTCTTTCTAAGATCATGTGTGGGATTTCATATATACCGTTCACCTGCTTTCCTTGGAATTGGCTCTCGAATGTCGTACTGCAAGCCACATGACCATGCAGTTAGGGCCACGTGACTTTTTTTCTCGGAACCAATTAGTCATCTGCACCCGTTTGAGGATATAACAAGGTACTAGTGCGAACTATAGTTTGTATGCCGTGACTAGATATTATCAATGAAACACGAACACCGTTCAAGTGTCAGGAGGAAAGGAGTTGTGCTGTGAACTTTCTATGCCGTCTGTCGTGGCTAGCGCTGTAAACTGAATATAGCTAAGACAGTGCAAATAGTCGTAGGGTTGAACAACCTTGCTCACGTGCTCCTCGCGTCTACGAATACACCGCGTGCAATATCGTCGTCTTAAATTTTTTATCCCTCATTTACTGTCCTCTCTCTCTCTCTCTCTCTCTCTCTCTCTCTCTCTCTCTCTCTCTCTAATAATGCCTTACACGTGTTCCCGCTCTTCCCAAGAATGATTCTGGGTCAAGAAAAAGGCGTGTGAGAAGCATTTTCTCTAAGAGGCGAAATTAGCACAGAAAAAAAAAAAAAAAGTGCCTGAAGTGGCGCGCCCCAAGCGGCCACCACCTTGGCCAAGCGAGGGAGGAGTTCGCGCAGGCGCGGCGAAGACGCCCGCACCTGTCGTCGCCGTTGGCCCGTGCAGGTCGCTGCGCCGCCATCCAGGCCACGCGCGATGCAGCATGCACGCGCGCATGTGTGCGTGTTTTGTATAAGCACGTGAACCCACCGCTGCCAAGGTTGCTCGGAGGGAGAAGCCAGAGTCTCTCGCTACGTGCATAGAGGACGACAATGGAATAAGAAAGCGAGCAGGCAGGCAGGGAGTGGCGAGAGAGAAAGAGCGAGAGAGGGTGCGATCTCGGGCACACCGGCTCGCTCGTCGACTAATTAGGCAATAAATCAAGCGTAAAGTGACGCTAATTACAGGACGGTTCCGAGATCGCTAGGCGGCTTCTTGTCCTTTCCACCCCATCTCAGACCCCTCTTCGCTCCTTTCTCTCTCTCTCATCTCGCTCAGCCTCTTGTTCCCTGCCTCCAGCAAGCGTCGCTGCAGGCGCCGTCATCAAGCGAGCTTCAAGCTAGCGTCGATGACGACGAAGGAAGGCGACGGCGACGATGACGCGATGACGAACAAAGCGTTACAAAACGCAAGCATAAGCTTTTTGGCGGTGTAAGTTCGGCACAAGTTATAAGCCCCCCCCCCCCCCCCCCCCCTCCCTTCCGCTCAATCATTTCTTTGGCCACTTCCTGCTGCCGGCTCGCTTTCTGGCTTTCTGGCGACACATGGAAACACAACTGAATTTCGCGCGGAATTATGACTATTATTCAGCCAAAAATTACAGGCCGCATTATGTGTAAATAAAAAGCATTGCAAGATGGCGTACATTGAAACCCACTAAGGATGGGAAAGGATACGTAAGCAAGGATAAAAGAAAGTAAAATTAGCCCGTCTAGGTATTGCTTCAATCGTTCATGCGAACTGCAAATTCTGTTTTAATTGCCTCCAAAACATGAACTGCCTTATCGCCTTGCCGGCATCGGTATATGTAAGCGAAGTTAAGATTGTATGTCGCGCCAGCCTAGATCGCCGGAAAGATTATTGCAAAAAGAAGTAATTCCAAGTTACGCTTGCCCAACCAGTATATGCGATACCGGCGGCGAGACAGAAGCGCCGTGCAATAACATTATTATTTATATATTTAGATGTTATTGGTATGCTAAACAAACTCTAAATTACCCATCCCGCTTGATCACCCCGCTATACAAGCACATTACTGGACTTTCATCTTCAATAACCGCCCTCATTCCAAACCCTTCTTCCATCTTTAATCCCTATAACCCCCTACCCCATGTAGAGTATAGCATGTCGGCGAACATTAACGCCACCTAAAATCTCCGTTTTTATAAAAGCGCCTTCTCTCTCTCTTTATCTCTCTCACTCAAACTGGCGCTGTCACTGTTAACAATTTCGTGTGCACACGAAAAAAAAAAAAGCATACAAAGCGATGCACGAAAATGTAAAGCAAATAATGGACAAATCAAAAGTCTGTCGACGAAAACAAGACCGGAATTCTGTGACCGGATGGCCGTATTTCCCTTTTCGGTTCCTGACAAAAACAAAAAAATTCTCTATGAAAAGAAGATAATAAAAGACGAAAGAACCCGCCCCCTTCCCAATCTTTTATTCCCGGAGAGAAAAAAAAAAAAAAAGGGCACAGGAGATTGCGCAGTCAGTCGTACCGGAATTAAGTTGCCAGCCCTGACCTTCGACTTCGCCACACAAATTGCGTGTACTTAGGCGAGGCCTCCAAGTTAGGAAGCCAGGAACAGCAATCAGAAGCGTAGCAACGTAAACCCAAAGGTAAGAAAAATCCCTCCAAACGCCCCATTCACCCTCGCATATCCAAGTGCGTTTAAGAAAGCGTTATCAAGTTATTAATGAGGCACGTTTCGTGGGTTCCTATTTATCAGTGGCAGCTTTAACGAGCAGCGCCTAGCACGGAGCACTTGTGTGTGTGTGCCTGCAACTCGAACGCTCAAAAGAAATGGCACTGCACGGCCTCTTTGGGAAAAAGCCTCGCCAATCCACGGGCGAACCAAAATGAGTTCAAGTTGCCGGAGATTGAGAATGCACATTGAGTTCACTTCGAAACTACCTTCGTACATAGCATGTTGTGTATGGACACATAGAGGCCGGGTCTGCGATGACGCCATTTGACTACTCGCCTACGTACAGTGCCGAGCCTATATAGCCTGGTGAGGGCTGTGTTCGACGGCAGCAACAAAACAAACATCAGTCGATCGCTGAAAGGGAAAAGAAGAGGGGATGGGGGCAGCCACGTGCGTTCCATATCCCCCTGTGGCTAATAGAAAAGCCACTAGGGCCCTCGCAATTCGCGGCATATATGCACTCTCAAGAATGCCCTCCCGTTCTTAACAGACGCTCGCACAAACAAGCTTGTGCGCACGAGCTGTGTAGACGAGGGAGGCTGTCTGAGCCGCGAACACGCAGTATACAAACAGCCCACTCTCCAGGCCATCCCCCAGTCCATACGGACGCAGTAAGTCCAGCCGTTTTTCAATGCGCGTTCGCTTGCACCGCATGCAGCCGCGCGTTCTTCGAGCCCCGTGACCTTTGGGGAGCATTTACCTTGCGAGCTGCGCTGCTCATTAATTTAGCGGAGTGAGGGAGAAGGAGCGCAACTCCTAGTCCCCGGCCTCCTTACCCATCAAACCTCCTTCAACCTACGCCCTTGCCCCTAGCTCACGTGGTCCGTATTTAGGCGCCTTGGTACCAAGCAAACAGCGCTGGTGCAGAACAAGGTATGCAGTACTTTCGCTTGTTTCAAGGTTCACCTCCACCTTCCCAGTTTGCAGAGTACTTGTCTGACCGAAGGCCTTTTGATGCCTTGTGCACACGTTTGCCTATTTTTTACTACTTATTATACTCCTGACTCGCTCCTCCTACGGTGAATCGTATACATGGAAATCGTTGAAGATGCTTTCTGGTCATTTTTGTTTTTTTCCTCGTCGTTGTTTGCATAACTGCTCAACTCCCTTGGATCCCAGTGGACGTCTGGGCAGAGTCCGGGCTCATTAATTTCCCGGGCCCATTCTAAACGGCTTTCAGCGGCGTGCGCAGCGCAAATGGAGCATTCGCGCTCGCGCGCTGCCTATGTAAACGGTCGCTTGCTTTGACTTGTATACGTGCATGTCGGCAGTTCGAACGAGGCGCGCGCCAATCGCGATAATGTATCTTATCGTGGGAAGGAATGGGTTGTATATTAGGTGCACGACAGCACTGAGGAACACAACACGTCGCGGAAGAAAAAGAAACAGTGCAGGTGAACATTCGGTAAACAAAAGATTTAATAACAATTGACTAAAGCTTAGCAGTGAAGAAACCCTATTCAAGACTCGGAAGCCGTTGTTGCTGACAGTGAAGTGCTATTAGCGTGAAAATACCGAAGACAAAGTAGATTGTTGGGCGAGTTGGTTGAACATTATGTTAAAACACCGCTATAAACACGGACAGATAAGAAGACAAACACACATTGCGCGGAATCATATATTCGTTTACGCGGGTCTCAATAAAATCAGTTGATAGTTGACGCTCTGTGGTGTGTTTTCTACGTCTTGTCCTTGTCTGCCGCGCCGAAGCATTTCTTGAAGTACGTCTGGCTGGGAATGTGTGTTTGTCATCCTATCTGTCCGTGTTTCTATAGCGCTCTTTTATCATAATACCGAAGACAAACGTAACGGGCTAGTTAAATACGATGCCTTGTCACATAACGTCAACATAGACGATACAAGCATGCCCTGACCCTTGGCTTTTACAGCTTTAGAGTTCCGAGGAAAATAATGAGATTATCCTATGAGATTGTTTGGCATTTTATATTCAATAGAAAAGCCGCATTTAGGACCAAACAAAGTGCTTTTCTCTCCCGAAGGCAAACAAATAAGTTTTACAACGTAACGTTTGGGAATAAGAATGGCACCATGGATACAATCGCACTTGAGAAAATGAATAAAGAATAAGTTTGTTAGATTTAAGATATTAAATTTTGTAATGTTAACCTATAATCGCGAAGAAAAATTTATAGATCTCAACGTTAACAGTAAGAATTGAACTGATATACTTCATAGGTGGGCATATATAACAGCGTTGAAGAATTCAAAGATACTACAAGAGTACAAGCGTCCGAGCAAGACACTGCGCCGTCAAACAGACGCGAACAGTCTCGGATAAGTGCATTCCCAGTCGAAAAAAAGTACAGAAGATATTCTGTTGTCACAACAAAATTTCTCTGCTGTTTTTGACAATGAACCTGTTGTGACAACAGAAATTTCTGTAGTAACGTCAGAAATTTCCGTAGTTGCGACAGAAAAGTATTACAAAACTACAGACCACAAGAAAGTAAAGAACTGCACACTTACAGGAATTCACGTACGTACTGCAAAACTACAGAAAATTCTGACCTTTACGACCAAACTACAGAATATTTTGTCGACTGAGATGCGCGGAATAGGCAAGATGCCAACATGATTGAGCACGTCCACAACTAGTAAAAACACGTCACGTGTCCAAACACGCCACGCGACGGCGCGTCCTAACACCGGAGGTAGACTTGCATACGTTACGCCTCTATGGGGCTTGCACAGGTATAGGTCACCGCCGCTAGCGGCGGGGGCTAACCTGCCACCGAATTTTTACCTGTTGTAGGCCGTCATTGCACACGTCATTGCATTGCTTAGGTTGTGGAAGACGGCTGTTGTTGCGGCGCGCGTCTTTCTCTCCCTCTTCTTTTTTTTTTTCTTCTCTATTTTCTCTTCTGTCCGCACAAGGCAGCGGAGGTGGCTCAGCTACAGAGCCAGTAGCAGGCCCGTGCATTTTCTTTTCCTTCTTCCTACAGCCACAACAACTGCACGACTGGTTTTAATATCCTTCAACTGGCAGCATGTACACCTTCGAAAACCATTGTTTTGTTCCTGCATCTTTCCACAGTTTAAAATTTCATCCTTGCCTTGAAAGGCTTGTACTTTCGGAACCTCAGGTTGAGCGTAAGGCTTGTGGCCCAGCCGCGGTGGCTCAGTGGATAAGGCTGTCGACTACTGGGCCGCAAGATCCGGGTTCTAACCTGCTGCTGCGGCGGCCGCCTTTCAATGGAAGCGAAATGCATGGCTCCCGTGTACTGTGCGATGCGAGTGCACGTTAAGGAATCCCATGTGGTGGATATTATCCGGGGCCCTTCATTACAGCGTCCCTCATAGTTTGAGTCGATTCGGGACTTTAAACCTCACATATAACACTTCCGATACTCGGCTTCAAAACCTTACCACTTAAAATGGCAGAGCAGTTGGCAACAATTCATGATCAACTGTGTTATTTTTTTTTTTATTTTTTTTTCCTACCACATGCAGTCTTGTATTACGCCGCTCAGGACTCTGGTGGCGCTCATGGATGTGGGGAATGTTTTCACTCCGGACTTATCCGACCACTGTGTCAGGGCCATGTGGCTACTTCACAATAGAGATTGCAGCTATGGAACGGGCAAATGTAAGCACTAGGAAGGGGGATGGGGGTAAGGGGTAGGGGGGGGGGGGGTTAAAGATTGACGATCGTTAAATCATCTAGCAGTTGTATGAAGCGTGTGCAAGTGGTAAATTTACGTCATGGTTGATAACCCCACTGTTGTCAAACGACAAAATCGAAGATGCATATGCAGTGGCGAGAATACACAGGTACAAGATTCCAAAAGAGAAATTAAGAGCACGAATAAGCATGCCTTGAATATAACTGCCGGCAGTTACTTCCGCACAGCGACGATTAATTAGCTGACATATTAAGCTACCATGGCTGTGCATTCGTGGCATAACCGTGCCTGTGACCACTCGCCAGGGAAGTGTTTGGTTGCCACCGCCACCATTTGTAGTTTCAGTGCCAGAAAGTCCTTTCATTAAGCGAGGAAGCTTCGCGTGGCATTGTCCAGGCCCCTCGTGGAAGAACTACGTCTCGCAAAGAACTACGTCGCATTCCTGTTCTCTTGAAAGAAGCAAAAGGACGTTCCTTTTCGCTTTTCCATCTGAGCAGCCCACAAGATAACGATATAAATCACCGTACACATTCAACTATCAACTTAACAGAGGTGATGGAAATCGTCGTTTTCATCCACGCTCAAATCTGAGAGAAAAAAAAAAAAAAAAAAACGTCGAAAATATGATTTAGTGTGTAGAGGGATTCTATCCTTTTTAGTCCCTTTAGCGTCACAAAAGGTTGGCTGGAATAGAAAACACGGGGACATAAATGGATTGCAATTTTCATTTAGAACTTTGCCTTTGCATTATAAGAAACAGTTAAAAACGCGATCTCTCATCAGGTTAACCGACGTCAAAAAGTTTCAAGAGGCGTGATCTCTCCGAGATTCTTTTAAAGCTTATTCCAGGATTTTTCTTTTCTAGGGGAGGAGGGGGGGGGGGGGGGGGGGGGGGGGGGGTGAGTCTACATTAGAACAACAATGTCTCTAAGAGACGTGAAACCTTTGGCGCGTGAAAAACGGAAAGAAAAAGGTTGACAAAGCTAATTGCTCAGCATCACGCGTGACAGACATTTCCGAGTAGGTAATGTTTATTTTTCTTACTTTTTTTTCGCGCGTTCCGTGAAACTCCGAGCTAATTCATTGCGACGAAAACTTACACTTTACTCCAGTCACAGGCGATTCCTTTCTGGGTGTTGCGGGGCACGGCCGCAAGTGAAGCTCCTAAAGAAGGAAATTCCTCGGCACTGGGCCGAGTTTGTGACGTTAATCATTTAGTTCAGGGCCCGGCACTGCGTGCTTAAAAAAGTACGCGGCCCTCCAAGAGGAGGAGACGTGATACATGGAGGTTCCGAGAAGTTTTGGGAATATATATGCGCTGCGCGTAGCAGACTTCAAGTCGTCTCATGTACAGAAAATATGCGAATTTAATCACGCTCTAAAATTCGAGCGAAACAAAGTTTTTTAATTATTGCAAAACGAAAGCTTCCCAACCACTCTCACCTCCACCCACACGGAGAGCTACACGTGCTGAGAATTAATAAAAATATCGCTGACTCATGCTAGACAAAGAAAACCGGCACTGGGCAGTTGCGTCAAACTCGCAGTCGGCTATGAAATCCGAAAAGTTCCAGCTTTAAAAAAAATCTTGCCTCCTGGCTTGAGTTGCCGTGAAAATTAGCCTTATTACTTTGAACGGCGCAATAAATATGATTCATAATTTAGCTTTCAAGGCAGTAATTTAGGTTCACGTGTATGGCTCCAGAACAGTGGCAACATTCACGTGATAAATGAGGTCCTATCCTACGCAGCTCTACACTGATAGAACGGAGTTTCGAGGTCCACAGCGCGAGCTCGTAGTGCAGTGTGTGCTTGAGCCGTATATGCAGTCTGGTGCAAAGTCATTTATTTTCCCTCTGACTACTCTCCAGCACGATTTCGCCCAAATATATCATCTTTCCACTGCGAATTAGTTCTCCAGCTTTCGCCTATACACAGCGACGCAGTATACTTTCAACCCCCGTTTCTGAATTATTCTACTCATAACAAGAATATGATGTACTAACGGTACTGGACAGTGCTAGCTCGGTAAGATGGACTGCATTTTTTTTTTTATTTCCGTCTGATTCTTCTCAAAACAGTTCGAAGATAGGCGTTTTTGTCGTAAGCTTTCTTTTGCACGTTTTGCAAACGGCGCTGCTTCGAGGCTGTATGCATGAATATTCCAAGCACTTTGTATTCACGTGATGAAAGGAGGGTGTTTGACAAGTCGCCTGGACCAAACGATTCGCAGGCTTGTCGAGAAATGATAACAAATAAAAATAATCACAAGAAGTGAGGATCTTGAGTTATTCGAGGTAGAAATGGTTAGGGAGCTCTTCGTACCAAACATTTGCTTTGTAAGCGAAGCCCCCAAGGCGAAAAGATTGTCTGGCGAAAATCACGGGTCCTACATAGCACGTCACTTCCGGTGGCATGTGCGTTAGCACGTAACTTTGGAGCTCGGCTGTCGACAACTCGCAAGTACCAGTGGCTCATTTCATGCGTCCTAGGTCCTTCTCAGTAACATTATCGCGCAGGACGCTAGGCGTGCAAATACGAATGCTACAAGCAACCCAAGACCGCTTCGTTCATTGTTTCTCAGCACGTCTTCAGCATGCCGAAAACGGGGTCTCGGCAAAGCGCTCCTCCGGTGTCGACCACAAGTCTCGTCTCTTCCTCAGGCAACGAGACAGAAGCAGCGGGGACAGGCCGCCGTGAGAGAATAATCCCACTTGCAGCGTGCACACGCGCGAGAACATTGGGTAACCCGAGAATGAAAAATGCTCCACGGCCATCGTCGTCATGGTTCCACGCCACCGCTCTCTCGCCTCATAGATGCTGCTGCTTAGGCGTGCTTTTCCCTCACGTATAGGTATATACGTGACCACCGCAGCGCGGTAAGATGAAAAAACGGCGTGAGGTCGCGTAAACGAGTAGGGCGTCGCGCCGGGTCCTCAGATGCCGTGGCAGCGGCGGCCGCCTGTCGAGGAGTGCTCGGCTAATTTGCTCCCCTCCGTTCTCCTCCTTCATCCAATGTCTGACCTCCTCGCTCACTCGCATCATCGTCCACGCAAGGGGCGGTTCATGTGTGTGTGTCGCGCGCGCGCGCGATTACAGGGCGCCTCCGACAGCGCCTATGTCGGCGCCGCCCGACGTATAAAACACACAACACGTTCACCGAAGGAAGATGGGGGGAAGACAGGGGGAGGAGGGGGGGGGGGGGGGGGGGGGGGGGGGGGGGGCTGCACGCGTGCACAGCCCTCCAAATTACAAACGACGGCAGTCAAGCAACCGTCATAGAGGAGGCACGACCTATCTCGCTGCTCGGCCTATAGTTCAATGCATCAGTGTAGTCCCCATCAGTGCAGCGGTACAAACGATCAGCAGAGTTCAATAAAACGTATCGTTGACACTGGAAACGCCTCTTAATGTACACAGTGTCCACGACGTTCTGAACATTTATCACTGTGTGGGGCCGTCTTGCAGTTCACGGCCAAGACGCTGTGTAGAAGCTGCATACGCTTCAAAAGGAAGTGGTGTTTAAAACAGCGGGAGCCGAACAAAAAAACATACCTCTTATTCACGCGTAAACGCTCCTAATAAGACTCTTTCCGCTCCTGCTTTTGACAACGCTGCTCAGAATTATCGCTAGGCTTAGTGCGGTGAAAGACACCCTCCGGCGGCTTGCACATCCGCGGAACGAAGCAAATTTCCTCCGGTTTCCGCCGAACCACTAGAGAGAGTAGCCATCCATGGCGTACAGTGTAAACAACAGCGACGGAGCCGACAAGCGAGACGGTTACGCGCTTACCTGGAAAGCCAGCGGACGGGTAGGCAGGCAAGGCCTGCTGGCGAGTCCGTGACTGCCTTGTTTTGTTTGTTCGCTCATCTCCCCTTCCGAGAGGGCAAACCGGAATTGGTCACGGTAATGATGGTTTGCTGCCCGACTTTAACTAGAGGCGTTGGTCTTTCGCCATTTCTTTTTTTTTTTTTTACATTAATATACCACAGGGTTGTTGTTGTATGTTGTTACGCGGTGACAACCAAAGAGATGGCACAACATGGCGACAGGATTAACGATGATTTAATGTCTGGCCTAGCGCGAGGGCTCCTCTCTTGCCGCTGCCGATCTTCTTCTTCTTCCCAACACTGCCCGGGGCCACCGAGCGATCGTCCCGATTGTTTCGTTGAAGTCGATGGCGACGTGATGTTCAAGAAAAGATAGAAGAGAATGATGCGCTTTCCACCACGATGACGATGAACACGATGATGCTTGGGTGATCCTACTCCCCTGGAGCTGTTCAACCATCCGCCACCAGAGTCCATGGGAACGAAAGCTAGAGGTCGCGACAAGCTGCTAAGCAGGGGTCGCGTGTACATGTCCGATTCCTTTAGGTCCTTCGGGTCTGGTTGGTCTAGCTGCTCTCCTTGTCTTCAGATCCGGGCTGGGGGCTGGGCGGTGGTAACTGGTCGGGTCTGGGCAGGAAGGGCTGGGGCGAAGCTGCTCGGCGATGTCCCAGGGACCTCGGTCGATGGTCGGCTTACAGATGGCGTCGATGCTCCAAGGCGAGGATGGAGATGACATACCCCGCACCTCCAACCAAAATGTTGCATGGTGACAAGCGAAGAGACGGCACAACATGGTGACAGGATGAACGATGATTTATTGTCTGGCCTAGCGCGAGGGCTCCTCTCGCTCCACTGCCGATCTTCTTCGCAACAATATAGTCATCCGGCTCTATGTAACGCAAAGCTTCAGTGAAAGACCGGGTTTCTGTCGTCATTCGTTCACTATGAGAGCAGTTTCCACCGATACACGCGTGGGTTGACGTTTTCAACCAGTACTTGCGCTGTTTGGCCGGTTCAGCTGAAGCCTTTTGGAGGGCTTTTATTTTTTTTCCATAAAAAAAATTTACTTGAAATCTGACCCCGACATCGTACCACTGCAGTGCATCGCGAGAAAGAAGTCACTGCCCAATGTAGCAGTGTGTATTCCACCCTTAGAAAATGCACTGCCTGCCTGAGACGATGCACTTGTCCGTTTATTGTAATGCAAGCAAAAAAAAAAACAAAAAAAAACGCATCTCAGTTATCAGTGCAGTTGAAGAGAAATATATTGAGCCCTTTGAAAAAGCCTTTTCACACCAGTTTAAGTGCATTATTTTTCATGAATTAAGTACTTGAGAAACAATGGTAACGTTCCACAGGGGTATTGAAGCGCTCATGGAAATCGCGCTTCTTCAAACACATGTAATGAACGATCGCTTTTCGGTTAGCCGTCCTTACGTTGAATCCCCGAACCAGCTGTGCGCAAACAATTTTTGTTTTTCGTCCCCCATCAGGCTTTCTTGTTTTCTTCCCGGCTAAACTGCCAAAGTTCTCGTCAGCAATTTCCAGCAGGACCCAGGGTTGCCTCGCCCAACGCATGAAGCGCATGAGTGCGCACTGCCCCGGCATTTTTCCGCGCTCGCTACATACACGACGAGGCTGAGCCAACAAAACAGTTTCCGTCTTTACCGGTAACACGCGCCGCCGATTGGGAACATGATCGCAAGGGAGAGGGCGGGGGTAGGGAACATAACCTCGCCATACTTACGAACACAGCATTGCCAAAACGCACATGAAAAAAATAAAATCCTATGTCAGTGAAAAGAAAAGATATACGTGCATTATCCGCTGCTAAGTGTGCTCGGCATAGAGCGGATGATGGGAGGCCGAACAGCGCGTTCACATATGCGTTTCACTTTGTGATGCCGTGGTGATTAGCCGTAATGGCGGCGATCGCCCACTAAACGTCCGGGACAGATCTCGCCGGGACAAAAGCGAGTCCCTTCAGCGCTGTATGTGGAGCCTGCCGGAGCTCGTAAAAGCGCCGGTAAAGATAGCATGTGCAGAAGGGGAGGGAGAGGGTGGAGTAGGAGGGAGAAGAAGGCGGACGTTATGGCGGCGTCTGCGCTCTTTGCGTGGGAGTTTGGGCGGCGCCGCACAAGTTGGTCGAGTTAGGAACCGAGAAAGGCGCACGACGGGGCGACGGCTGCCAAACCTACATGTGCGCCAGACTTCGGCAACACCCACCGAATTCTGCGTCTCCTCTCACCGCCCCCGTGCTTTGGGCTCAACAGGCGGGACGCAAACGAGCCGCATACGTGAAGGCAGGACGTGGGGGAGGGAATGCTGCGTGTTGCGCTGATGACAGCATCCTTAGCTGGAAGCGTGCTTCCTGTCGACGGCAATGCGTACTGTAACGAGCGTTCATGAGTTCACTCGTGCGTGGCTTGTTAGTATTGCTGGAACGTGAGTACCGATAAAACTAAAGGAAATCGACTCCACAATTTGTTTGGGTGTATAGAGAGGAACTACAGGTCTGTCAGTGCGGGATGGTTGAAACAGGGAGCGGCTGACGGCGGTTTCCTAATGGTACTCGGTTGTATTGGGGAGAAATCCTTGGGAAAAAGTTCTTGGACCTCGTTCGGCAGTCAATGTCCGCCTCGCGTTGTGGCTTTTCTTTTTTTACCTAAGCGATCGCCTTGCGTTGTGTGCATCCGCCCTGAATTTGAGAGGAGCTGTATATCTCTGATCATGGCCGCCTGAGACATACCCATCTGTTTTTATGATGGGCACAAGCGTTTTGCAGTCCCGATATGTACTCGGCTTTTCTGAAAAGAAAGAATTGGCAAATATGGCCTTGGACCAAACCGCCTTGGGCAAAACATGATCGAGCACCGTGCGTACGTCTGACCACCTAGAACTCTTCGACATGCACTGCATGTATAGTGCATAAACGTGGGTTTTTGCATTTGGCCTACCTAGAAATGCGGCCTTAGGCTGGGATAGAAATTATTATTTCGAGACCAGCCGCCGGACTTACAGAGCCACTCTCAGCCTCACCTTGTCATTAAAATTGTGGACAAGCAGGCAGGCAGGCAGGCCGAAAAAATTAATGGATGGAAAGGTTATGGGGTCGTTGCTATCAGCTTACAGCCTTCCAGTGAGCATGCTGCCCTCTAATGAACATCCGCCGCGATCATAGACGACACCTTCAGTGCCGCCGGGTACTTACCGATCAAACAAGGACCAGCGCGCTCCCGACCTGGTGCTCAGCCATCATGGGACCTCAGCGCACGAAAAAATGGCCCAGCTAGTCTGGAAAAACGCCCCCTTCGGGGTGGTCATCTTTTACCGATGTGGCGGCCTTGCTGTAGAGCTCCGCCTCGCATTTGGAAGGTATCAGGTTCGATCGCCGGTAAAGTCGAGCACCAGTGGTTTTCCAGTGGGTTCAAGAATTAGGTCCACATACAGCTATCACGCTATACCCTTAAGACGGAGCTTAAGTGTCTTCCTACTTTCTTTTTTTACAGCCTTTGTGGGAGATCGAAGAACATGGACATTTTGCGGCGACAGTTTGTTATTGGATGTCGCTGTCGTATAGACTTCACCGAGGGGAAAGATTGAAGATGAAAAGCGGTGTTTTCAATCTAGGTGCGGATAGCCGTATATCTACACTGAATCGGTATAGGACAATAAGTTTAAAGATCTGCCTCAGGCCTTTTCTTTGCCGAAGAAGTACAGTGCAGCGACACTTCATGTGTTGTCAATACTACAATTCTGCGGCGAACGGAACATGCGGCGGCAGAAGTGGTAAGGGGTTAAGCTTGCTTATTTCCCATTTGATCGCAAAACTGCAACACAACACATTTTACAGATCAATTATTTGTAAAAAACTGTCTGACTGAAGCCGCGCGCTCTACCTGTCCCAGCAAGAAATCTTAAAAACAAGCCTTTTAAACTGCTGCGGAGGGAATTATGTGTAACGACATTGAAAACGCTTTGATGCCTGATGTTGGGACTTCGAAGCCTTTTATATTGCCATCGACTAAAGATAACACCCAGGGGCCAGTGTACCATTTTTGTTAGAGGCGTATATTAAATGGCCAAACTGATAGCCAGATTAGCATTGGGCTAATCTGGCTTCCAGTGTTTCTATATATATGGTCTTGACAGCCTGTCTGGCGCGGCTGTGGCCTCTGTCTTTAGCAAGATGGCCTATGTGTATATCGCATTTGCCTAAGTTAAATGAAGGAGCGGCACAGATGAAACCATGAAGACGACGATGTTCAATGGAGAGCACTAGAGCGTGTTGCAGTTTTACACGAGGCGTGATCGGCTGCGGCGTTATTGTGCCTGGGCGCGACGATGTTTGCTGCACAGTGCGAGAGTTCAAAGTTAAATGTTCGGAACCAGGTGACCTTGAGGTTTGGCAAGGGAGCAGTACAGCTAAAGCTATTGGACATGGGTTCCAGTGAAACGCGCCATACAAAATCGGCATCATTTCTATCCTAAAACGAGTCGTTGAACGCATCGATTGCATTCAGAGCGAATGGTGTTTGCGTGTATATTTGCGTGTGCGTGCATCCGACGGTGCGCCACTAATAGTCGGAAGCAAGAGCTAACTTGCAGGATGTTTAAGAGTGAAACTCGCAAAGTTCTGGGTGACCTAACATTTTGTAGTGGTGCATTGTACCAAGAGTTCCAGGATATGAAAACTCCCGTGGGCATTACGTTTGGCGCAGTGAACCTTATTCGGTCAAGAGGGCTCAGTCCTCATCAGCTCACTTTTCTGTTACAAGAAGTGCAAGAAATTACAGGGTGATCCTGTACAACAAGAGCGTGCGCTAGATGGGCCATGGAAAAGTACTGAACAGATTTCTTGACTTCAGATAGACAATCGGCAGCTTCGTGAAAGAGAAAATTATCCAGTTTCTGAGCTGTCAAATATTTAGTGCTTTTTTTCTATTTCTCAGGCATAAATGTAACACCTGAACATTTTTACGCAAAACCGTCAGAGAGAGAATATATATATATATATATATATATATATATATATATATATATATAT
>JAJIZL010022279.1:84627-106880 GCA_023969395.1 Amblyomma maculatum | reverse complement strand
AGCGTGTGTGTGTGTGTGTGTGTGTGTGTGTGTGTGTGTGTGTGTGTGTGTGTGTTAAATAGCCTTGTTTGTTGGATCTCCTTCTGCCTGGACCAGCAAATGCGTGCTCTTCTAGTGAGACTGTCACATCTGGCACGGATGCTCGTGAAAGACGGTGGTGTTAGACGTAAATTCACTATCCAAGACAATAACTTTCGCTCTGAAACTTGAGAAGCGGAGATCAACTATATATGTAGCACAAAAAACCGAGCACATAACGGTGCTCATCCAGCTGAGTATCTGAAGGGATGGGTGAAAGCTGCATCATTGATAAATACATGCGCATAAGTCAGAATAAGAAAGGAAACAGGGTCGTAAGAGATGTTTACATGCGCTTTGTACTATATACATGCAGCACGGAAGTTCCAAGAGGCTGTTTCTTGGGCTAATTGGTAGAGTTAGCTCTTTTTCCTGTTGACAGGGTTAATAACAGCTTAAAATGGAGTAAATTCGCTATTTTTTTTTCGATTTCATGGCAGAACGCAAGCGGCGGTTTAGGCGGGCTAGTTGGTGAATGCACCACAAAACCGCGTTTTGTCCTGTTGCCTTCTTCCCTGTCCCTTGTCTTTTTGCGCGGTTTCATGATGGATTCCCGTCTTAATTATAATACTTCATTTCTCGGTTACGACAAAAATTAACGATACTAAATTTGTGAAGGCCGATTTTTGTAACTTCTGAACTTATAGGCACAATCATAAGAAAAACGCATTGCAGCATAACGATTTCGGAGGAATTGTATACTTCTTTGTGGCATCAGCACGCATGAGCGAACGTGACTGTTATTCTTATCGACAGAGCTATATATAGTCCGAAGCTATATATAGTCCGTGCGAACCTACAAAAGGCGAACCTACACGGAGCGAACTCGCGGTCCTCCTAGTCTGCAAAGCCTTTGGAAAAGCGACGCTCATTGGCCTAAAAAGGACAACGGGCAAGATGCGCAGAGATCGGCGGGAAACGGCTACCACCGGGGAAAGACGACTGCGAGCCGCGACAACGAGAAGACGGACGCAATGTAAATACCTTCTAGCTGTGCTTCTTTGTTGTCACCATCATGCCCTATATGTAATCAGAACCCATCCAAACGGGTAGGGTCTTCATTGAGATCATCACCTGTAGTTTTTAGGAAGACCCATTAAACATATGGTCCCGGGCAAAAGTTCTGTGTTGTGTCGTATATCGCATGACCACGTTGACGCCGTGAGAACGGCCGCCCGTGGTGTGCAATCGGGGGAGCTCGTAGTTCGAGGCATAGACCTCAAAGGAGGCTCAAAAGCCTAGTAAGAGCCCCTACACACACTATTACATCGTGTCACAATGTAGGGATGAATATTGCATATTGTCAGCACTAGCGCTCTGCTTTATATTCATTTTTATACTCTGAAAAAAAAAAATAATGCAACACTTTTTTAATCCTTATTATCTCTGAGGTACTGAGGATTTTAGGGGGAGAGTTTAGTCAAATTCATTACTACAACGCAAAGACGGCACAGAACAAGAGGAGGACACAGGTTTGCCCAGGCTTGTTTTGCGCCCAGGCATTCGCCTACCACATATAAAATTCAATGAAAATAATAATAAAATGATCATGACACTTCGATTACGTCCTTATATGAACACACCCATATATGGACTGGTTCCGGCACTAACGGCGACTGTGCGCTGTACTAATTAACACCGGTCAACAAAACAACAGAAAGTGGTCAGCAAGCAATCAATTTGCCTACTGAAGCAAAGGATGCGGCCAAGGCCAGAACAAGAGGAGGACAGCGCTGTTGTGTCCTCCTCTTGTTCAGTGCCGTCTTTGCGCTGTAATAATGAATGTATGCAACCAACTCGCCCAAAATGTTGTATTATAGTTTAGTAAAAGTCGAAGCTGCTGATATTTTTAAAATCAGAATCAAAGTTCCCCTTTTGCTGTTTTCGAATTTCGGGTGGTTTCGATACGTTGAGGAGAAAACACCTAGTGGTCTAGAGCTCCAAATTTTTCCTGACATTAAGAACATTACGTGCAGAATCAAGAGAAAAATTTGTACAGACAGCAACGTGAAGATCATGCCACAAGGTAAGGTTGAAAATTGACTTGTTTTGCATCGGGTCGCTCCTGGAAAAAGGTTTGCGATTTTTTACTGAAACAACTGCGACAACGAAAAAAAGCTTTTAGTAGCTCTTGTAAAACTAAAGGTTGCGCAGATTCACTGAGTGAAAAATAACTATTGAGAAAATTTTATTGCGCAAGCATCAGCGCTGCAAACTTGTAACTTTTTGAAATGGCAAAAACAGCGTTTTCCACTTGTAGTATTATGCTAGTGCTACGATTTATTTTTTCAAGAGAACTACGGCGTATTTCGTCAAGCTAAGGTACATTGCTTTGTTCCCAGGCATTTGCCCACCACCAATAAACTTTCATTGAAAAGAATAATAAAGTGATCATGACACTTCGATTACGTCCTTATATGAACACACCATATATAGACTGGTTCCGGCACTAACGGCGACTGTGCGCTGTACTAATTAACACCGGTCAACAAAACAACATGAATAAAGTGGTCAGCGAGCAATCGATTTGCCTACTGAAGCAAAGGATGCGGCCTAGGCGTTGGTTCAGTTTGCGCACAAGACGGCCGCGTTACGAATTCGCTCAGCCAGCTGTGTGATCAAATAGCTTAAAAGTCTGTCTTCCAATTTAATTTCGCCTAATATAGTTGTTCATTTCTTTTCTGACCTCTATCACGATTATGGTCCATGTCCGGGTATCACGGCCACGGGATGAGGTAAAAGGAAAGTGAATTTACACATTACTTACAAATTACAATCATGGTACAAGTCACAACCATATCGGCACGGGGGCCGAAAGCTACTGGCTACTCGCGATTGTCTTCGCACAGAGACGCCCACGGAGACTCTGCTGTAACTCCGCCACGTCCACTACAGGCGAGAAGCGCACTACTCGGCGACGCTCACGACGGTCTCTCCCGAAAAGCGGCAGCGCCTTCTTCTATAGGAGCGGAAGCGTTGAAGTATGGCCAGCATGCGTAGACGTGCCCGGCGCTAAGGCTTCTCCTCAGTGCGCCAAAGGCATGCGGCGCAGCACCTTGGCTTGTGAGGGCATCAGGCGCTCGCCGGCACCCGCTCGGTTCCAGCCGCGGGAAGCGCGGCAAAAAGCCCGATCACCGCGGATTTGGATGCTCTATGCTCTACCTTAATTTCCTTCGCACTGTTAGCAGACCTTTAAAAAGCCTCTGGAATGTGGATTCTGTGTCCTAAACGTGTAAATGTAGATGGCGAGTAAAAACGTTTGTCATAAGTGAGCAGGACGTCACGGAGAACTAAAAGCCGTCACTCTTTTTTCTTCAATAAGGTTCATGCGGACACGTTTGTTGCTAGTTTCCTGTCCTTGTCTTGCAAAATACCGTCCTGTATTGTGTCTTTGAAGGAAACTAATGAATTCGAAGGTCGCGTTCCTGTTAACCTTAAGCGCCCTGTCAGGAGTCCATCTTGTTATCTCTCACGATTAGCCGGAGCTCATGCACCTGGCAGTAACATAAGCGCTGAGCAACGAAGGAAGAATGTTCTTGCAAGGAAAGGTTAAAGCCTAGGCCTTCATTAAGAGAAATCTAAAATTATGGCAGCCCGTTCAGAAGTGTCTCGTTTCAGCTGACATCCCACCCCCGAGCACCAACATTTTCGTTTTCACAATTTCCACAATGATTCTTCGCGACGACTGACATTGCATACTCTTTGTGTTGCAATAGCCACGCTTTTCTACCCACTCCCATTCTCCTTTCTTTTTCTTTTAAGTGAAAACGTTTGATCAAAGCTTGCAGACGAGGCCCGTCTAGGCAGGGCAGCGTGAATTCGCGACGGCCTCGAAGTCACTTCAAGAAATATTGGTCGCAGTTTCAGACGCAGCGATGAAATGGGTGAAGTCTGATCGGATGAAAGAGGGAAAACGTGCTCTTGCGCACTCCTCCCGCTGTCTCGCTGATCGAGCTTTTATGAACTGCTGGTGCCCGCGCAGTTCGGGAAAGCGTGATACGGTCGAAACGTGCACGCACGCACACACCCACACACACGCACACCATATACTGCAGCCTTCGGAGACGTGCGCCCGGTTTTGGAAGCGCACACTTTGACAAGTGCGCGTGGAATCGGTTAATTAAGAGGAGTCCGCCGAGCGAGACGGCACCATATTGGCCCCGCAGCTGCCGCCATCCGGACTGGATGGCTCTCTCCCCCTTTCTCTCTCTCTCGTCCATAACAGCGAACAAAAGCGAGATCCGACTATGCTCAGACGAAGCCTTTCTGGCTTCGGAGCGGCCGCGGCCAGATACAGCGAGTGAGCCATATCCTTAGCCAGACTGAAAGCCAGACGTCGCCATTTGGCCGCGCACTCGATAGTTACGCAGACGACGCCGGAGCAAGCGTCGTCTGCACGCGCCGGAGAGGCCACGCTTTATGCTGCCCGAGGGCCGCGCACAATGCGCTGTTGCAGCCTCTACAGGCCATTGTGGATGCAAGCGTGCGCGTCAGGTTGTGCGGCGATCAACGCGTAGCCGAAGCTTTAGTTGGGGAGTGGCCCCTTTTGTCAGGCGCAGCCTTCGAGCGAGGACTTGTTGGCTCCTCATTTGTTTATATTTAGGTCGTATATTTTGTTGAGTCGCCGCTTTGTTCAGGCCTGACTACAGTGGGCTCTATAGTGGAGCGCGATAAGACTAAACGAGCGCTTCCTAATGAGCCCAAAGGCGTTGTGTTCTTACATAGCTTCCGGAAAAAGCAAAATCGCACGCGCTTTAGTTTAGCGACGAACGACATGAGGGGGAGTATCGAAGGGGTAGCCGAAACCACTGACTGGCGCTGGAGGTCGGCGTGCGTAATCTAGTTAGTTAGGCATAGCATGCTAAGTGCAACTCATCAAAATGATGGCAGGCCTCGAGAACCTTACAGGGAGATTATTAATGCAGTTAGACCAAGGCTGTATGCACACACAGCCGTTGCATAATTACGTAGAGTAATGTGAAATCTCTAGATAAGGCTCCCCTTCCGCTATACCAGATGTTTATGCATAGTACGGCGTACTATTCGAAAGAATAAAAAATTATCCTATTATGTACAGATGCACATCCCGCTAAAAGTACCTCTACTATATCATATTCGGTGATCAAACATACATATACCGTTCAGCTCTTTCCTATCCCAAAAGCAGGATTTTAATTATTATATGAGTGTTTAGCATCCTCATAACTGGTTAATATGGGGCGTCTAAATATTTCACTGCCAGTACGTTTTTTTTTTTTCTTTTTTCAAGGAAATGTTCCTTCTTGAATTAAGACTATTTCGAGAGCCATTCTGCCTTAAGACATTGATATAGTGAGCCCGGTAAAGTTACACACAATAAGAATGCACAATGCATTGAAATTATACTTCGAAATATTCGGCATGAAAACACACGCAGCGAAACCTTGCAACCTGCTCATAAGATTGTTCTTGCGGTGCTATCGCTTTTATTCTTTATTTCATTTCTTTTCTCGAGAAGCCGAGAAGAATTTAACTGGTTGTTAACGCATATAACGGATAGGCGATAAAATGGTGTTAAAACGGGAAAAAGGAAATTCGAAGTCCTCTGCGTACGACGGGAGAGGGTAACGCGAGAGGCGCGCTCATCAACGATGAAAACCACGTAGGCAGATTTCTCCATATCATACGGGGCGCAATGCACGACGAGCGACGTCTTCTCAGAAAGAACGTGCAGCAGCCAACGAGTGAGGCGTATTGTATGACGCACTTTGCTCTAATGGGGGGGGCTGTGGGTGGCAAGCGGGAGAGGACCTTGTCAATGCTAACGCGTGCAAGGAGTACGACGAGGGAAAGAAGGAAGTCGGCGAATTTCGAGTCAGACGTGGGACGGTGCATAACGAGAAAGAATAGGCCCAACAGTGACGGCCGAAGCGGCAGCTGTTCTCCACGAAGTTGGGGCAGCCGTTTTTCCGTGGAAGGACTTCATCCATCAGCAGAAAAACAAGGTGGAAACTCTACTCGACTCCTCCTCGCGAGCTGCAGGAGACACGAGAGCAAGCCT
Source organism: Amblyomma maculatum (assembly GCA_023969395.1). Classification (NCBI taxonomy): domain Eukaryota; kingdom Metazoa; phylum Arthropoda; class Arachnida; order Ixodida; family Ixodidae; genus Amblyomma; species Amblyomma maculatum. The sequence goes on along the minus strand of JAJIZL010022279.1, from coordinate 100,762 downwards.
TCGCTAAAGGGCTTCATTAATTTCCCATCATGCGTCCCACACTGTCCCCCGGGGCGGCAGCGCCTGTGTCGAACACGTATATATGAGAGAGACAGAGAGAGAGAAAGAGCCTCTTGTTTGCCGAGCATATGCAGGATCTGTATGCGTAAAAGGACCACCTTGAAATTGCATCGTTTTTATACTTGTTTCACGGCCGCCTACCATGTAGTCAGCAGGGAGCACTCTCGGTGGTTTTAGCTTGGTTACCTCGTAAAAAAAGAAAAAAGAAAAGGTCCGCCGCTATAAAAATTATACGACAGGCCTGCCGAAACTCGCCTTCCCTCTACCTCCTTACATCTACCCTTGCTCCACCTTTTCACCTCTCGCAAGCGTTCTCGGGAGAGGAAATGTGCGCGCAGTGCTGATACAGCGCGACACACAGCGAAGTCATGGCCGCCCCGTCGCATTCTGCCTTGCAAGCAGTAAGAACAAAGGCAGGCGGCGCCTAACTATGCGTGAGATGACGCCAGATGGCCTCACTGCTGAAACACCGCCCAGGTGTACACGCACGAGGTATTCGACGCCGACGCCTGCTCCGACGCTTCGTGAGAGTTCACATGTCGCCCTGCAGGAAAGTCGCAGGTGTACGTATTACAATATACTCCCATGCTAACCGGGGCCTGTGCGCACCCGGTGTTGCCGAAAATAACGTGGGACGGGGCAACTGCCGTCGCACGCTGTGACAGATTACGGAGATGACTATCTTTAGGGAGGTGGAAGAAAACGCTGCGGAGAAGACGCGTAGGTTTGTGTAAGTGAAGCGCGTGACGTCACGGAGAAGAGACTGCCGGGCCAAACGTCTCCGCCAATCGAAGACGCGCCTGGGGGAGAGCCGTCCAATTGGCCAGTGGTAGGAGAGGGCGGAACAATTAATACCGGACGCGAGAGAGAAGAAAGCGCTAATAACAAAGGCGAGCGCGAGACGATGAGAAGCGAAGGCCAGACAAGGGGAGCAGGAGAGAAAAGTGATGAGGAAGAGGGCAGGAAAAGGAAAGAGAGACTGAGATATGCATATTGTATTATGCGACGTGTGCGATCGGGAACGCCCAAGCAGTTTACCAACCTTTCCAGTCTTGGGTTTCCTCTTATTTTTTAACTGCGTCGAGCGAATCATGTACAAGTTTTGCTTCCTTCGGCTTGTCTTTGTTTTTCATCGTCCTCCGTAACTGGTTTATTTCTATCTCGTCTTGTTCATCAGCAGCGAAGAGGGGAGGGGAGGAGCCGACACTCCTTTTATAGTCCACACCAGGGCGCATTAATGAGCTGAGAGAATTAATAGCGACTCAATTAACAATCACGTCCTGGAGATAATTAATATTCTGAGACGTCACGTCGTAATTAAGAAGAGCGCAAGAAGGTCAGATGGCATATTGGAAAAACCTTTCGTTACGCTATTGCGTCCGCCGAGAGTAAACAATGGAAGATGAGGAATAGCATTAATATAGATTGTTGGATAAAAAAGGAAACCAGTGCACAAATAGCGCTATTAAGAAGCAAAAAGCTATAGCCCCGAGGGGAAAAGTACATGACCGTAATCTCAGAGAGACTCCCTACATATATATGTGCATCTTTCCTCGTGTAATAAGATAGTGATTAGAATCTATCTTGCAATCGTCGATGAATATGGGTCTCTGCTTTGTTTGAGAACCTTTTAGTCCGGAAATGAAAGAAGGGCTACGCCGAGGTTCTTCGGCATTTTGAGCTGTACCGGAGTTTTCTTCTATTACAAGCATGCCCTTACGAAACGTTACACAAATACTTTAATACTAAATTTTGTGGAGATCGATCTGTGGAGTGCGAACTATACGTCTACCTCTATTCCACAAGCTGAGTGAAAATAAGAAATGTGCAAGATTAGTATTGAGTCTTGTCTCTTGATGTCTGAAGCTGCCGGCTACATTTAAAGGCCGTATAGATACCATACTACTCACAAAAAATAGTTACTCACTATCTTAATCAAAGCCCAGTTATTTTGATAACGTTTGCCGTATATCCGCAACAAGGCGAGTAGAAAATACAGACTCTCTTTACTGAACTGAAATTCCAGTTCGGATTCAGTCAATAACGTCAGCTCCAATTACCGTTGACAAAGGGATCAAAGCTGAGCGCTGAATCGATTCCGTATCGCTTATGAGCATTGTTTTTTTCGATAGCAGAGCCGTTTACCATTAGCAAAGGGGAAAGCTGGACTCACTAAAGCCGATAATGTAACTTTCTTCTGGGGATAAGAGCTCATGCTGTGTTCCGATTAAATCATTTCAGGCGCGAGGTACTTTATTGGACTGCGCGACCAATCAACCAAATTCTGGTGCACTGAGCAAACACGCACGTTCTTGCGTCAAAGCCATTAATTCCGATTGAGAGGTGCCGCCCTGTCGACGAATTGATTCGTTCCCTCAGGTCGCTCGCCTACGTTGTGTACACACTATAAGCAGACCGAAATCCAAGAGAACGGGGCGAGATCCAAACCAGTAAGCTGAGTGGCGATGATCCCGTCGTGGATTAGGCGGGGTATTCAGCAGTGACCAACGCGCGGGTATCCCTTCTCTGGCGCCTCGTCGCGCAGGACCCCGCGGACGTGTTATTGCTTGCGATGCATCTCGGGCACCAACAGGCGGATTAAGACTCGCGGGTGCCATCGGCGAGATTGCTGCGGGGCGAGTGATAAGCCGGCCGAAGCCAATTGCCAAACAAGAACACCCCCCCCCCCCCCCCCTCCCCCCTATCTCTCTCGACTTGCTCCGAAGTTATTGGGCCGGGTTTATAAGGCTACAGGGTGTACGCGATCAGGCGGGGATAAACGACCACTGTGGGGGCGCCGCATCTTTCGTTTTGTTCTTTCCTGGCACTATGCACATCAATGAGTGCTAACCCACTGTCTTGTCAATGGCCTCATCTTGCATCGCGAACTCTCGAAGATGCCTATAACTGTGAGCTCTGCTACCGCTTTGTGCGTGACTGGTGTTACTGTCACAGCTTCTCAAAGTTCGAATAATTCTAAACCTGACTGCTATCTACTGCTGATATAGCATATACAGCTGCAGTTTCGCGCGTTTGGACGGACTACTGAAAGTTTATGGCTTCGTGAAAAATTCACGGTCAAAATTGATGGAAACAAAAAGCTAGCACAAAAAATGGTGGACACTTAAACTTCGCCTTTAAAGGTATCACGGTGACAACTTTATCGGCTCTCTTTGTGGCTCCTCGTTTGCGAGCATTCACTTCACTGCTCGCTTAATTACTAATCTCTTAATTTGTGCCCCTGGGATCCCGCACAAACTCATTGGCATGCAGTCATAAGATACCTTATAATGTGAAAGACCACCCGACACAGACATAAAGCCCGCTTGCCTGCGTGGCATAAGGGTAGCGTGTCTGACTCCTGATGCACGGGTCCCGATGGGTTCCATTGTTATTTCACTCCCTCATACCGAAGAAGATACCCGAGTTGCAGGTCCTGAGAAATCAGTCATGCGAGCTCTATAGCTACTTAACACAGCCGCCAGACCAATCAGTGCCAAGCCATGTCCAAATATCACCTGCCTAGTATGAGGCACGCTTTTAATTTTTCGCTCATAACATCGACGCGTGACTTCGTGGACAACAGAGTCTTTAACGTCGTAGTGTTAAACATAAGGCATAGAAAAGTCTGTCAGAGTAATGTTCTTTGGCATATATGTCTAATCGGAATATAGGCGTGCGTTTCGGAAGGTTACCTATGGTTCCAGCAGATTAAAATCGGAATGGGGTTGTTTTTTCTACTACTTTCTGATCAGTTATTTCCATGATGAAATTATTTCAAACTGATCAACACAAACAAAATATCCTATGTGTTCCTTGATATCAGTAGTTTTGGCTCCCTTCGTATGTTTCCCATAGCCAACCCATCATTTCTCTGCATTAATGCGAAATTAGTTTTGGTTCATGTGTAGTGTGGACAGGAACTGAGGACAGAGAGTGTCCTATCTATCGCTGCAGCCAATCAAACCTAGTGTAAAACTACAACACAATCTCGCGCTTTGCAGTGAACCTTCTCGTCTTCATGAAGTTCTGAGTCACTCCTTCATTTAACGTAGATAAATACGCCATGATACATGCTCCATATGGACGAGTGCGGCCGAGGTCCGCTAGAGTAGTTCCGGTGGATCCGCCAGGGGGCGTGACAACTTGTAATGCTTCCGCATTACTACACCTAAACAATGTGCCCCCTTTAATTTTTTGTTTGATTGTTAGCCCAACGAAGGCTTTAATTCTAGTAGCCTTGATGCCATAGGGAAAGTAGGCGAGTTATTCCACAGCTCCCCACTAGGTCATGTTCCACGTGACACTCGCAGGAATACAGGATGTACTACGTCCGCAGCTTTGAACGAGGGTGGCACCTGCAACCCTTCTCAAGGGTAGATTACACACTGAATAAACTTAGCTTTAGCTCAATTCGCAGAGTTCCGTACGCGAAATTCGGAGGTGGTGGCTTCGGATCTCACCGGTCTCATGCGTTTGTTCGAACTGGCAGATGACGAACACCGGGGCCATTGCACCAGCCGTTTGAAACCTCGCTGCCTGGGAAAATGCTCTTGCAGGTAATAGTTCACAGGTGGCATGGCTAGGCCTAGATTGGTCGGAGGTGCAAAAGAAAATTGCCACAGCACAATGAATGCACTCATAAACGAGCATTAGTGTTCCTGTCATATCTCTACATAAGCGACACTATAATGATATGCTGTTGAAAAATAATGATCGAACGTACACCGCAGGAACCGCGCTGTTCATCTGGGAATATCTTCACATACTTATTAATGAATTATCTCCATGATTACATTATTATGTTAAAATGATCAACTCCATAAAATAATCCCATGTGCTTTCCTGTCAGTTGCTCTTGGTTCCCTTAGTGTATCTCATAACTAGCCTCTCATTTCCGTACATTTTTTTGCTATAGGCCAACACGGAGTTGTGTGACAAAAGTGCTTTTCAAGTTATGCGACTGAGGCAGCTGCTTTCGTCATGGTCAGAATACCTTAATCGCAGCCGGCCAAATTATGCGCACCCACATTGAATACAGCCTTTTGTGCTAGATGAACGATGCTCCACAACTACCAGCAACCAATACCGAACAACCTTCAGAAAATTCCCCTGGTTCCATGGTGTATTAATATTCTATTACAATTATTGCGAAGAAGAACAACACCCAATCTACACTAAGCGTTTTAGCGCCAAAATTCACACCCCTATTTTTAGATAGCCGACGCAGACACTGGAACACTTATAACATCAAGGGCTGGTTCGACGACACGCCGTTGCTCATACGTCGTCCTACCTTCATTCTATCAATCCACGAGACACCTTTAAGTGAATGCACGCGCCCCCAATTCCGTGACGTAAACAATCCGGAAACAGCTCGCCGATCCTTCCCCCAATGGGATCCGCGCCGTCGCCACCGCCTGAATCGTCATACGTCTTGTGCACGCGTCATTTCCAAGCCGAATAACGGTCGACTCGGACACCATAACCTGTTTCCGTCCCGACGGGGACGTGTTTCCGTCAGACGTTTGAAAGAGTCGGCATGGGGAAGAGAAAGAGTGAGGGGAGGGGTTCTGTCTGCCGCAGGGCTCGTCCTGACTCTGCCACAGAGCGACGCTGTCGCGATATGTTGCAGCGCCCGCCCGCGAATTTCGGCCGTATACGAAGGCCGCCCGAGCAAAATGCGGCAAAACACGTTCATCGCTGGGACCATTACATACGAGTTGTTGCTCGGCAGCCCGATGGGCAGCCAGGATGGGGCTGCGAGAGCCAGCTGCTGGACATAAGAAAGAGGGAGAGCTTTGTTAGTGGAGGGAGAGGGGGCGGGGAGAGAAAAGAGGACCGACATTGGTCCCGGCAACAGCAATGAAGCGAGCTAACGTGGACACTGCCGGATGCGTCGACGTATACCTAACCTTGAAAAGCCTCTTTTGCAATCGACTGGCTGCGGGAACTTGCGATAACTGAGTAGTGGAATCAAATCTATGCGCCACATTTCGGCACTGAACTTGGGCATTGTGAAAGTTTGTGAACTTGAAGTGTTTATTTGTATAAAATGTCTATGTTCTGCTATATTTATTGGTCCAGCTGTCATAAAAAATATTTAAGTATAGTTGTTTCATTCGCTTCAAAACACGTGGCTAGAGTTAAAAAAAAACGGTAGATGATGCCCTGTCTACATACACAGTACAGGAAGGGGTGAACAGCAACCGATAAGTTACGTCAAAAGTTGGCACAAAAAAAGAAAAAAAAAAACAGTCGTGACACTTCCTTTGAGACAGCCGTCAAAGCGACGGCGCCGTAAAGTACGCATATCGCCCTTTTCAAAATAGCAGGCTAATTGCTTACAAATATTCAGCGTGATTTTGAAAACAGTATAGCTTTCCATAAATATTCGTTTGAATTATTTTCTGATAATGAATGTAATTGAAAGATCGATGTAAATACTTGGTCTTTTCGGCTTTGCACACAAACTGAGCAGTGCAAAGTGTCAAAACATTTCATTATGCACTGAGGAATGTAAATGTTGCGAGCGAGCACTGAATGCGTAACATCTCTTCTCTCTATGCGAAGACGAAGACAAGTCCTCTTGTCGAATTATAATTGGTTTACTGGAAGGGAAAGGCGCTGTAACTGTCTCACTCTTTTTCTGTGGACACCTGAACCGCGCCGTGAGGGAAGGGAGGAAGGTGGGAGTGAAAGTGGAAAGAGAGAAAGAGGAGCCGTAGTGGAGGGCTACGGAGTAATTTCGACCACCTGGAGATCTTTAACGTGCGCTGACATCGCGCAGAACACGGACGCCACTTCGTTTCACCTCCATCGAAACCTCTTGTCGAAACTTTGGCAAGCAGAGGCTCCCCCCAATCCCACCCCTCCACCCCTCAACCCTTGTTCTGTTTTCTTTGATATTCCATCTCTCATCGGCGGTTGCGTTTCGATGGAGGCGAAAAGCAAGGCGTCCGTGTGCTGTGCGATGTCAGTGCACGTTAAAGAACCCCAGGTGGTCGAAATTTCCGGAATCCTCCACTACGGCGTCTCTCATAGCCTTAGTCGCTTTGGGACGTTAAACCCCACAAAACCGAACCAAACCAACGGCAGATGCGCGGACGCAGGTACATTTCAGGCGCGGCGCACTTGACTGGAGTGGCGTTATCGTTCGGTTTCGAACCAGGCGATGCGCGCTACAGGCGGGAAAACATGGCAGCGAACTGTGCTCAGGAGAAGGGAGACGTGGTTGAGGCCACGGAAAGGGGGAAAACGGGAGCCCGCGGGAAAGAGAGGTCCGCGTCCTGGGGACAAGCCCAATCCATTGTGACAAATGGCCAGCGAGTGGCACCCGAGAGACGCGTGCACCAAATGGACCGAGGATGACAAATCGCGAGTGGACACCTTTCTTGCTGCAGCTCTCGCGTGTGTGCGTGTGTGGGGCCGGGGGAGGCTAAAGGGAAAGGCGTCCCTTCGTACAGCTACAGCTCCCTTGCTTCCCCCTTCCTTTTTTTCCCCAACTCGCTTCTTCCTTTCTCGCCTTGTTTCTCGCCCCGATTGCCTCTCAGGACGTGGGTTGCTGCCTCCGCCGCTCCAGCATCGGCCACGCGCAAGCTTTGACCCCAGCAGGAATCGAAGCTGTGGAGGTCCAGCAGAACCCATCTCTCTCCCGTGTCTTCCTGTCCTCTTCCCTCAGTGAAGCATTCTCCTCCTCCTCTTTTCCCTTGGCATCGCCGCTCTATCGGCACGGACACCTCGCGTAAGAGAAATTATGTCGCGTCGTTTTTCGTTAGCTTTGCCGGCAGGCCACGCAAGTTCATTTCTACGCGCTGTTGGCGCGACTTCTGCCATCCCCGCTCAGGTGGCCATTATTTCTTGCTCGCCCGAGTTTCCCGTAGAGAGGTGTTGCGTCACCGTCCGGTGCCGCTGCCAGAGAGGCATCTGCGTGCGTGCGAGCGTGTGATTGTATGTGTGTGCAAGCTCACGTTTTTTGTGAGGCGGCACTCTGATCTAGATGCACGACGATCCTCATTCGTCGCCGCCGAGTTTCGATTAGACCCCCCCCCCCCCCCCCCCCCCCCTTTGCGTCGTGTGGTAGCGAAGAGCCATCTTCTTCGCCAAGCTGCGGACCGACTACTGGGGCAGACGTTATAGGGGGGACGTGATTGATTGATGTATTAATCAGGCCACGTATCGGTGCGATACTTTCCCGCCTTTCCTTCGTCTTCCGACGGGCGTGTGCACATACGGCCGAAGGGTCACGTCAATGCGCTCGGGTGCTTCGCGTCTGCAGTCGCCCTTCCGAGATTCGTGCGACCCGTGGGCCGATTGGGTCGGTCTCCCGTTTTGTATGCGACTGATCAGTCAACGCTACGAATCACTCAGGCGTGCGTTAGTACGGCGTTTCGAAAATCACATATTGCGACCGGTCTGTACACCTGGCCGTGGCCAGAGCTATATGGGACCTACCTATGCGCTTCACGGTATACTGTAAATCTGTCAGTGCGTCATTACTAATTTTTATGTCGCTAGCAATGACTGTTGTAGTTATTCCTTTCTTTACTTACTTCATTTCTTCTTCATTTTTCCATCTATTTTGCTCCTTGTATGTTCACAGAGGCTTATAGAAAGTGAGTATCAGTATGATCAGGAGACAAATGCGGGAAGAAGAGGATAAAAAGGAAATTAAATTAGCGCTTCAGATTTTTAAATCCACGGTACGTGATCATTAGAGAGAGAAGATGGTTGGTTTGTGAGGTTTAACGTCCCAAAGCAACTCAGGCTATGAGAGACGCCGTAGTGGAGGACTCCGGAAATTTCGACCACCTGGGGTTCTTTAACGTGCACTGACATCGCACAGCACACGGGCGCCTTGTTTTTCGCCTCTACCGAAAAGCTACCGCCGAGGCCGGGATTCGATCCCGCATCCTTGGGAACAGTAGTCGAGCGTCGTAACCACTGCGCCACCCCTGCGGAGGAGAGAGAGAAGAGTCGTCGCACAAAAAAAAAAAAAATAATAATAATAATGAGAGAACCTCAGTTTGATCTCTTACGATCGTTAAGCCCATGTTTTACCTAAAACAGTTGAGAACAGCTTTTTCAGAGCTGCGTCCACGAGGCGGCATGATATTGAAAACGTATCTATTGCATGCGAACAGTCTTGTTTGCTCTTAATTTAGAGAGTTCCAGAATTTTCCCTCCTTTCCAAAAGAGCAGCTGCTGTCCTGTGTCAGAAATCGAAAACAATAAAATCCGTCGTCAAGCGACGAAGTAGCCAGTTATAGATGCTCAACCTCGCAGGAACACAAAAATGCATGCCGCCCGTGAATGCATGTTACCTCACTCCAGAAGTTCTTCTTGAACAACACGCACGTGGGTGAACACAATTGGTCTATTTTCCACGCAATGCCTAGCAGAGCGCAGCGAATAAAAAGCAATGCTGAGCCTTTTGAGCCAGGAATTTTTTTTTTTTTTTTTGGAGCTGAAAATTGACGGCAAGAAGATTAATAGTCTGGAGATTAATTGTCTCGAAAGTCTTGAGGTAGGTAAGGAAATGACTTATATTTATAATGGCATTATACAAGCAAACTGCTACAAACGATCTCATGGAAAGATACTATATATAAATATCAAGGCCTACTCTGCTCACCAGCGTACCACAGCTGTTGTTTACAGTCATTATAGATGAGAACAGTGCGCAAGATTTTAGCATATCTGCTACACCCTGACGTAAATTGCCAAAACACTTAAGCGCCTTTCGGCCCCCATGAACCAGAAGCATAAGCACGTGAACGAGCAAAAGCGCACGACCAACGTTCGACAAAAAGCTACAGCTGCCCCACCTTCCACATTAAAGTCGATAAACGCTCGAGCATATCGAAAAAATGAAACGGCGCTGCTATTTTTGAAACCCACAAGAGCACACCACGGAGCGATCTGTAGCGATCGGTCGCCTCAGAAGCTTGAACAAAAAGAGAATCAGTTATATAGCAAGCGCAAAGAAAACAGAATTACAAGGAATAAATAAAGGGTTAAAGAGATTCATTATATACACAGCCACCACATGCGATAACGGCTCAACGAACTTGTCGCGAAGGGAATTTGGAAAACAAAACACGAAAGAATAACAAAACAAAGAAGCCACAGCGTCCCTCACTGGCTTGGTCCAGGCGTTTGTCGAAAATTATGATAGATGGCCGATCAACGCCGGGATCCCTGGGAGAGGATCTCCCACGAACGGGCCCGAGTAACCGGTAAAATGTCGACCCGTTCGTTCACCTCAGCCGCACACGCCTCTCGGAGTTTTAAACAAATCCAGAGGGCGCAGAAAAATAGCTTCGCGCGTTTCTCAATGCTGTGAAGAACAAGCGATCTCACGAGACCTTGCGAGTTAGGCTTACTTTGGCGGGATTTCTTAGGCACCATAAGTGCATGCATGAGAGCAATGAGAGTACATACCGGTGAAAAGTTTCAAGTGAAGTAGCATAACAGGTACAAGGCTTTGCATACGGTGCCGATGTGTAACAGGGCAAGAGAAGAAGGGGGAGAGGGGAACATGGAGTGCAAGCTTAGGAGGTTCTGCATCTAAAGGCAGCATTTTTGAAGCAGATAAAAAGGGAGTTATATGGTAAGAAAAGCGGCTCAAGACGTGACGACGAACGAGCACAGGACGCGTGCACGGTTAAGTGAAGGTGTGCAACGAAGTGAGTGTCGTGACCCACGGAAAAGAGTTGAGCTATAGCAACCCTGCAAGAAATTTTGAACAATATAGTATAGACGCGCTAAAATTCGGAGAGCAAGCGGATGGAACGTGATGACGCACGAATATATAGATTTCCTAAAAATGAATGCATATACGCGAGCAAAATAATGAAAGGGCGCCAACTTTTAAGAGCATGCCTGAGGGTAGATATCCCAGGAGAATTGCAAATTGGCCTTTGATGTTGTTTATAAAGTCGGGTAGTTCTAAAACGCCGCTAGTCCCTTGCACCGCTGCCTATTTATTCAGCTGGGGAACATCACTTGCTTTCTTCTCATTTAGATCCCACATCGATCGGCGTCGAACAAAAGAGGCCGGCAAGCGCTCGTACAAAGGTTGAATCGTTCTTGTGAGCGAAGCGAGCAAATAACAACAATACGACTAAGCGATGAGCGAAAAACGTTCGGCGACATGCGATTGCACGAATTCGCCGTCTTCGTAGGAGCAGATTCGTCCTCACCGAGTTATGCAAATGAGCAAGCGGCTGATGCACATTCAGGTCGGTTCAACAAACTTTGAGACGAGCAAGGTGCGAACGCAGTTTCTATGCTTAATGGATGCCAAGGGATCGCGGGTACAACGCCCTCCGAGCGGATTTTCCAAGAGCTAACATGTCTTGTTTTCTAAACAATTCTAGGAAAAACGAATGACTGAGAAGGGGCTATGGCAAGATGTAGGGTGGATGTTTCTCAAGCATGCAAAAGCACATTCAAGCCCCCCTCGTTCAGAATGCGAGGTTGAATTTTGAGCGCGAATAAATGAAACTTGCGCAACAATCTGAGCGAAAGGCTGCTTTCGAAATTAAAAAAAAATAATAATAATAATTGGCATTTTCTTTAACCTTCATTCAGTGTATTCCACATTAAGTTGATTCACGTCTTCTTTCTGTTATATTAGTGGGCAAGTAAGATATATGAACCGATAAACGGCCGAAATGAATTCTCACCGAAGTTGTCCGGTTAAGCAACACCTGATCGTCGTTTTCTCTTTGGAATTGATTATCGGTAGACTTGCATCGGTACAGAATATACAAAATACAGTTTTCGTAGTTTTTAGGTTCGTGTTTTCGTTTTTAAACATAGCCAGGAGGAACGCATTTTTTGCTTTCCTTCCCTCAAATCTTTGTAAACAAAGTAATAGCAGACGCAGCCTACACACCGCACATACTTGACAAGTGATTTCTCGGCAGACACGAAACACTCAGACAGAACAGATGCACCCACTGTCAGAAACAGTATAAACATATTCAACATACAACATACATATTCAACATACATGCGAATACAACAGTATTCGCATATTCAACATGACATGACCACCCTAGCACATCAGATACTATCAAACAGCAGTACAACATGCCATTGCGACCTATGGCAGTGAGAGAAGCCTGCGTCGATTAATAAAAGAGGTCGACTTAAACGCGCAGATCGGCAGCATGAAAAGAAACGAGAAGAAAGAAGCATCTAGAATCCAGAAGCTACACGCCCATCTCTCCTAAAACCCTAAATACCCAAACAGTGGGCCCCGCCGGGGTGGTGCAGTGGTAAGACGCCCGACTACTGTGCCGGAGTTCCCGGGATCGAATCCCGGCCTCGGCGGCTGCGTTTCGATGGAGGCGAAACGAAGTGGCATCCGTGCGCTGTGCGATGTCATCGCACGTTAAAGATCCCCAGGTGGTCGAAATTACTCCGTAGCCCTCCACTACGGCCCCCCTTTCTCTCTATCCACCTTCACTCCCACCTTCATCCCTTCCCTTACGGCGCGGTTCAGGTGTCCACAGAGCAAGTGTGACAGATACAGCGCCTTTTCCCTTCCTATGAACCAACCAACCCAAACAGTGGCCGAAAGCCATGCATTCACTCAAATAAAGGCATTATTCAGTCATTCTTCCCTCAAATAGGGACTATTGTGAGCCCTTTGGGCAACGATCGGTGTTCTCAAAGGGCAACGATCGGTGTTCTCGTAACAACTATCGACTGACTAATAACCACTATGCGGCCGTACATTATAAATGCTAGACGGAATCCGTACACCGTCTACTGGTCTGCCAAGCCTTACAACAACAAAAAATTCCCTATACTGATTGAAGACAGCCTATTTGTATGGGGAAGGAATCACGGCCTGTGTTTTGTAATTAACATGTCTTGTGTCCATGCTCGAGCGTGCAATAGTTCTGGGAAAGCTTTTCACTCAGCTGTGTACTGCTTCTGGAAGCATAGGTAAGTGGTAGGAGGAAACTGTGGCAATGTATGATATGATTGATTTATACTCATCGATTGATTTATAGGAAAGGAAAGGCGCGGTAACTGTCTCACTTGTTTTCTGTGGACACCTCAACCGCACTGTAAGGGAAGGGAGGAAGGTGGGAGTGAAAGTGGAAAGAGAGAAAAAGGAGCCGTAGCGGAGGGCTTCGGAGTAATTTCGACCACCTGGGGATCTTTAACGTGCGCTGACATCGCACAGCACACGGACGCCTCTTCGTTTCGCCTCCACCGAAACGCAGCCGCCGAGGTCGGGTTCGAACCCGCGTACTCCGGCACAGTAGTCGGGCGAATGTATGATATGAAATCACTGACACTGCTAATGGAAGGTGCAATAAAAGCAATGGAAGGTGCGGCCCATAGCGACACCTTCCATTGTCAGTCACAGTACTAGATTTCCCAGCTAAGTTATTGCTACCGCTGATTAACCCAACTTTTGAGTTACCTCATGAACAATCACGTTTAGTGCACGGGCTTAGCCTGTGCGAATAGACGTGTCAGCTGCCGGCGTGTCCGTGAAAGGACGAAGAAAAGGCGCAGATTTTGCATTGAAAAAAACGAAGGTGATATCCATCATGCAGAATGCAAATAACGAATAACCGATGTCAGTTATCTTTATTTCGCTGTAGTTAGAGCTGGTTAATGTTCATTCGTGTACCTCTATGCTATTTGACAGGCCTTCGAACACGAACACGGGCCTTTGCAGGGCGCAGCATAGGACTTTTATGAAATGACATGCATGTTTGATAATAGGGTGTAACATCCACGTGGAGAGGCGTGAGCCTCTGCCTGTCTCGCGTTAAGATACCCAAGATGCTTGACAAATCATCTAGAGCACAGGGTCTCACTCACCAGCACAGTGCTATAGCTGTTGGTATGACCATTTTCGTGTGAAGTATGACTAGAGGCCTCTTCTTTATTCTTTTTCTCACGAAGAACTAGCTACCGGCCAAATGCCTAGGGTAGATAAGCGGGTATAAGAGAGCAATAGTCGCGTGTAGCATCAAACTGGCCTCAATTCTCCTGGTTCACAACATAGTTATGCCAACCATCTCAAAACCCTATCATAACTCGAGACTTCAGCCACAATGAGACAATTCATCCACATGGTCAAGCTTGCCAACCTCTCTTAGGAAGTACAATCTTCTTTTATGTGGCCTGCTTATAGATTCTTCCTCTCATAACCACAAAATTGGATGCTGTGGGTGACAGCGAATTCCACGCGACAATATAAGCTGCTCAAGCTACACTGCATGCTGCAGGTTAGGAAGTTCCAAGTATTAAAAATAAGGAATACAATTTGCATACCGAAGCTCGCAAGTTCTGCCATGAGGAGGACGACTTCGCAGCAATTACGGCCTTGTCTATAATCAAGGACAGGTGTGAAGTCTCCGCTCGAGAGAAATTGCAAGCGAGTGCATAGAGTTATCTGCCATCTGAAGAAACATCAGCGTCAGTGGGCAACCTCAGATGTAGTCTGGAATTAAAAATACATCTCAAAAATTGCATCGCGAGGTTTTTCTGGGAGCGTGGCTTAATAGAATTGCTCACGCGATGCAATAGCATGCTGCCAACATAAGGCGTTCAAACGAGGTGAACTAGCTTGAAGAATACGCATCTTTTTTTTTGCGCTTCATCCCCGAGTGAACAGGGCGCTGCCACTCGAGCGCGGTTGTTGTACATTAGCGCCGCCTAGAGGGACCGCCACGCCTTTTTCTCCGGACATACATTGTAAAGGCAACGCGGGGCAAACAGCCGACAAGTCGACGTTCCCCTTCACCAGAGTGGTTGCCTGGTCGGCCACAACTATTGAAAGGCCGGATGGATCTCACGGTAGACAAAGGGCGACCTCCCATCAGGAAACGCCACATGGTCTGCCGCATGGCGTGGCCATTCGTCACGTTAATTGATATCGGGTCACGCAACAGAAAGAGCTATTTCAAGAATGCTACAACGACAAAATAAGAAGAAAAAAACGACATGCGACGCGTAAGTTTACCATCTGCTTGCTCCATTTTAGTAGTTGGGAGACTCCCTGAAGAGGCGGTCGCGATCGAAGATTGCCGACTCGCGTAACCTTCTGTTCCTTGGCAGAGTGAGGACATGGTGGTAAAACATAAAGCAAAATGAACAAGCGTCGGCTGAAAGTCTCAGTGCATTAGCCGACGTTTCGACAAGATGACTTCTCCAGATGAAGACAAGTCGTCTCTCTTCTCGAAATGTTAGCTAGCCCACTCAGACTTCCCCTCAAGACTTGTGGATTTTACTTTGTAGCCTTGTGCTGTTTTATGTTCGCGCGCACAAGTTTCGCGCTGTTTTTTTCTTTTTCTTTTAATGATATTTTTCTACAATGCGCTGAATTCGATCGAACCACGTGCGATGGAAAAAGATACGTGCTGAGTTCATCACAGCTGAAAATCATTTAAGTAACGCGATGCCACTGTTAAGCTTTCATTCCCCCTGTGCGTACGCCCCGCCGGGGTGGTGCAGTGGTAAGACGCCCGACTACTGTGCCGGAGTTCCCGGGTTCGAACCCGACCACGGCGGCTGCGTTTCGATGGAGGCGAAACGAAGTGGCGTCCGTGTTCTGTGCGATGTCAGCGCACGTTAAAGATCCCCAGGTGGTCGAAATTACTCCGTAGCCCTCCACTACGGCTCCCCTTTCTCTCTTTCCACTTTCACTCCCACCTTCCTCCCTTCCCTTACGGCGCGGTTCGGGTGTCCACAGAGCAAGTGTGACAGTTACTGCGCCTTTCCCTTCCTGTGAACCAATTTAACTTATTCCCCCTGTGCGTACCTTCTCTTTTATTAAGGAAGATTTTGAAAGAGCGGGAAAGACCTGCTTCGCTGGCACAACGGCTTTGGCATTTGGCTGTACTGATCCAAAGGTTGCGGGTTTGAATTGTACCTCGGCAGCCACATTTCAGTGTATAGGCGACACAGGAAGACTGACGATATTAAGAAAACGCCCTTGGCCTGTGTGACGACAGCGCGCACGTTAAAATAAAAAAGACCCAACATAAATGTCAAAGACCAATAAACAAAAACTACATAGTTACAAGAGTAAACA
>JAJIZL010022279.1:72114-84227 GCA_023969395.1 Amblyomma maculatum | reverse complement strand
GGTTTAACGTCCCAAAGCGACTAAGGCTATGAGAGACGCCGTAGTGGAGGACTCCGGAAATTCCGACCACCTGGGGTTCTTTAACGTTCTACGTGCAAGCACCTGTTAAAATGCGCCGATCGGAACGATTAAATGGACAAGGAATAGAAATTTAGATTGATCTTTACGGGCATTGTAACGCTTGTAGAACCTGGCAGAAAGTCCGGTTCTTTCTCCAGAGTACTCCCTCTAAACAGATACTAGCCAGATATTTCAAAAGCATATTAATTAATTTCAACGGTAGGTCGATAACTCCAGTTGCTTCAAGGCTTGACAAAGCAATTTAGTGGTTAAGTATGCAAAACGCTTTCGTTAGGTCTACAAATACTCAGTCAGCATAATTGCCTGAACCTTGGCTCGTCAGCGGTGTGGGCGGAACGGCGTCCACAGAAAGCGAAACGTCGGACTGCATTATCAGTTGTATGCAGATTAATTATATTATTTATGAAAAATAAAATAAAGATAATTCGATAATAAACACAAATAATATTATTACGATCGTCCGTAGTGTACATTTTTCACGAGATAATCTGCTTCCCACTTTGTTTTTTGCTGCCGATCGACCTCGGGAATTCGCTGTTAGTAGTCTGCTTAACTTCCTCTTCAACTACGCAGAAAAGCACTTGTTAAATTTTCGTAACCAGCAAGTGGTTCGGTATTAAGCAGTTCTCTGTTTTGTAGGATGTTTGATTATACGTTGAACGCAAGATTCTACCACCACAAATTATGCAGATTATTGATTTACATCAAAGGTAGCGGTGTGAGGCTCATTTGCAAGACAGCGGCAAAATTGCATAATCGGACATGGACTACATAAAAAAAAAAATAGAAGGAAATGTACGTGTTAAATGTGTACGCATTGTTAATAGAAAAAAATACGTGGCCAGGAACATATCTGCAACAGGTCAGGGTATAGAGAAACCTGCGACAAAACAGATTTTCCTTCTCGAAGGTTAACAAATTATTTCTGACATATTTACGCACCTTTATATACGACGTCAATTTTAGCGCAGTTAGGGCTAATGCAAATTGGGTGCGCTTCGGTTTTCACTTCAGTTTCAGTTTCGGGCCACACATACTCATCAGCACACAGTTGTAACTTACCAGTCATAGAATGAAGCAAAGCTTAACCAATCCTACGAACAGCGTGTTTGAATTGGTATCCAATGGTCCTTTATAGTTCGATTCCCATCTTAAAGGAACTAAGGAAATTGGCAGCTCCGACCAATTCGGCCATGACATAAGGTTTCGTGACGTCACAGAAACAGTCGACCAATCAGTTACCAGACATGTCACTCGGCAAGCCCCACCTGCGAGATGCATGCTTGTAAAAAGGACCGGACAGACAGACATCGGTGAAACTTCACAACTGAGGTTTTTCCTTCTAATGCATTGAAAACTCCAAAAGATGCAAATTATCCAAACCCACCAAAAAAAAAAAAATGCAAAGAATAAACAAATACGCAGACGTACGCGATACAGAGCCGGTAGGCGACATCTACACACTGTACATACTGATGTAATGAGAGCCCTTCAACAGATAAGGAATCATTAATCATAAAAAAAATGTCAGACGTATAGCTAAATCGCCTATATCGTGCAAAAGCCCTTGATTGTTTGGCGCAGTTTTACCTGGTAGGCGAAGGATGGCATTGTCGCTGTTTTTGACGCGATCGTTCCCTATCACGCGAATTTATACTGTACAGAACACTATACAAAAGATGCAAAAATGAACCATAATCCCTCTCTTCCATTTCTTTACATGGGAGTGCTAATCATGCATATCACGCATGCTGTAAGAACGTAACGCTCTCTGGTATGTGCCGCATAAATCTCATTGATTTTTTTCTTTTTTTCACTTGAATGCGATTCATACATCTTCACTCCTCACCTGACTACGACTTAGGGGGTTGTTTTGAGCTTATCGTAATGAGGCGATAACCGAACTTTCTTCCATAGGACTGACAAAGAATTTTCAGTTTCTTTTTTTTTTTTTTTTTTTAAGTTCTCAATAGTTAATCGCGGCGTCACAATTGTTGGTAAGTATATATTCGAACAGTAGTGATCATAAATGACTGAAAGCATATAATATGCGCTAAGTGAAAAAACAATAGCAAATAATTGACTACACCACCATAATAAGCATCCTTCTCTTTAAAATGACCGTATCATGCAAATATACTCAAACAGCGCGAGTACGCAGATAAAATGTGTTTCATTTTACTTTAGCCAGAAAACCAGGGCTGCTTTGAGTGACCACAAATCTTACGCCGAGGCGAGCGAGGGAGCGGATAGGTGCGGCTAGCTCACTTGATTTTAATAAACAGATCGAAAGTTGCGTTTCATTCCCGAGGGAGTGCTCGATTGTGCTAACAAAAGCTAGCCAGCCATTGTTTATTTTTTGTTGTTGTTTCCTTCGGCGCAATGAAGCCATTATTCAGTACAACCGAGTGGTGCTACCCAACCTACAATTCTAGTCAGAGAAAAAGGAAGAGAAAGAAGAAAGAAGAAGGCCGACATATCTTCATTTGTCGCTGTCCCTGTGTAAACCTGCTCTCCGGGCAACGCGCACGGTAACAGAAATAAGTTAAGAAAAGAAACGAAACGAGAAACACTCGAGCAGGATAGGAAGCGGCTGGAGACGCATCCAGCTGCGGTAGAAGAACCTGACGCGAAAGATGACTCTTTCAGTTCTTTTAATTTCTTTTTTTTTTTTTTTTTTTTCTTTTTTTTTTTTTGCTCACGGGTCGTCACATTCATCTTCATATCGCCGAGTGTGTATGCTCGCCCTCGCCTCCGCTGATCGTGGACCGCGCATTAGGAGGCCTGGCTCCCGGGAAGAACAAAGACGGGCTCCTCTGCAAATGGGAGGAGGCCCAATGAAGCACGCGGAAGCGGGCGACGCTGATAGGGACGAGTGTCGTCGCCAGCAGGCGCGGTGTTGAAATGCGCTCTCGGCAGTCCCGTCGTATATAAATATAGAGCGCGGCATGGCGGAAGGCACTCCGAAGAGCGCGGGCGCGGCACTGCTCGCGATTCTGGTTCAGGACCGATACCGGCGCAAGATGACATTAATCTTAGAGCCCCAGAGATGGACTGTGTGAAGGGAGAAAATAGAAAGACGCAATAAGATTGGAATTCAGTAGCATATTGCGCGACGCGAAGTTGCCGATGATAAATCGTACGCATCACACGGACCCAAACGTGGTGAGAAAGGAGAGGAGTAAGAACGAATGACAGTGCGCTTTGCATAAGGAAAGGCAATGAGTACCGTGTTACAAACACGCCCACCGTTTTTTTTTTTTCCTTGCTATTTTACGCTTGCTCTGAATACACGTTTATCTCTCCGTATCTGTCCACAGTGACCAGTGCTTAAAAGAGTCATAATGATGCAATAGAATTGCACTGCGCATGGTGTGCCGACTTGCAATATGTAGAGATGCACGCATCTCCAACCGCCAGGAGTACGTGACGCTATATTGCAGCAATCGTTTCTGCGCAATTATGCTATACTTGAGAATTCACTGAACTCGCGGGGTCATCTAAGGGCCTTTGCAGAGCGCGCGTTTACTCTTCATCGCGAGGCCCAAGTCCAAGTCTTTATTAAAGCCATCTTACTCTTGTACCTTCTTTTCCTACAACAGGCGGCACGCGGTCTATATGTGTTTCATTTACTTCGTTGACAGCATAACGTTTCTTCAGTGCTTTCTGCATCATTTCACTGTCAGCGTCTCGACAGTATCATGGCCTGAGGGAAAGGAAGAAGCAAACAAAGAAACGTACAATTGCAAATACACAAAGGACGAAATAGCTGGTCCACAAAACAACAGATGTTCCTGTCTTGTCGATTTCCTGTTCATCTCCCTTTATGAACAGCCTCATCTCTGCGCTTAGACACGCACACACACGCCCGCACGAACGCGCATATGCATGTACATGTTCGTGCTTTTCTTTTCGTTGCGCTCAACGTCCCAAAGCAACTCGGGCTATGTAACGTGCCTTATGGAGGGCTCCGGATCATCCAACTGTTTTTTTCTTTTACTTTTTGTGTAAATGTGACTACCCATAAAAGTAAATACTGGTCATTGGGTACAGTAATCGAACTTGATATATTATACCCTGCTGGTACACATTTTCTCTCTGGAATCGAACTATTGTGGTGCGCATTGGTTGACATAATCCCAATAGAGTAGCCTGCCTTGTTCTTCGTGACTGCTGTTATCGGGACTCTGCATTTAAATATCTTCATAGATAAAGCGTGAAAAAATACTCCTCGGCAATCATGAATATTATCACGTAGGCAATCTACACGTAAATTTATTTGGTGTTTCGACTTTCTGAAAGAAAAAAAAAAAAGAATAATGCGAGGAATTTTTGCAGTAAAAATAGTTTACGGCAAACCTCTGGTGTCAGCGGCTTCCCCGGAGTAAACATCACGGGATCATCCAGCTGTTACGTTACCAGTGACATTAGCGGCACCATGCTTCGAAGACCAGTTGGTGGAGTCTTTTCACTACATCACCATAGCAAACGTACTCGCCGTAAAAGTACGAACAGCTTATATATTTCGTCAAAGCATTAATACGAAAGAATAAGGGTCAGATGGTTTTCAATTTCCTGACATATACGTTATATTTGTAAAATAAAATATATTAGCAAGTAAACAAATCATCACAGGTAACAACAGGTCTGGGGTGCTCTAATGGAGAGTCCAACCTAACGAACCGTAGTACTGAAAGCAACTAGTCGCTTGGAAAGTGTGCCCAAATGTGCGCGTGATAACACAGGTGTTAAGACAGTGCCAGAGCAAAAAGAGCTAAGCATTCTTCATGTGTCCTCTGACATCTGTGCTTCGTTCAGAAAAGAGCGCTTGAGAAAGACGAAGATACAGATAGAAACGTTAATTGCAGCGACACAAACCATAAAAGCCAGAAATAAATCCGACATAAAGACACATGCATAGAGCACTTACTCAGCTATATACGAAAGTTTTTTTGTTTTTTTTTTTGCCACACGTGGCTGCCACAGTGCAATTAGGAATTGAGAAATGGCGGCCATCGAAACAGGTAGAGCATTTGTCACGGAGACTCCACCGCCTTTGACTCGAACCGCCCTTCCGCACCGTTCCCTCGGGGCAGGCACAATTGCTATGCTATCCCATCTCGCATTTCCGGTTGCGTAAGCGTCGCGAGTGTTCCCCAGGGAAGCCACGGATAATACGAAGTCAGAAATGCTTACTTGCAGATGCACCTCGGAAGGCATTCGCAGTGACCCAAGTGACTCTAGAGCAGGAACCAGAGACGACCATTGAGGCTGAAACGATGAAATACTCGAACGCAGGGAGTTCGTTCTAGCCGATGGTTGCATTTGAGGGTAATCAAAGTACGGCTAACTATACCACGCAAATCATTCAAAGGACGGGTAAACGGCGCGTATTTGCAAGAACTTGTTCCACTACCATTACAGCGTACTCAGCATGATATAACGTCGAATTGGGTTTAATAGGATGGGAAATTGACCTAGCTGATGGGACATCGGTGCGCACAGGGCAATGGAGAGAGAAAAAAAAAACGGACAACGCAACGCTGAATGCACAGGGTAAATATGATTGCGAAGGCGCACTGGCAGCCAGGTACCGTGTTCTTGCAGTGCCCATTTTACGGCAGTGCATTTTGGTCAATGTTCTATTCCTTTCTTGTGGCCGCAATATTTTCCAAAATGAGCGCCTTGTTGTACAAGCTTCAAAATTTGCTACGAAATCCGCTCTGACTTTTCTTCTCCGAAACATCTGACACCTTCGAGAGCTTCAGCATTTACATCAGAATCTGAAACAGTGCTAGCTGCGAGATTCTGTCAACTTCTTATTCTTTTTCTAGATGAAACAACATGCGGCGCACGAGTACGTGGCGCCATCTGTGGAACGCATGTCCAGGAATTACGCGAAACTCGCAAATCAACGCAGTAGAGCTAACGGTCTAAAACATTTAATGGCAGCAAGGATTTCTGCTTTGTAATAAAGGCTTCCTCTACTGTTCGAGCTTGCTCTACTTGTTATAGGTATGATGGCTTACGTTATAGGCTATATAAAGCAGATGCTCTTTCTTAGGCAGTCCTTATCTGCACATTTCAGCTATGCATTTTTTTTTTATTTGTTCGTCGACAAAGTGGGATTCATCATAGATCTCCCACACAATTTCTCGCCTGGGAAATTGATAGTCCTCGATCCCCCCCCCCCCCCCCCCCCACACACACACACACTTTTTCTGTTAAATCCGCTCCTGCCTGCATGCCATTCATGCCATTCACTAACTACGTCTTCAAAGCTTGGAGCACCGCTTCATATAAACGCCTCGTTAAGCGCATCAAAATTAAACAGTTCTTTAGCCATAACTAGCAGCGTGGCAATGCACTCCACTAGCTTAACACGGTCATGTGATCTAGCTTTTATGTAACTTCTTGTATCTTCCTCTTATTATCCTTAAACACGCATTTCCATGCCAAGAACAAGCGGTTAAAACAAAACACGACGATTTAAAACCCCTCACAGAGCTCCAAATGTATACCGGCCAGGTCTCAGCGGAGTTACTCGAATCACGTCGCGCCGCACATCAAAAACGTCCGGCCCCGTCCGGACGCCTTGCCGGCGCCGACGGCGGGTTTACACGAACCTCGGCCCGGGCAGCCGCGGATGCTACGTGAATCCAGGTCATTAATATGCAGGGCGTATCCCCTAATTAACCTCAGGAACCAGCCAGGCTGATTCAATCGCGGCACGAGACAATACCGGCCGCTCGCTTTTTCCTCCCGCTTCCATCGGTGCCCTTACATACCCCCCCCCCCCCCCCCCCCCCCTCCCTCCACCCCGCTTCTCTGCTCGAGCCTTGCGTCATGTTAATCCCTACGCAGCGCCAGTTCCCACCTCGTCAGCCAATTATGGACGACCTCATCAATAAGAAAGAAAAGAAGAGCTTAGAACTGCTAAAAATAACAAAGCCCAATGAAGGGCGACAATTAAAAAAAAGAGTAATAAAAAGTGCCGAGCAAGAAATATGCGTAATAACTCTGATGTAAAAGGCGGACAATAGCGCACAAAGGTTCTGGCGCAGAGAGGAAGAACGAGTGTGGCATGCTGATCGTCAGAGCGCCTCAGGCGTGGTGGAGCAAACCTCAAATCCGACCAAATGGCAGTCGTCCCCAATTCGGTTCGCTTCGGGTGCGCCGCCGCCACCGGGGCTATAATCGCCTAAGCAAACGATTTCAAAAAAGACTGCTACAGCGCTCAATAGGCCCTAACGAAGGGACCGGGAGCGCTTCTCTGCCCATTTCGTTTCCTGTTCCTCTGCTGTTGTTTCTTCTTCGATCTCGACAATGTGCCTCTTCAAGGGGACAAGAAATGCCGGCGGCAAGAGGCAGAAGGAGGGTCGGTGACTGAACACTGGATGTGAGAAGCGCCCAATTTTTATCGCATTTTTTTTTTATCGCTCGCCCAATTAAGGGGGCTACATATACAAGAATACAGTAGTAACTGCGACACTTTCAGGTTAGTATTGTGAAAAATAAAAAGCACTCATACCTCATCATATCGCTAATATATTCTGACATATTCGCATAGTTAAATATTGCAGAGATTGTTAAATCGCTACGCTCAGTTGCATTTTAATTGCGATAAAGGTCGGAATTATAGATCACGTGCACCTTAACGCAGCAAGATTGCTAACCGGAAACTTTCACTGCAAGCGTTTCTATGTTTAAGATAAAACAAAAATTCACACGGGTAGTGATAAATGAGACCAGGAGCAGCACAGTACGATGTCACAGGTTTTTGAAAACCGAGCCGATAGTAATCAATTTCAGATAGCAGAATGAAACAGAATGAATGAAAAGCTTTAGAGGGAGTGGCGCTTGTCCACAATTCTCAGGAGAATCCTCCAAAGTGGGTAAGTGCCCTTACAATCGGCCCATAAGAAAGATGCTTCGAAGAAACCATCACTTGCGCTTTTATTGACACTTCTGAGAAAGACAGACGTGATCTTGATGTAGAAGAATCTGCGAATGGTTCCCAAATAAGATTGACCAGCCGCTCTCACATTACCGACTTATTCGAGAGGCAGTAACAATAAATATGTGCTGTGAAATTTGTGCTAGCTAAAGTTACAAAATTCAATTTAAATTGTTTCATTTATATCATGGTGGAATCCTCGCACTTATATTCCACGCCTTTCTTCCTGCTTTTCCGTCTTCTCTGCGCAAAAATCTGCTCCACAAATAAAAACACAAAAATGAGTTTAAGTTTCAACATGAAGGTAATACCGCTACCGTGTTGCAACCTTCGTCAGTTTTGCTAAAGAAAAAGTAATGAATGTCTAAAATATAACAGAACACTTGCACAGCTTTTCAAAATCGCTTTCGAATTCTAAGAGGCACCGCATATTGTGGGAGTGGCGAAGGGCTTCCTCCTGCTTAACCTTTCAGCGAGCCGGATTGTTTTAGCTAGCGAACAAGAAGTGAACGTACCGTGATGTCGATTCAATACAACGTTTAATGTGTTCTCTTCTCGTAGTTTGCATCCAGGTTCGGTAAGTGCTACATATAAATAAAACTGGAAGTACCTACAAATTGCCCTAAATAAAAATACAAGAAAATTTGTTCACAACAGCAGTATGCATCACGGTGGTCTTCGAACATATTTCGCAAGGCCCCGGGTCATCAGCTTTAAAAACCGATAAAAAGTGAAAACCTGAATGGTATCGCGCAGAGGCTTTTGAAAGCCGAGAGATTACACTATAGAAAAGAAAAGGTATTATTTTTTTAAAGCAAAATTGAAGGAGCTACAGAGATCTTTGTCCAGTCTTCTCCTAAGTTTTACTCTCAAAATTCGCTCAAGCGATCATCACGGTAAAAAAAGAAGTAATAAATGCAGTAATGACCGAAGTCGTAAAAAGTGACTAAGAACAGCAGCGTTTATATATTATTTTGTTTCTTTTCATTTTCTTTTTTTTTTTTTTTTTCTGCCAACACGTATGGAACCAAGTGTTTCAGAATTCTTCCACCTGCGCTCATGACCACAAGCTCATATACGAGAACTGAGCAAAACTCTAAAGCAAAACGACAGAGAAAAATTCCAAAGAGCAAACAAAACTGGAAAGTTGGGCACTTAATTAAGAAAGAATGGCTAAGCGGCTATTTAGCTTGTCTAAGCACTGATATACACGCTAAAGCATGAATTAGAACTGCTTTAGACATATTTTGGCTCGTTCAGGTTTGCTTCGCCACGTTTTGTCACGTTTAGCTAAGCATTTAACGGGTGCTTTGGGCTTTCATTAGAACGAAGGAGGCGTAATAAAGGTATTTAGTGCAACATTGGCAGAGCAGATGAAGATGACGACGCCAGATTCGCATTGTGAAAGACTGGCAGCTTAGCCCATCAAGAGACTGGCTATAGCGAGATGGCGCTGTGAAATTCTCATTTTATAACGAGATGAGTTGTCTTTAAACCGACATACTTAGGCGACTCGATCAGTCTGTATTGTTTTGCAAAAAAAATACAACAAGGAAGAAAAAAACAACAATAGTGAAGGCAAATGAACATTGTAAATTGCGATAAAGATGCCAGGCTTGTCCGCATTTATTAAGAAGGAAGGGAGAAATGGTCAGGTGTTCGAAGGAGGCTTCGCAGACACCACAACAAAATCCAAGGATGCGGGTAGTAATGCTGCTGCATCTAAACATTGTTGCCTGAATCGGCGAAGTGATGCATGCATGGATGGATAAACAACGACAAAATTGACACAAAGCAAAACTGATTGCCTGTTTTTATTTTAGAAAAGATCACTTTACTCGTGAAATCTGTAAGCGAATAAGAAAGCACTCAATAATGACATTTTTGCATCGTGGTGATTCCAATAAGAATTATGCGCAAACAGGTGTTACTCTCAAATCTTGCAGATCACTTCCACTGAGCGCGCCTGCCACTCACGGAAGGTATTTCCTACTAAATACTGTGCTGAAGGAGGCATACATCACCTGTTTCCGCATGAATCTCTTTACTTGTAGCACAGACATGTAGTGCGAGAAGAAATCCCGTACTCTAGTTTAGTGCAGCGGCTGCAAGGTCGAGTACGGCGTGTTAAATAAGCTCCTAACAACGCACGACGCTGTCCGCTTGGCTGCCCTAGCTTCAAAGAGATTTAATGGACGGTACTGATTTTAAAGCCGTTCCTTAGACTCAGACTTAAACTTAGGTAAAAGATTAGCTTCCGCAACAAGCAGCAAAAGCACATTTAGGCCAAGATTTCTTGGAACAATGAGGAAACACGAACCCTGACCGGCCTCACTACATCCATAAAGCAGCTTTTATTAAAAAAAAAAGGGGGGGGGGGGCGTGTTTGGTTGATCTACGCATGTGTGGCCACTGCTATATATTGTAGGTCTTTTCAGTGCAATAAACCAGATGTAGTAGCGCCTGTCCCGTGTCCCTCCTCTTTCTCTTGTGTGCGTGTGTATTTTTTTGCGCTAAGAAGGCCATCTGAAGCTCAAAACCATCTAGCCCGTCTACAAGTTCTTTTAAATCTTTCATTAAAAAGGCACGACATCTATTTACGCTCAAAATTTCAGACACATTGCGCTTTAAAGGATGCGCTTGAAATGTGAGCCTCCCCGTCCGTTGACGCATCGGCAAGAAAGCCTGTGCGTCACCAGGTGATATCTGATGGATCGCGGCGGCGAAGCTTGACAAGCAGGGAGCAAACAGCTAAGGGAAGGGTTTACTCTGGAGCGCTGCTGCAACTTGGACATGCTGCCGGCGGGCACCACGGTTGTGACAGCCCGACGCAGCCTGTCGTGATGTTGCCGGCACGGGTTGTTGTAGTGTCATCCGTGCTAGCCTTGCAGCGAAGGTTGGCATGCGGCTTCTCATTCCCGCAGTCTTAACTGCCTCGTAGGTGTAGTTGCGCGCACTGTTTTCTAAGTTATTTAGCTACAATGGCTGTGCAGCTTCTTCGACTGCTTTTTGTTGTTCCGGAATAAACCGGTGTTTTATCAATTATGCCTGTGGCATATTATTCGTGGCATATCTCGTAATATCAAGTGGCATGACTCACGAACCCAGCTTGAGAAGGCATGGCCTTCAGCGTGCACTGCTATACATACCTTCGTTTCCATGAAACTATACCCACATTCGAACTATCCCCGAGTTCCTTGCATGCATCTTGCCTTCGCTTTGTCTATTTTTTAATAGTCTTTTTATGTACGCATGAAGCCATGAAGCGAGCAGTTTACCTTTATGAAGTTTCCTTTGTTAGTCCAAAGTTTTCTAGAATTCAGTCTGTTATTGTTTTAATAGACCCGAGTTTAAAGCGCTTTATACTCCCTGTATATGCGATGTAAAAACAAATTTAAAAAGTCAAAATATTCGCAAGGCCCCGCTTTAACGCTAACTCTAAACTCTGTAAAATTAGGTTTGGTTTGATTTGTGGGGTTTAACGTCCCAAAGCGACTCAGGCTATGAGAGACGCCCCTCTGTAAAATTAATGCTGCCAGAATCCCACTTCATGTACTTACGTAAGCATATGCATGTTGCTGTCCATAATCATATATGCAAAGTTCGCGAGAAATTGTTAAAACATTTAATAATATAATCCTAATTCCAGCTGTGCTTATGCGCAATTGTGCACTTTCGTTGAGGCTAATTTGAGAGCTTAACAACCAAACCACCTGCATATTGAGTGGTTTAATATTACGACACACTTCCCCAGATAGCAAACATATGCCATGCTGCGCTGGCGACGAAGGAAGATATACAATCGGTAGCTTAGAGCGACTAATCAGTCTTCTCGGCAACCTTGAACTTTTGCAAAACGCTTGCGGCTGGTAGTTTACCAAATCACCAAAGCCAATATTTTATTTACACAGCCAAGTATGGCTGCTGCAGGAACGTGCATCTTCTTGGACAGCGGTTATACCGGATTGTTTAGCATAAAGATAAGCCGTACACTTAGCAATGGATAACTCCGACACAAGCATCAACACTGTGATGTTATATATGGGCCCAGGTCCGTTCAGGAGCTCTGGGCAGG
>JAJIZL010022279.1:60691-72104 GCA_023969395.1 Amblyomma maculatum | reverse complement strand
AGACATGCATACAGCCTAGCTTATCCTAATAGGATATGTCCCAACACAAAACCGTCCTACTTCTGGTTTTCCGCTCGTGGACTAGATGCCGGTGCAGGCGAGTCCGCCGGTGCTCCGTTCACGCCAGTCGCCCGAGGACTCGGTAGCGCGGCAGGCCACGCTCCGGCGTCTGTGTCCGGCGTCTGCTTCACAGTCCGGGGTACTGCGGTGTACCGCGGGGTACCGCGTCACGCCCGGGTACTGCAAAGTGCGGCACCAGTGCGGCAGCACAAGTGCGGCGGCCAGGCACGCTGGAGCGGTTGAGCTGTCTCCGCAAGCTGTTCGCCGGATGGCGAAGCGCTGGGCAGTACCAGACCTCGGACCAGGTGCCCGACAGGTGCTGGCGAGCCGGCCTTGAACGCCAGGCCCAGGACGATGAATTCCGCCGCCAGCGACGCCCAGGAGCGTCCGACCCGTTCGCTTGCCGGAACAAACTCACGCGCACTGGCACGCCCCGCACGCGGCCACACTTCACTTCCTTTCGAGCCACCCGCACACTCGCCACAATCACCATCATCACAAACACCTCCTTCGCGGCGGTCGCCAAGAGACCCTGTAAAGGGTGCTCCGCTCACGTTCCCAAGTCTATCAGGTGAAGCCAACTTGAGAGAGGCTCAAAGGCGGTAACAAGCGATCCATGCACTCGACTCTAGTCGAGGTAAGAATGACATCTCATTACAGGCGCGCTCTTCTCTCTGCAGTAACTGCAACATACATTTCCTCCCTGACATAAAGTAGTCCACTTTGTGGCTATCAAAATAAAAACCAAACATCAGACCAAATTATAAGCTCAAGGATTCCAGTGCATCTGGCTTGTCTAGTGCAGTCAAAAATAAAGAATTGATTTTCTGCACTGTTCAGTGAAGCAATGCACATGCCGCGTACCCCTACCCATGATTAGAAACTGCTGTTTTTTTTTTATTTGTATCGTATTGAATTTTTTTTTATTTCTCTCTCAGCATACAATCTTGAAAGCGTACACAACAGAAAAAAGCGGCAATGTACTGATTGGAGGCCCATTGTGCCCAGAGTTTCAACAGAAGACAAAGCGCGAAAACAAATAAATAAGGATCACACACAATTACAATAGCAGCAACAATTCGAAGAATCAGAACATATAACCGTGATATCACAATTGATTCTCCTGTTCAATAAAATGCAGGACTGATACAAGGGATCTCCAGGAAGTATCCTATAGTATTATATTTCTGTCGTGAAGGAAGTTGGGGAGTATAGTCAAGCTATAAAGTATTGATTGGGTATAGTAATTAGTGCGAAAAAACGGTAACGAACAAAGCTATTTCTTACTTTAGTTAAAAGGTGGAATGTAACAGATCATACGAAGCATTCGTAGAAAATCAGTGTTAGTATTAGATACAGCTTTTTGTACAAACATAACAACCGAAATAAATACAAACTCATAGGCTTCATAACGCCAATTCTTGAAAAGGATTATTTGTGTGTGAACCATGGAACGTTTGCAATTAGTCTTATTAATTACTTTTGTGTGGTAACAATTTTTTCAATATTTTGCTTGGTGATACTGCCTCAAATAATAAAACAATATGCGAGAGCTGGAAATCGAAAGAGGGTACAAATTAAAGGTTTAAATTTACTTAGAAAATTAAGCCTATTTCGGCATATGACGCCATTTATTTTGTTAATTTTATTTTAACCCACTAAATCTGCGCATCCCAATTTAAAGTCTCAGAGAAGATAACACCTAGACAACACCGTATAGTTGAGACTACTTCAATCTCATTTTCATGAAGTCCGAATATTTTATCTCGTTCAATTTGGTTGTATTTAGCGTTAAAACTTATGCCTCTTGATTTATTTTTGTGTTAACTTAGCTTGAGACCGTTAGCAAATGTTTCAATAATTAATTTCCAGATGCCATAACTTCATTGACATTCTTGCCCGTATTTACGTCATCGACAAACGCAATGAGATGTACGGAAATGGAAGCAGAACATAAATCATTTATATACAGCCAGAATAAAAGGGGTCCAAGAACGCCGTAAATGATCACCTCGGTGGCTAACAAGGTATTGTTATAAAAGACAAACGACAAACTGTTTGTGATGGTTCAAGTAGAACTGTAGTAAGGAGAGGCTAGTGCTCCTAATGCCGTAATGGTTTAAATTTTAATAGGAGATCATGACTGAATAAATCGAATGTTTTGATAATATATATATATATATATATATATAGAACAAGAAGAGTTTCTTCAAATGCTTTAAGCACAATTTCTTTTTGCTTTATTGTGGTCATCTCAGTTGATCTGTTTTCCCTGAAGCCAAACTGGCAGTCTGAAGACGCATAATATTTCATCAGGAATTTATTTATACTTGCGTAAATAAGCTTCTCAAGACCTTTAGAGAATACAGGAAGAACATAAACTGGCCTGTTTTCGTTATATCCAAGACGGCCCCACCTTTGTGCAGGGCGACAACTTTGGCAATTAGCAGTTTCTCAGGAAATACACCGGAACTGAGACAAAGATTGTAGGTGTGAGAGTATCGGGGCTATCAAATCCATTATATAAAAAAATGGTTTCGGTTTGATTTGGAAACCATCTTTATCTAAAGCAGTGCTGCATTTGGAATGCGAAAACACAGTTACGACTTTACTGTCCTTTCTGGGGTACATAAATGAGGATTCACGCATACTAGGTGTGCTGAAAATGTATTGATTACGTAAACGGGCTCAGTGCATAGGTTGCTTGTGACGTTCATAAAGTAAGTATTGAATGCGTTCGGAATATCTTTACCTGTGGCTACTTTATCGTTTAGCACTAACGAAATCACAGGGAGCGTCGGACAATGGTTCATGACTTCAGCTAGCCGTATCCTACTACAGATAACTCGGTCCCTTTCACGAACAGCCCTTAGCGTTTCAGCCTTGCGTATACCTGTTGGAGATTGTTATCGGATAAGCTAGGCGCATTGGCCAAGCGTATACATTTAGACGAACTGAAAAATAGAAGGCCGCGTGCCAGCGGTGTTAGCAGGTAAATATATATACATCCTAACTTTAAAGGATTACGATCACAAATGTGACGTCTTGGCAAATTACGCCAATTTGCGCATTTCACGCCAAGTCTGCCGCATATATGGTCAAGCTAGATGAAAATTTGTTTCATTACTTCAATTTACGTCTCTGACTGACCACCTATCAGCCATTATGTGGTAGGTGGTCAGTCCTGGCTGCCGCTGAATTGCGAGACCAACTTAGTAGTTTTTTACGTCGCTTAAAACATCGCAGTATTGATGTATACTTTACTAATATAGCTGTATGTATCATCCAGATTGTTAGAAAAACAACAAAAAGTGGATGCTTAAGTTTAAAGCCACTAGTACAAAAGGATGGCATACTCGATGGCTCCCGTTTGAAACTAATCAGCTGGTGTTCATTGAAAGTAACACTGTTTCAGTGCACGACCGCTTCAAACCTTCTGGAAGTTGTGTACCACGACAATGTATCGTGCTGACAACCTCTCGCTGAAAAGCACAGTCCTCTGGCAGGTTAGAAACCATTACCGATCCGTCTGCATCAACAGATGGTAGTGAGCGCCCACACGTGAAACCAAATAGGAGTAAGCAATAACGAAGGACAAAGGAACAAAGAGCGCTCGTTCTTCGGAGCGTGCCTTAATTTGAAGCGTCGAGGGAATGAAGCTCGTTTCGCCTTCGGGATCATGCGAAGTGGCCCGCGTGCTTTCACCAGCGTTCTCGAGAGAGAGAGCGCGACGCGTCGTTGACGCAAATGAAGACGAACAGCGCTAATGCCACGTCCCCTAAAAGCACCGGGGAAGAGTGCGGAGAAGACGCGAGAACACGCCGCTGTAAATAATATCACCGCGACGCAAGGAAGACAAGCCCGAGGCACTTCCGCGTCGCGAAAACATCAGCTCGGCCTCCATTATGATGCCAGGGTGAAACTATCCCCGTGTGTGCAACACCGGGTGGGAAGCCGAGAAGCCAGCACATAGCTAGCTGGAAGAAAGGGCTTCACTGGAAATAAGCCATGAAGGCAGCGTCCGACGAATGACGGAAAAATCAACCAAGTTCGCTCAACAAGACCGGCCAAAGCAGCGACGGAAGGAAGAGAATCTCATGCCGCAAATAAAAGAAAATAAAAATCTTCCAGAACACGACGGGAATTCTCGTATTTGAAGTATTCGACTGCTGTATATTTACGGGGCTTCTTGGCTGCACTGTTCTTCCATTTTAGTCGTAGTTTTTGTT
Organism: Amblyomma maculatum; assembly: GCA_023969395.1. NCBI lineage: Eukaryota > Metazoa > Arthropoda > Arachnida > Ixodida > Ixodidae > Amblyomma > Amblyomma maculatum. The sequence goes on along the minus strand of JAJIZL010022279.1, from coordinate 67,815 downwards.
TTTAATATTGTTACGGGCAATAGTACTCTGACACGGACCACCACGAGTTATTATTAGCGGCCGTTGTCGCCAGTTAACCGCCGACACCGTGGAGGAGATGCTCCATTTATGTGGTTCTCATTGTCGCCGTTCATCGCCTTATCATCACCAAACCAACGGTCTAACTGAATGCACCAACCGTACGATTACTAACGTGCTCTCCGTGTATGTCGATTCAAATCACAAAAATGACAGTCATCGTCCTACCGTTCATTATATACGCTTTCAATACCGCCCGTCATAAGACCACTGGATTTAGCGCATTCTTCCTGCTCTATACGCTGGCCACCAACGATATACATTGGACACCATTCTCCCGTTTTCTGCCAAGACCTTTCGGTAGCCGAGACAAGGCTCCTTTGCCGAAGAAGCCCGCCGGCTTGCCCGCCTTCTCATCTTGGCCTCTCAGAAGCGTTCGAAAGCACGGTACAATATGCCCGCCACCGCCACGTTATTTACCACCCTGAAGATTTGGTCTTGCTGTGGCAGCTTATCAGCCAGGGAGCGGGTTCAGTTACAAAAGCTGCTGCGCCAACGATGGACCATTTGTCTTCCTTGCCCAACTTAGTGAGCTCAATTATCGCATCGCTCGCCCCACCAGTAGCGGCCGTCGCTCTGCGAAGAATGAAGTCGCGCACGTTGTTTTGATTTATTTTTCGTTGTATATACTGCGATCCAGTACAGATAATAGCAGGATGGAAAAAAAAAACCGAAAGACAAGCATATAAACACAACTCAAATTCACAAAATTCGTAAGATTTGCAGGCATCTTTGCAAACATTACTACACTACTCTGGGTAACAGTCTCGCTGTTAAGTTTGTTCCACTCAGTATTGTCCCCGGAAAAAAAAAATATATTTAAAGCAATTATTTCGAACATCCAAGGGAGTTATTGCCAGTGCACGCCTTTGTCTCGTGTCATAACCTGAGGAGTAAACAAACCAATTAGAAGTATTAATATTATAGTCGCCTTTTATGAGCTGAAATAGAAACTTTAATCGGCAGACACGATTGTACTCGCTGACTGAGGGTAATCTGCTGCGTTTCACGAGCTCACTGACAAATGCACGGCCGTATGTGCTAAACAAAACCTAACTAGTTTGTGCTGTATTCGCTCTAATTTATGAATGTTGGTTATGGTGAAAGGGTCCCAGATAAAGGAACCAACCCTACCGATCACTCGACGCTGTTTAAGTCACCCAGCGGGTTTCGGCTGCGTAGGGGGAAGTGTGAAGCCCAAAAATAGAGGCAAGAGAAGAGGATGATGACGAAGAAGCTACTCGTGCTGAGACTCGCAAGTGGGCACAGCTGGTTTTTCGACGTTCTTCCTCCGACCAGTAAAACATCGCTCGTAACATGGGCTTCTCCGTCATCTTCCTCTTCCCTTGACTTTATTTCTGGGCGTCACAGTATGTTCCGAAGTCACGCCTTGAAACTCACCATTTCATTCAGAGGACGAGTTCAAAAGGGTTGAAGTTCTTCCTTCAGTGCGAAAGCACGTCTAGCGTATAGCACGAAATATTTCGCCGATTTCCGGATTCTGGTTTCCGTACGCCTCATCTAGTGTTGCTACTGAAACAGCCAATTAAGCCTATAGGTTTGCTATACATGACTACGCTATGCTTTGCTACGTGCGACTATGACAACGACCAAGGTCAAGATCATTGTTAATTACGACTAAGTAACATTAAATAAACACGGATGAAGCTCAGATTAGAAAATGAAGCCTGCAGTCGAACACAGGCTAGGAAATGAAGTCTGGACGTGTCTGAACACATTGTGGCGTGATTATGCCTTCCTATAGGCCCAATTGAGCGCGTTAGGCTTAATTATGCCTCATAGCTCAGCCTAAAGGTGTGTAAGGTCACATGCGTAAATACATATTAATCGTAATTAAACCTTATTAACCGGTTTAACTAAGCCTATTTAATGGGAGATCACTGTCAGCGTTCGCATGTGAAGCTTGCGCTTAAGATGGTAACCAGTATCTTTTCTTTTTCTTGTTTTTGGGCTTGCGTATGCCGCTTAGTATACGCATCAGTTTTTTTTTTTTTGTTTTTTTTTTTGCTCCTGCCATATTGCATCCCCTTTTTGCGAAACTTTGTCGAGCTTGCAACCGCTAAACATTGTGAGGAAAAAAACAATATAATAGCACAAGGAAGCGTTTTCTAGCTTGTGCCACAAATTATAAGGGACTGAATCCAATTAAAATAAAAGTGAAAAGGAAACCACACACAAAAAAAATACTATGAACGTTCGGTGGACACACGCGTTATAATGACGGAGGCCATATGGCAAGCAGGGTCCGGACAGAGCAGTACGAATTCTTATTAGAACCATACTGTCAAAAAAAAAAAAAAAGCACAGACTAGCATCCCTCCTTCATTTTTGTACTGAACAAGATATACAAGTATAACTGCAGTTTATTTTTATGGTCAGCTTTGAAGCTCACCATGACTTCTAGTGCACCCGGTCGAGTTGGCTAATTCTGAGCATGCCTCCTGAATCTTCCTGAATATGCACCAATACGCCCAGCTACAAGTTATTCTCGGCTAATAAACCTTTTCATTAAGCGAACCCTCTTACAATTATTAATTTTTCTTGCCGCTTGGAGCGTATAGTCATGTAGAACTTCTCTCGTGTAAACAAATTTAATTAGCCTTCGTTGCTCAGTTTATTGCTTTCATTTTGCGAAGATGCTTTTAATATGTTTCATTTCTCGGCTTCAAAGGGCTCATGCGTTACGCATCTCCTTTTTTTATCACTGCAGCAACCTTAAAGAGTGAAAGTTTTTCTCATCTTCGGCACATTTTGCTCAGACACTTGCGTCTCTAGGTACGTGCTTCTAGGTCAATAATGAGATCACCCCTTATATGATTCCACCTCTCGCTTCCCTCCCCTTCCCTTTTCTTTTTTCTTTTTTAGCTATCGCACTGCGGCAAACAAAGAAAAATGATACAAAAGCGCCTAAAATGAGAAGACGAGTGAACCGGAAATGAATCGGGGAGAAAACCCGCTAATTAGCCTGGCTCATCTTGACAGGCGCCAGGCTCAATAGCAACTTTATTACAGACATTTATGAGGGCGAGATGCTATATGGAGGTTTCACACCGTACCGCAAAGCGGGAACTTTAAAAAAAAAATGTATATCGCGCTAATTAGATGTCTTTTCTCCTCTATTAAATTTTGCTTGTTCATCAACTTCCTCCTTTACTTTCATTCTTTAAATTCTTGTCGTGCGGATTCAGCGCTTCCAGAATGAAGCTCTGTGGGATGAGGAAAGCGCGTATATAGGAACTTTTGGGTATTTTGGCTTTATTTACGTTCCACAGCACGAGTAGTAAAAAATTGTGCTATTTAAAACCTCTAGCAATTCAACCTTGTCGAACATGAATATAGATCGTTAGCTCAGGTAACTTACCACTGATGGCACGACCAAGCATCTTCGTTACAACCGAGGTTACGTGTTCGTTATATCTGAGGTCCCGTGATATCCATGCATCTTCGTTATAACCGAGGTTGCGTGTTCGTTACATCTGAGATCACGGAGTATGCATGCATTTTAGTTATATCCAAGGTTAAGTTTTCGGTATATCCTTCGCGTTCATCGTCATTATCTTCATTATAACCGATGCCATAAGTTTGTTATATCCGAGGTCACGTTATATGCGTACATCTTTGCTATAACCGTGGTCACGTATCCTTTAAATCCGAGGTCAGGGGTCGATTCGGAAATAACGCGAAACTCACAAATCAACGCAGCAGAGTCAACGCTCTAAAAAGTGAGCAATCCGTCAAAATACTTTAGTGTAAGCTATTTTAGCAATCTAAAAGGATACTTAAGAAAATAGATGTTGGTAGGCTTGGAACAAGCCGAGTTGGACAACAGACCACCGTTGATGGCCTCACATTAAGAATGGATTTGGTGGTCACAATAGGACAGGGAAGCACTATAAGTGTACTCGCCTATTAGAATGTATGAAAACTGTGACTTGTAAAACAAAGGAGAATACAAGAATACACAAGTTGTTAAGCCATACTACAGAGATGCCTTTCACGACGTCCTAGAAAGAACAGCCTATTGTCACCCATTTTTGGGAGAGGACAGGAATTGGGGATATTGAAATAAAGTGCTTGAGACAGAGACCAATTAAATATATGCCTTCTAAGAGTATTACTCTATTATAATGATGTATGGACCTGTGAAAACTATTAGCTAACCTCGATGCATATATTGACTTGGTTATAGTATGATGCCGAATATTTAGGGAAAAAATGAAACGAACACAATATGTTTTGCTTGTTGTGTAACCGAGAATGCATAAATTCCTGATATTGAGGGGAAAGTGATGAGTTATGGAACAGACCATGAATATATATTTAAAAAAAAACTTTTATTCTATCTCAACCGAGTAGAAATCATGCTCATCCACGATATGTATGAAAGTGCTGAAAGAAAAAAGTATTTTATATCAGACTAAAGCAGAGAACGAGGAGACAAGGGCGGACAAGGGTAATATTTGGTCAATATCACTTTTTGTTTTCCTTTTACGTGAACATGATGAGGGTTATACTGCAAACTTTACAAACCTAAAGAGCTGCGCATTTCAGTTACACAAGGAACTTGCAGCAGGCAGTGCGATGGTGCGTTACTGGTTTAATTCTACCTCCCGCCGAAGCCAGCACCCACCTATACAATGAGCACGCTGTACAATACAATCCACCTATACAATACAATCAGCCCACCTATACAATGAGCACGCTGCATGCGGTGATGACACACACCTCGCACGTACTCGCATCAAAGGAACGCTGCGTGCACAGGCACGATGTAATATGCCTGTAAACGGGAAATAAAGGGAACGGCATTGAAAACTTTTTCTGGACCAAATCGCACCATTGGCGATGTTTTGCGATCAAAACTTAAAAAGTCGCGCGTAAGAATTGCCTAAATGAATTTGGTAAGACAGCACGCAGTGACTAATACCTATTACAGAGCCCCAATTCGACGTGTCTGCTAACCTCGGGAACACTGTCTCACACTTATCAAGATGGCTCACAACTTAGAGGGGCCAAAGCAAAGAATCACAAGAATCTGTGAAGCCATGTGCCTTCGGTTGTCTTCTGCGAATGATTAACCTGTGTTTCTTCGAATAAACTTTCAATCGATAGTAGCGCTCGTCCATCCTCTCTCGTTGTTGTTCCCCGTCGCAGCGCTGGTAATTCTCAATGGCAAGAAATAACGGTGAAAAGATGAAGAAACTATAGTGCGGGCAACAAGCGAACAACTCTTTAGAAGTGTCACACGGTGAATGGCGGATACCCCTGATTGAGCAGAGTAGTGAGCACTCGATACCAGCTTTCCTTTCAACGAACCCACGCGCACCGATCTCTATGCCTGTGCAGCGGCCGAGGGTTCTCCTTCATTGCTCTGTCCAGCGTGGTCTACAGGGTAGGCGTGTCCCCGCCGCCTTCACTGTGCTTTGCGCAGACGTTCATCTCTGCCGCTAGGCCTATCGCCCCTGGGGCTACCGAGCGGGAGCCCGAAATGAAGTGAGCGGCCCGCCGATGACTTACGGCTGCCGGCGATTCGACTCCAGACGAATATTCGGCCCATGGGACTCATAAGCGCCTCTCCCTCACTCTCCGTCATCTCGCTCTCCCATTCTTCGGACTTTCCCCGCCCAATCCCCCCCCCTCCCTTTTCCTCTCCTGCCCTTGCACGTGGATGTGCTGCTGCTGCTCCCCAGAGCCGCGTCGCCCTGATCTGAGTCCGCCGCCACTCGTTTGTGCCGAGGCAGGCCTTATATAACCTTTGTTCGCCTCCGCACGTTCCTTGTTTTTACCTCGGACTCCTACTCCCCCCTCCTTCACTTTCCCTCCTCTTCTTTTTCACTACTGCGACGAAGATCTCCACATCTCATGCTCTTCCAGCACAGCATTCCCGGCGGACCCGCCGGTGCGCAGCGCGCACACCTCGGAACATCATCCCTACGCGTCATCGTCTTCGCAGCCGCCGCCTCCACTGCGTTGATAAGACAAAGCATTGTTCATCGTCGACGAAACTTACGATCCACGAATAGTTCCTTTCTTTATTTTTTTTTATCGTCGCGCCCAACTTGCCTCGTTACTTTCATTTTTTTTTTTTTTTTTTTTCCCCGCTGTTGCTTGCATTGAGAGTTCCTCCGCCAGAGCCAAAAAATTGATGCGCAGGCCTTCGTAGTGGTGGCTCGGAGGTGAAAATGTCTGAAACGTCCGCCGCGTATACTTTCCTCACCCACTTGAGTTAAAACAACCATGCCCTAGGCAGCTAGCCTTGCGGTCCCTAGCGGATATATCTCGTTATGAAGTGACGCTTCTCTTAGGGGAAGGCAGACAAAAGAAGGGTGCAAAGAGTGTGGATGGAGTTGAGGGGATCTGGGACACGATGCTTGGGGAAGCCGGCGTGAAATGCGTGGGAAGAAGTGAAAGTGGGAGTTCGATAGATTAGGCGCAGACAAGCAGACGGCACGAACCGAGCGGCTCTGCAGTTTTAGTATTAGTGTCGTAGTGTCAGGCTACTGGTACAGCAGCTATAGACCCCGTTGCACCCCATCGACATGTCGGAGAGCTCTGTCCACTGGAGTCAATCTATTGCCTCTCCGAGGAAGATTTTTTGCAGAAGAAACAAAGTCTGTATTCTGGCAGAAAAACATCACCAGATCTGAAACAGCTCGCCCAAGCCAGCTATTGGAAGTTTAAACTCAATAATCAAACACGAAAGGAGAGGGAAAGGAAGGCCCAGATATGCCACACAGCAGGGCGTAAACGCAAAACGATATACAGGGGGAAAAAATGCATTCTTTGAAGAGCCCGCGGGAATAAGGTGCATTTAGAATGTCTCCGTATTATGCTGCAGAGACAGGCATGTGGCGTGCCATGAATGTTGCCTATGCTAAGTTCCAGTTTTCTAGCGCGAGGTTCCCGTAGCATTCCGTTCTCTTGCACCTCGAAATTCGCGAGTCAGCGATGTCATGAAGTAATCGCATATGTGTGTGTGCGCGTGTGCGCGTATGCGCGTATGCGCGCGTGTGTGTGTGTGTGTG
>JAJIZL010022279.1:10869-60591 GCA_023969395.1 Amblyomma maculatum | reverse complement strand
TGTGTGTGTGTGTGTGTGTGTGTGTGTGTGTGTGTGTGCGTGCGTGCGTGTGTGCGTGCGTGCGTGCGTGCGTGCGTGCGTATTTTCGCTACACTCCCAAAACATTATAGGTGCACCAAGTAAAGGGTCAAACTGTCAAAGAACTCTTGATCGGATATAAACGTAAGACTCTTTAAGAACCCTCAGTCCAGTTAATAATAATGTTATCTTTAACACCAGCTTAGCAGCATATACACAAGAAATAAAGACCTCCTTGTGAGGTCTCCAGTGAGCTGTGCACAGCAAATTGCCGCACTATGGATGCTATACCATCGCCTGAGGTGTTCCGTAAATTGACACATTCGAATGGCTTGTTTGTAAAAAGCTGGCCAGGTGAAATATAGACAGAAAAAGAGATAAAGAATTATTAGAAAGTGGAATGTCCTTAATAACTGGATTTACCGGCAATGAAATCCACGAGCGTGCTAACAACGCCCGGTTTAGAGATGGCAAATCCAGAAGAAAGAACAACAAGAGTAAAGTGTGTGGTTTTGCTTTTCTATACAATGTAAAGAGGGGCAGAGGCAGATAGAACAGGAAAAGAATAAACAGCCTAAGCCTCCCTTAAGAAGCTTTTCGGCACTAATCCACCTCCACCTGAGACAGCTCGGGACACAGAGGCAGGCGCCGTCTCTGATGAGGAGCGGGCAACAAATAAACGAATTTTGAACGAAGACAAAAAGTGACTTCAAAGTTGCCTGCGCGTCGTTTCTTTCTACCGCGCTGTCAAGCGTTCTTAAAAGAATGTCTTCTCTGTGTTTTTTGAAAGACCGCTGGGCACGCACAAACAAAGCGGCCAACTTCACCACGGATTTCTTCAACTCAATACACTATTTTCTTGGACCTCTTTTAATCCGTTCACTTGCTTTCCTTTGATTTTTATTTTAATGTGCGCTTATTTCACATTCCGTCTGTGAGGCAAAGGACTCAGCGTCGAAACATTCCGATGCCGGCTCCTATCGGTCCCTGAAAACGGGACGTTTTTGAGGCGCAAGGCGTATTGTGTACTCGATTTAGGGCGGGTACACCGCAATACAAACAAAGCAGTCATGCGAGGACGATTGTAAAGGATAGAGGCTACGCCATTTCAAGCACTCGAGAAAAGAACGTAATCGCGTGCTACACAAGAGGTTCAAAACGAAGAGAGCGCCCATGGAGAGTCCCAACGAGATCAAAGTGAAGAAGAAAGAAGGGGGGACATTAAACGATCCCGAGCGCCTTCGAGAACTCTTTTGAATGAGCTCTGAAACGAAGAATATTCTTTTTGTCTGGCTTCCAACTTTTCCATTTCCAGGACGTCCTCTGCCGAGATTTTTCTATTATTTCTTCCAGGCGGCCAATAATACTGTTCACCCTTCTTTTGTGCGTGTCACCGCGATAGAGATGACCGGGGACAAATAAATATTAAGTTATGGCTCCAGCAATTTTTTCGCGCCGCTGGCGCTGAACTTTCTGCGACCGCTGTGTTTTCAAAACCAAAGTCCTTTTCTCTCTTGCTGTCCTCTTACAGTGAAATGGAAGGGGGTCACCATTTTGCGATTTATGGCAACAAAGCAGTCCGCAACCGCCGCTGCGGCGACGCTCTAGATCAATAAATGTGCTATCCCCTCGCTCTCATGCACTTTCCTTCCTTTTTCCTTTTTCCTTCTAAGCCCGTCTTGGGGGTTGCTAACAAGAGAAGCGAAAATTAAAAATATACAGCAGCGCTTCATTACTGTGTAGAAAGGAGCCAGCGAAGCCCGCTGGCATCATCGTTAAAAGTAAATAAATCAATTTTCTCACGAAAATATGTCTGGGCCTGCTTGCTGAATTAAACCGTATCTAAAAAAAGCGCTCAGTTAAATAATTCGATTTGACACTACACGTGGTCCTGTAAGAAGTGCGCAAGCTATCTAGCACAGCCCGAACCCATCATTAATGACTTTCAATCGGAACTAGATACGAGGATAACTCACGGAAGTACATTATACAAAAACCACTGTAGAATGTGAATCAAAATATGCAGTAGGGTAACATTACAACACGCGTATCATAAAGCATTAAGAAGCATAACCCATGTAACGTCATTCAAAATATCTCAGATTAACCTTGATACTCTGTGCATACCAAAAATTGAGGATGGCGTTTTTTTTCGCTGCCTATGGCACTTTTGTGGCCTTATCTGCTTCACAGCTTCAGCGATGACGAACGAAACCCCCGAGAAATTTTTTTGAAAGCTCAGCCCCTCGCGAGCCCACGCCAGCCTACTTTTATGCGCTTCTTTGTAGGCCGTATTTTTATCCGCATATTAGCTGATCGGGGTTGTCTTCCGCGATGAATTTCATTATGTACTGTGCATGCGGCATGGCTGTGCAGCCGAGTGCTGAGATGCGATATTTAGGTTGGTTTGTGGGGTTTAACGTCCCAAAGCAACTCAGGCTATGAGAGACGCCGTAGTGGAGGACTCCGGAAATTTCGACCACCTGGGGTTCTTTAACGTGCACTGACATCGCACAGCACACGGGCGCCTTGCTTTTCGCCTCCATCGAAAAGCTGCCGCCGAGGCCGGGATTCGATCCCGCGTCCTTGGGAACAGTAGTCGAGCGCCGTGACCACTGCGCCACCCCGGCGGGGCGAGATGCGATATTTAAAGCCAAACGATGCCCAAAGTACATTGTGTGCAAACAAATGTCTGTCCAGTTATTGTCGAAAAACGCCCCGGCTTTCAAAAAATGCGATGGACCGCGTCGGCTCAGTGCAGTGCCTGCGACGTCACCTTAGTCTGCGCTATGGCTGTAACCTATTTGTTTAGTTGCTGTCTAAATGAGATGAAAAGGAAAAACAATTAAACCTCGCTCTATTCTTGCCTCAGCATTCGAATTCGTCCGGACTCCAAGCGAACCGATTTTAAACCCCTTTAGGCGCTTCGTGAATGTTTGATAATGAAGACGTCGAGGCTTTGCAGTGTGCGTGTGTGCGTGCGTTCGCAGTAACCAAGAAACCATGCGCGAAGAATATGAGAAATGAATTGAAGAACTCGCGCCTGACCGCGCCGGCCGGCTGCATGGATTCGACCAGGTCGGTTTGTGGCAAGCTGTCCAAACACATGCGTCCTCGCTGCTTTCCCTTTGACGAGGTCTGACTCGGCCCGTTCTTGCGCTCTTCCGGAGATAAGAGTAATAGCCTCAGGTCACGCACAACGGCTTCCCTCTGCAGCTCTTACCGGGCGCGGCATTCCAAAGCTCTTGTGAGCTCGCCATGAATTTTAGCTTCTTTGTTTTTTTTTTCTTTTTTTCTAGTTTACTTCATGTTTCACTTATAGTGTCGGCATGAGTGCTTTTCATGCGTCGTCCACGCATGAATAATGCAAGAAACGCTGAGAATTGCGCGAGTAAATAATGTGTATATGCCTACAGTGCGTGATTACTTCTGCTTGTGGCCTAGGTGATGACAGCAGACATCAAGATTGGTTGCTCAGTTTACAGAGTTTAACATTATCAAACGACTCGGCCTATGAAGAATGCAGTAGTGGCGAAGCCCGTCAAGCGGTCATTGCGAACTGCTTTTTTTTTTTCGTCAACCGCGCGTTTTGTACGACAAAAGCGGAATAGACCATTCATTCATTCATTCATTCATTCATTCATTCATTCATTCATTCATTCATTCATTCATTCATTCATTCATTCATTCATTCATTCATTCATTCAGATTTCGACCATCTGATGTTATTTGACGTGCACTGACATCGTAACGCACACGGGTGCATTTTTTTTTTTTTTTTTTTAGCCTTCATCGGAAAACAGTTCCCGCAGCCGGGATTGAACCTGCGTACTCGATGTCAGCACTAGAACGCCTTAACAACTGACCCATCATGATGGAGCAGAGGTCAGGTAGTTTGAATGAAATGTGAAGGATAGCTGGTTCTATGTACCGCTGTTTTCTAACTAAACAACACGTGTTTGTTTAATTTGGACGTCTTCGCGAAATACGGTCGCGCGAGGCAGTCCAAACGCTGCAAAAGATATGCCTTCTTTCGCTTTGCGCTCTTCCACTCTCACACCATTCTGAATCAATCTCATCATACAGACAAGCTCACAGGCAGGTAAGCAACATTTGAGTGGACATGCGCGAGCTAAGCTACTATATTGGAAGGAATTAATCACTGAGATTATTTTTGCTTATACGAGTGCTTTAGTATCGGAATGAATGAATGCAGAACAATGGAGAATGACGTTATAAAACTATCTAGCCTAATTTTTATATATTTTGTTTATTTTAGTTTCGCAGAAGGTTTAAAATCACAAAGCGATATCGGCCATGAGGAATGCCGTAGGGGATAGTTCAGGGCTTCTTTAACGTGCATCCCGGCCTCGGTGGCTGCTTTTCGTTGGAGGAGAAAAGCAAGACATCCTTGTGCTTTGCGATGTCAGTGCACGTTAAAGAACCCCAGGTGATCTAAATTTCCGGAGTCCTCCACTACGGCGTCTCTCAGAGCCTGAGTTGCTTTGGGACGTTAAACCCCACGAACCAAACCAAACCATCTTTAATGTGCAACTGACACCGTACGGTACAAGGCTGCCTTGTGTTCTGCCTCCATCGAAACGCGGGCGCCGCGGCTGGAATCGAACGAAGTTTCTAAGCTTAGTATTCGAGCAACTTTACAACTGAGCCATCGCGACGGGGCAATTTTAGATGCATCTGAAAGGAACGCCGACAATAGCACTACCTTTCTGGAATTTTAATTTATTTGGCCGAACTTCTGCTTTTAAAATTAGAGATTATTTCAATTTCTTTTTCGCGAAGGATAATTCAAAATCAGAAGCTGGGGGAGTAGTAAAATACATTACTTGAGGCATAAATTCGAGCCTCGCGAAAAGAAGCACTTGCTTGGCTAAGCTCAGGCTCTAATCATTGTGCTTAGAAATGTAACATCGTCATCAACAAAAGGAAGTGGCCCTAATCAAGCGACTTTGATGTCATAGAAGGCAACTACAATGCATATTCATTCAATAAATGTAAAAATGCCGAGCACATTACGTCCAGGAACACCCAGTGACAGCTCTCTTGTCGTTCCGCACCCTCTTAAGGTGAAATATTTTGCTTCCGGTAACCTGTATAGCGGAAAAAAAAAAAAAAAAAAAAAAAAAAGCTAGGATAGTCACAAAAGTAAAGATACAGATAACAGCCAGCCTGGTGAGAAGCATTTAGATCGGGGCCGCTGCTAAGAACGACCACCGCGTCTCCAAACGCGAGCGAAAAGAAATCGAAGACTGGGGAAAGGAACAACGCGACAAGCATTGCTCGCAGTCTGTAGGTGCACTAACGGCTGAGCAGAGAGGAGATCCGATTCACGGCGGAGGAAGGAAGAAGGGATCCAATGAAAGGCAGCTTGAGCAGCGAAACACGAATGGTGCTCGCTTCATCTTCGGATTAGCGGAGGATAAGCGAAAGATCGCTTCCGGACTTATTTCTTATTTCGCTTTGCCGCACAACGCGTTCCTCTCGCTCTTTCTCTCTCTCTCTCTCTTCCTTTATTTCTTTGCTATCTCATCAAACGAGGCGGACAGGGATGCGCAAAGAGACATTTGCTCGCCTTTAGAAGTCAGGAAATGATCACCGGCAGTAATTTCAATCCAAAACCAAGTCAAACGAACTTGCCCTATTTAGTTACCAGTGCAAAACGTAGACGAGAACACTTGCCATAAAAATGTCGAATATTCGGTTCCACCAACTGATGACCAAATTTTCTTTAGAGCAAAGTTAATTTCTCTCATGTTTTTATGTGCTTTATCGACTTCATAATTACAATTTATCTATTGTTTTATTAACTCGAAGTGCTGCAGCTCCGCATGTTTCCCAGTGCGGATTTCTTGACATCACATGCGCAGCCGAATTTGACCGTTAACGCTTTTGTATTAAAAGTAACGCTTCTGATACAATAGTTCCTGGAAATAAGTTATGCCTCTCCTTCCTTTTTTTTTTTTTTTTTTAATAAAGAGGTCACGGAAACACAAAACCTTCGTCTTATCGGGTTTCGTACATTCCGAACTTCGTCAGAAGATTTGCGTATCATTACTCGGAATTTCTTTTATATATTCAAGGAAATTATTGAGCACTTCGTGGATGTCATCAGACAAAAACAATATATAAAGTAAAGACAACATATTTTAAATCTTCCTGTGTTGAGCCCCTGTTGCAAAACGTTTGGCCCAGTGTTCTCACAATGCTTCTAAAACCATACAACAACCTATAGTTAGCGATTACACGTAAAAAGGGCAACCTTAGAACGAGTGGTCGTTTGTTTATGGGCTAAAAAATGAGCTGTTAACTGCATGGTTTCGTTTACTTTGAGTTCGAACAGAGGGCTTCATGATGAAGCTCAGTTAGCTTTACGTGCGGTTTGATGTCTTGAACCGCTGGGTATAGGGTTCGCAGTAAATGCATTGCTACTGAAATAAATTTGCCGCTATACTGTGATAATCGCAGCACAGCGTGTGAGCTCATTATATACCAATCATCGTTCAAGTCACGTAAGGTTAAAAACTTGTACGAAAGGCTCTAGAGACTCCACACAGCCGCAAAACAAGGTTTGCATCCCTCGTAAGGCTTAAGCAGCCCCGGGTGCCCCGCGAGCGCTTGCGCCATTGACAAACGCCCCCTGCAGACCACTGCAGAAAACGAAAGCCTAAGCTCGTTAGTAAGTACAAACAGGAGCTGACTTGGGCCCGCTGCTCCCCTCGCAGATCCGAAAAGAGAAGCGCTCAGTATGCGGAAAGGCCACACCGCTGAAAGAAGGGAACATGTTGCGAAAACTCCGCAGCGCGGGTCAAATGTTTGCGCCTCTCATTGTCCAATCAACGCACGCCGGCTCTTTCGCTGAGCCCATCAAGGGCAGCCTGCTTAACAAACTGCCAACGCTGCTGCCCTTCGGGTTCCTAGAAGAATGTTATCGCGTTCATTCTCTCCTCCCCCACTTCATCGCACTTTTTCTGTACTTTTTTGTCTGCTTCTGTTAGGAGCTCTCGGCAAGTCTGCGTCGCCAGACTAGATTCGCTGCTTGGGGCAAACTTTGTCTGGATAGAGTCATCATGCTAACAGCTTCAATAAGCTTGTATGACGAAGTCCGATGGCTGTTGCGTGGGCCGACTGGGATGTCGCAAGCCGCAAGACTATGTCAGGCGGGGCCGGATTAGGTCTCTTTGACTGAACTCGGATCGGTAAAAACGAGGTTTAACAGCAGCGAGTCAAGCGCCGAAAATAAAAGCTAGACAACCATGGACTTCTGACTTGACTCCGTCAGCAACTTGCGGCGGTCAGAAGAAAGAGATTCGCCAATCAAGAAATCGTTCACAACTTTTTTTTCCATTTCAATGCCCTGGGAACAAAAGAAGCGCTGAACAAAGCACTTTCACGCCAAAGAAGAAGAGCGGAGGAGGTTCAGTTTCATGCGCCGCTTTGGTTTCGAAACGCAAATTCACTAGCTTAGCTCTAATTTCAGTCTTGTTATTTATTGTTTTCCTACGACTATACGATGTAGTAATCTCGCACGATGAGTTCGCAGAGATATGAAAATGATTTCTCAATGTACACTGAAATTTACTGATTGTCTGATTACCTTGCTAAATATTGCAGCCTACAGGATTAATTCTATGCTTCAGAGGTAATGGAGGATCCGAAATGTAGTGAAGTTAATGTAGAACTGTATGAAACAGCCAAAGAAAAAAAAAAGACGTTGTAGGCGACAAATTGTACGAACTTGCGGAAAGTACGCAACCGCAGTTTTCTTTCACATAACAATCCCTTCAATCTGTGATTCTATTTCAGTTTCTACGTTATTTTTTATTCTGTTCCCATTTTGATTACACTATTCCATTTATATTCACAACCACTTCATTTGGTCTAATTTTTTCTTCGTTATCCCAAGCCATTTTCATTTTTGAAGGGTCACTCTCCTGAGTGACTGAAGACGGAGTCTGGCGTTTCGGTCTTCTTTCTTCTGGGTAGAAAAGAAGATTTCATCTTTTCTACCTGCCAGTTGCCAGGTAAAAAGAGTGAAATATTAATAAATCTCATATCCCACCTGCCAGTGGGAGGCTTCAAAAAAAGTCTGACGTCGCCGACGTCGGATGCCGACACCAAACTATTTTCGCCTACATGGCCCTACTATTTCTGTCACCTCAAAAACAAATTTCGCTGGCGCTATAAATCATTTCGAAGCGACAAAAATAACATTTTTCTTTTCGAGCAGGCTTTTACTTTCAATATTACTGATGGGAGTACAACAAAAAGGAAGGCGAGATGTGGGGCACGCAGCGTTGCTGTAGGAATGGGCAAAAGCACCAGGCGAAATGATGGCGCCTACGCACTGACCGGTCGGCCATTCAGGCAAGCTGAAATGGTCGAGGCTGTAGTAACCTAGAGCAGTATACCCACATCGCCCTCACCCTGTGTTTGGGACCCAATCAAATACACGAAGAAAAAAAAAAAGACCGACAAGACAGGAAACAATGAGCGAGCGAGGTGATGTGGGCGGAGAGCGAACTGCGTTAAGTTCCCACCGAAAAGACAGGCTTGGGGCCAACAAATGAAAGTCCCTTCCGCTCCTTTTATTTCCCCTCCTTCAGTGCTATCCCTCGACGTCATCCATCGTCTCCTCACCCTCTTCTAGCCAGCTTTCCAACCGTCGCATTACTTCTATTTCTCTCTCTAGACCCCCCCCCTCTCTCTCTCTCTCTCTCTCTCTGCGAGTATTTCCCTCAGAGTGCCGCTATACACACGGTCGACCCGTTTTCCTAACCTTTACACCGCTTTCTACGGCTGTATCCTCTGTGCGCACACATTGCTACACACTGCCCGGCGTGATTCAGACGGCTGGGTAGAAAACACACGCAGGCACAAACCCACGCGGCACGCGCTTGTAACTGCCTCCCATGGACGGACCCTCCCGAAGCCGGGGAGCAACGCAGAAGAATGCCACCCTCGCGAAAGTGGGGAAAAGCTCAGGGGAGGTAAAAAGATGGAAGGAAAGGAAGGAGCAGACAAGCAAGCAAAATGACGAAAAGAAAAGGTAAAATTAAGGTGCGGGATTCACAGGGATATAGGGGGGAGGGGGAAGGTAAAAGAAAGAAGAGCGACGCAGGCTGATTCGATTAAAGGTTGAGGCAGCCCCGGCTGCCTGAGGTTCGAGCCGGTAGGTACCACGCCATGCATGCAGACCGGGAATCCTGGATGCGTCGAACAGAGAACGCGGGGAGCAAGCGAAGGGCCCCCGTCGGCGGGCCGTCAGCGCCGCTGGCCTGTGGGTCTCCACCTTCACCGCTCGATGACTGTACGGTGCGCTACTAGGAAGCTATAACACCGGCCTCCTTTCACTCTCGCACTATCTGTATGTCGTGAGTTGGCTTAGTTCGGCACAATCCAGTTGGCAACGGTGGTCAACCCCACCCCGAGTCGGCCTAGCAGACGGGTTGGTGTGCCCTTGGGGTCGGTGGGGAAGAGGCAAGGGCAGCGGAAGGGATAGACCGGGAGATAGAGGTGGTGTAGGGAGGAATGAGTGATATAAACAGGGAAGAGCCACTAGTGTATATATATTCAGCGCAACTCGGAGTTGCAAATGGCGTGGTGGGGGAACAGGTGTACCCATCATATTCTGTTCCTGCTGTCGTTGCGTTGGTTTTGGGTGGGTTGCAGAGGGTCGGACTGGCGAGGCGCCAGAACAGAAATTGGCATCTGTACGCTTGCAGGAAATATTCCATCGCTTGTCTAAGACAGCGTACAAGGTAATGAGCTCAAATTACAAGGCAGCAGGGATCTCTTCTTCCCGCACTTTAGTGGTGGAGGGGAGAACCTACTAACCGCCCATCTCGGAGTTCACAACTTGGAGCCCACTTTCATGCTGTCCCTGGCCTTCACAACAGATTAACTTCCATACAAAGCAAATAACAACGCTTTTATACTGGTACATCAATGCGCTAAAATATCCACCGAGCACGCTTATACGCCCTAGGACAAGGACGAGCTGCTGGAATTAAATTATACACGTTTTCACTACTCTAACGCCATTCTTATGTCTAATTTAATTCCACCTCTATATGGGCCCAATAAAGCGATTAAGAAGTTTGAACTCCGAGCCGAGTTTGGAAGAACGGGCTCTGTTCAAAATCAAACGTTGGTAGCGTAACGCCTAAAATGTTTGCAATCAATTGCACGAACACTTGCAAAACTGATAGAGCAGATGCTAAGTGTTGAGTCTTTTCCGGCGGTTAAATCAAGAGTGCCTAAAAACCTCCACTACGGTGTCTTTCATAGACTGAGTCGCTTTGGGACGTTAAACCCCAAAAACCAAACCAATAACCAAAACAATTTCAAAAAGAATGTGACAATGGAAAGACGGTCCCTCCACTCAACGCATACCTTGCTTGAAGCAGAACCTAAATAACCTAGAGACAAATATGTAGCTATAAAAAAAATCAATAGTAAAAAAAAAATGGCTTTAAATTAGGTTTATTTGCGAGATGCGATGGGAAGGCGCGAGAAAGGAGACTGGGATGTTGGTTAGAGAGAGCGCGCGTGAAAAGAAAAAAAGAAAAATAGGAAAGAGAGGGGAACAGTAGTAGCCGCGTGCAGCTAACAATGGAAAGCCTGTAAACAATAGCGCGGAGGGGAAGGGATGGTCCGTTTTGGAGTGGGGACAGCGGAGGCTCTGGAAGCACAGCGCGCTTTTGTGCAGAGCTTAGCGGCCGCGCAGGAAACGCGCAGCATCCAGAGATAAGGGAGAGCAACGAGGGACACAATGTGGCGGAAAGAAAAGTGCGGAAGAGGCCCTAAAAGGGGAAGTAGGCGTTGAGCGTCCCGGCCAGCGTTAAGTGAAGACGCCTGCTGTATTACAGTTAATTACGTTAAGTGCTTAGGTTATTCCGAGCTACTCTGGCGAATTCGGCGTCAGAAAGAAGCAGCATTTTTAGCGGCGGAAAACGAACTTCCTGTGAATACTTTCGCGGTTCACTTGGCGCAAGCTCAAGTCGTATACACTTAGGTGTGGTAGTAGACAAAAGGGGAGTTCTTACATAAGTGCGGAAGTAGTCGGACACCACAGCAGAGAGAAAATCTTGCCAACCGTCGTTGTGCCTGCCAGACAGCGACACCACAGACCAGGTGTCCTGGCGCGGGTAATTCTAGCAGTTCTGGTTCACGGAAACATCAGTCTAACTGGGCTAAACCCCGGATAATTTTTGTCAACAATGGTGAATTATTGGCATTTTTCTTTTCCTGTATACAGGAACGACACGATTTTAGCGAACAATGCATATTTTTAGATAGTTATAAGAGATTTTGAGATATGAGATTTTGGTGCCAATTTTAGCAGCGGATACTGGCACACACAATTGCTACAAATATATGGTCAATGATAAGTATTGATGGCGAAATAAAGCTCCCTGTGGCGGGGAGAGTAATGAAATTTGCTTGGTGTAAACTTTACACGAAGTGTAGGCATATGCACAGTGCCGAAGCGTTTATTAACTTCCTTTTAAAGTTACGAGTTTCACGTACTCTCTAATGGCCAAAGTGGTTATCAGCATTACCAGCCAGCGAAAGTAGTGACAAACTCAAAAAATAATTGAAAAATGTTTTTAGCTTTCCTGTCTGTCGATCTGACGTCAAAGAACAAGTGAGACTGAAGATCACGCAATTGCTTCTATAAGCCGCCCGCTGCAAAGTCTTAAACACACTTGTCTGAGTTCGTTTTCGCAGAAAACTTCTGAAGCAAATAAGCTTAACGATCAAGACTGTGTCTCGACAGCACAGCCCACGTTAAGCGCTCGAGTTAACTTCAGAGCGCCTTACATCCGCCTTTTCGCTTTTCAAACTCTCCCTCCCCTCTGAGGTGGATAAATGAGCAAACCTTTCCTTTCTTTCGAATTTCTCGAGAGGCTCACAGAAACATGTCGAAGCTCTTTCTGCGAGTCGTTTCCGGTGTAGATCTCGAAGAACTTCGAAAGTCACGTTGTTGCCGACGGGCTTTCATCGAATTAATGCAACGCCAAATGCCGAGATGAGAACGCCGGGAGGAGGCGACACACAGCGACTGTCGGGAGCTGCGAAGTCTCCAAGGAGTAAACGCGAATTTGTTGCTCCGTCGAGGATGCACCACGCTTCGCGCGCTTTTTCACCGCCGGTTACGTGATCTTCGTTCTCGTCAGGAATACTTTTATCTAGCTGCCTTAATAAGAACAGAGCGGCTGTGGTCTGATTTCGGGTGGGTTCGACTCTAGGATTTGACATTCGTGATCGATCACGTGTCCTAACGTTGAATTACGGAGACGAGATTTTGGGTCTTGTTGCAAGATGTTTACTGCAGAAGTTAGCGCGGCCTGTCTGGAGATGAACAAAATTTCCGGGTTAACTGACAAAAACTCATAAAAACCTAGCTTCTTACTACCTCGATTTTACACTCTGCTTCAGTAAAAACAGAACAAAAAAAGGAGCCGATGAAGGTGCCATAAGTTTTGATTTGTTGAAAGTGTGCAACAAACATGTAATGGTAAATTTGAAGTTGCAAGGTACGGAGCCATTTTGTCTTAGTATTGAGCACCATGTCGTTATCCATGCGGACGCGAGATTTTTTAAACGTATCTTTAGTGACGAAGTTGAAACCAATAAATGAATGAACACTAAGATATCTGCACTAAAGGCGAGACTTGAAGCTGACGTATCGGCTGGATGCACGAAAACGTAAAGAGACAATGCTTACGACGGCGGACAAACCTAAATTTAAATGCAGCCAGTCGTGCTCTACTTTCACGGCAAAGAAGCCATTGGAAAGAAGGATCAAACTAATCACGGCAGTCCAACAGCAAGCAATGTGTTTGTCCTCTTTTGTCGCCTCTTCTCTATTTTGTTAGCGCAACGTTGTGATGGCGGCAGAGATACCCGAACGGTACTCCGTTCGTCAGCACGAACCATTTAGAAAGATGTCATCAGCTTTCTTGTAACTGCTTGCTCTGTTAATGAACAGCGCATTTTTTTTTTTTTGCCGCATCCTTGTTTACCCTATCTCCAGTCTAAACGAGTGCCTACCATACGCCACACTATAGCTGGGAAACGCGAACAACGCAACGTACTCGTCATGAATAAGTGAAGCTCCGTGAAAGAAAGTTCTTTCACGGCACATTCAAAAATAAACCAGTAAACACAGCGAATTGCCAGTTCAATTTATGTCACTAAACATTTCATAAACTTGGGTACTAATTGTCCTCATGCTGCTAACATAAAAAAACTTTGCGATATATTCGCAAAGTTTTTGAGAAGCAACACGTCAGCGAAGTTGCTCTCTGATTGCATTTGAGGTGTCCGCAAAAAAAGCATATACAAAATAAGCTCTATTAATTGGGCGTAAGGTGTAATCAACACGTACATCCCTTATGCGGCGTTAGCTTGCCAAGAAAAACTTGATATCGGGGTTTCACGGTCTCACTGTTAAGCACCACCTGTCAGAGGTCCCCGTCTGTGGTATTCATTTTATTTATTGTTTTCCGCCCAGACCTAATTAGACTCCTTATTTTACTTTGCCGAGTCATTGACTCACTCGAAGGCTCAGTGCGTCAACGAGAGCCAGACACTTAAGCCCCCGCCCACCCCCCCCCCCCCCCCCCCCCCCTTCTCCCTACTTTTCTGAGCGAGGATTAGAGGAAGGCGGGGGGCATAAGAGAAAAATTCTCCGTCGTTCTAACCTCTGCAAGGCGGCCTTGCGCGGTGTAATCCACTCGACCACCCTTCAACGCGTCTGTCAAAGCGCGAGGCTTCACAATTTCTTTCTTTACCCGCGGGGATAACCCTAACCTCTCTGTTGGCTCATCGCTCAACACGCGCTTGAGTCACGCTCAATCGCTCTTCGCGGCCCTAAAGTTACGTCCAACTTCTCTGTTGGCCCGACTTTGTAATTAATCCTCCAGCTTTAGATTCCCGCCTCGTCACTCCTTTTTCGTACTACCATTTTGCTTTTGTTTATCGCAGGTGCTTGAACGCCAAAATTAAATGAGGCATGCAGTGTGACCCCTTTTTGAGGATGATCGATCAACTTGTGTTTACTCGGGATGAAGTGTGCTCCTGAAATATGGGATACTCACGCGGGAAGTTCTCGAAAGGGTGGCAAGATCTACTGTCGGTGAGAGTTTCGATATCTTGTTTAAACGTTCAAGGAAACACGCTGTTCACGAAGCAAGGTAAGTGATTCGCTTTCTGCACGTATCCGAAGCATGTCGACCCTCTGTTGTATTCCGGCTTCATTTGCTGAAGCGAAAAAACAAAGCAAAAAAGAAACAAAAAGAAACAAAATAAAGAAACGAAACAAAGCGTCGAATTTAGGTGTACGGAACATTGAAAGTTGTTCCTGAAAATCGGAAGAGTGCGCAGGAACTCTTGCGAGAGAGATTAGGCTAAAGGCTGCGCAAAATCTCTCTTGCTTTGGTACGAACATTTCCTATGCCTACAGCGCGTTTCGAACTGAAGAACGCGCGAACGGTGCATCACGAGCGATGACGACGAAAGCGCTCGCTCGAACCACAGAGAAAGCGTAGGAGCTTAATGGGAATTTAAAAAAAAAAAACGCATTAAATCAAGCCTGACAACTGAAAGGGAGCGCACTGTGGGAGACAGAGGCCGTAGAGGGTCATTAGCCCGAGCACCAGCGCGCGCATAGATGCAGCCCGTTTCTTACTGTACGACAACGTTATGTAGCGGGACAGAAAACTGCCATCTCAGGCGATATTACTGGCCACGGATGCAATAAAGCCAGAAAATCAACTTAGGCTGCGCTTCCAAAGTTTTCAGCGTAGGGGCTCAGGAGACTTGTTGATCAGCTCAAGCGCACGTCATCAACGCCGCCCAAGCGAAATGTGCAGGAGTGCCTTGTGTTAGGAACAAGGGTAAAATACATTTGCACACGACTTCCGGCAGGTGTAGTGTCATAGTCCGAAAGTGCTCGCAATGCCGTGTCCCACTAATTTAGTTAAGGATATTGCAATATTCGCCGCATATCTTACAGCCTGACTGCATCCATGCTCGACGTACGTCCGGTATAATTATTACATATACCGTGTGAGCGCCAAATTTTCCCGCGTCCAACAAACGAGAGCGTGTGAGAGACTTCCCTCCTCGGTGAAAGCTTAATTCGCGCTCCACATAACCGGGCACGCATTAAGTCTCATCACCTCGGGTAACATATCCCCGTTGTAAAGTAATAATTACGCTCTCTTTGTTTAACGCGTCCGTGTAGTTACTTGTAATTTATGTCAGCCTAGGTGCCTAGGCTCATACGGTCTTACTCAAACGTGATGTGATAACGAAAAAGAAAACGCGAAAGATTTTTTTAAATATTATTCATACTGGATAGTTTTCGTTCGAGAAAAAGAAAAAACGGTAGGACAGTTATTAGCTGAAATAACTCGCGTTAGCGCTCAAGGCCAGCGCTTCGCGGACGACGATAGGGTACGGCTCAGCTACAGCTGAGCGTTATTAATGGCTGTTCGTGGTTTCGAGAAACTTTGGCCGACACCCAGGATGTTTTTTCAAGCGTTCACTTTTCCCATCTCTAAGCGATCGTCTGATTTGATAACATCCGCATAAGTATATGGGCCCTGAAAGAAGACATAAAATAGCCAGTGCCTCGTCAATTAGCCGCAAAACGAGAAATAACGCAGTTTTCCCAGATTTATCCTCCTACGCAGTGCAGTAGCCCAAAATTCGCTTCAGCCGCTCAAGCCCGTTGCTCCCAGTAGCCTCGTGTGGCGGCCCAGACCAATGGAGTCCCGGAATAAGGGACTCCACCTAGTATTGTAAGGGGAGCGGCCCACTAGGGGTGGCTCTCCAAGCAACCTCTCCTTTTGCAATAAATGCTTTCCACCTCCACCACCACCCAGTAGCCTTGTGGCTATTGCCACTCCACGGCACGATCTTTCCAGAAAATATTTCGTTCGATTGTTTAGACAGTGCAGTTTCTCGCGCCTTTCACCCCATCTTTCGGCATAAAAGTGTTGGCTTCAAGTTTGTATAGAAACACTTGGGAAGTGTCTGCAGTTCTCTTTCCCTTCAACTATTCAGCTGATTTCGCAGATGATTTTAACTATATATATATATATATATATATATATATGAAGACTTGCAAGGTGGCAATTCATGCATGCAATACGCCCTACGCTTAATATGTGCTTCGACAAACAGGTTTCAACCTTTTAAACGGTACGCACTTTAAACATGCCTTTGCCTTGACGTGTCAAAATGCTTCAACGACGTATGGTACGTATGGTACGACGTATGGTACGTCGTATGGCCATTTTATTGCGATAGCAATACTACGCCAGGATTCGACCCGTCGCGTAGTCCCGGGAAGGGCCACGTTTGAACTTGAACAGCCGCGAAGGAGACGAAGACGTAGACGAAGACGAAGAAGACGACGAAAAAGAAGACGAAGAAGATGAAGTCGAAGAATACTAAGACGAAGAAGGCGAAGACTAAGAAGACGAAGACGACGAAGAATACGAAGACGAAGAACACTCAGTCACCTTCAGCTAATGCTTTCGCTTCACATTCGGTTCAGCAGCATTGAACCCTTCTCATTTATATGTGGGCTGGCAGCTTACGCTCTCGCTTGATACTCTTAAAGGATGAGCTTAAGTGTCCCCAATAATGTAGCACCTTACACTGATAGGGCGTGATAGGGGAATAACATAGCAGGCAAAAGAAGTTTCCGCCGTTGCTATCGCAATTCAATTAGGGTTAACCAGAGTTAAACCACAACTAATATTTTTGATGGAATCGAAAGGCATGACACCCGGGCGCTGTGCGATGTCAGTGTACATCAAAGAAGCCCAGGTGGTAGAAGTTTCCAGAAAACGTCCTTATATGGCCTCCTTCATAGCCTGAGCTACTTTGGGGTGTTAAACCCCGCAAACAAAACTATGATCAAGCTTCATTCATTTAAAATTTATGCGCCTTAATGGTGTGTTGTATTGCGAAGACACACTACACACAGCTATCATGAACCTTCTATGTGTCTGTGTGTTTCATGTTATTCTCATTACTAAATGAAGCTACTACACGGAGCTTTCTTTCTTCTAGGAAATACTTATATTTGGGCTAGGTACGCGGAACATATTTCTTTACGAGTGCTGCGCTGTTTACAGAGTGGCATGAACACGTGTAACGAAGGAAAATTGAATGACACTGAACTTTTCGTGTTTATGTTCGTTACCCGTGTTCATGACAGTACAAGCAGCGCCGCTCCCTTTCAGCTGGGTCTTATTAGAACACCCATATGAGTACAGAACTGTTAGCAATTTAATTGTCCTATAGGCTAAAGCTATATTGTTATATTTTTCCACACTTGGCATTAAACCTGAAACCTACCTGAAAAAAGATTCCTCCAGACCCTCTCACCATAAGCACTGTCTCGCCTTATCACCTATATTTGCCCGAACTAATATTTAGAAATTCTCGTTTTTTCCACAAACAATCGCAGACTGAAACGCCCTACCGATTGACTCGCCATTTTTATCCCCTCCCAATTGAAGTATCATATGTTCTACTGTGCATTGTATTCTTTGTGTTATCAGTTTATTGCTGTGTAACATTCTTTGTTTTAGTGTTTTCGAACTAGATGACATCTGATGTAAACGACCTCTCCTGCTTGGGCATGTAATATGCCTGCAGTATTTCTTAAATAAATAAACAGCGTAATAGCGTATCATGCTGGTGAACAGAATTTGTTTTGGTTGGTTTATACGATCGATGAAAAAAATTTGACGCAGATTTTCGCAATCACAGCTTCCGCGATGGTCGATTTCCGGGCCCTAAAATCACTTAATGTTTCAATAAGGCCTCTCTATGAGGCACACAAATGGCGAGATATTAGTTACCGCACCCCACCGAACGCAATGTGCAGCAGTCTGACGGTAAAATACGGTTCAACCCCCCCCCCCCCCCCCTTTTTTTTTTTTTTTTTTTTTTTTTGTCCTGAATCGGCACCACACGCAGCGCCGTCTATTACCGAGGAGGATCGACAGGTTTGTTCTCCGTTCCCTGAGCACGTAGAAAAGGAACAAGTTTGTAAAACAAGAATAGGCGGTCCTCCCCTCTGCGACGTAAAGAGAAAGAATGGCCTTTTACTGCAATAGTCCGCAGCCTAGCTTGCAGGGGAAGCCCACATGACCCTCTAATGGCCGCAGTCCGTCCCTCGCGTCCCTCAATATATACCTATAAGCAGTTGGATCTGATCCCCCCTCCCGTTTGCCTCCAGCAACCAGATGGGAGCGTCCGATTGCTGCAGCAGGCGCCCGTTTACTGCGGAATTTGTGCCTGGCGCATTTATTTCACACTTTTCATGGTTTCGATGCCGTTGGCATAATTGTTCTCGTCTGCGATGAGCGTACCACAGTAGGTGTCTCAAACCGAACTCAGCAGAGTAGTATTTAAAAAAGCTTTGTTCGTCAAGGCTTGCGTATGAGGATCAGAGTCCAAGCAACGGAGTGTAGCAGCCAAAAGGGCATCACAAAGAAAGGCGGTGAAGGCGGTCGGGAAATCTTCAAAGCACTTAGATTTAAGTTCCCGATTATGGACTTTAAGTGATCCGCCGAGGTGGTGCAGTGGTTAAGACGCTCGATTGCTTCTCCCAACGATGCGGGATTGAATCTCTTCCGCAGCGACCGCTCTTTGAAGAAGGCGAAAAGCAAGGCACCCGTGTGCTGTGCGATGTCAGTACAGTGCAAGCTAAAGAACCCCAGGTGAAATTTCCGAAGCCCTCTATTACTGCGTCTCTCATAGACGGAGTCGCTTTCGGACGTTAAACCTCATAAATTAAACCTATAAACTTTGAGTGTGCGCCATCTGCTCCCATACCATAGTGGTATATATATACGTGAAAAGCTCACTTCCCCATTTCCGGTATTTCTTTCCTTTTCTCAATTTGCTCCCCTACCCAAATGCAGGGTAGCCTACTGGGCATCGCCTAGTTAACCCTCCTGTCGTTTTGTTTCTCTCTCTCTCTCTCTCTCTCTCTCTCTCTCTCTCTCTCTTTGTTCGCCAAAGGCTGGAAGGTCGAAATGAAGAAATCAGCAGCTTTAGGAATCCATGTTGTTGTGGCACCACAAAGGCGAGGAAGGAGAAGAACGACAGAGCAAGGATTTAGGAAGCGCTTATAGCAAGTGACATAGGAATACATTTCAAAAATATTTATTCCGACGCAAATTACTGAGCATGGGCAATGTCAAGTGAACGCTTTCCTTCCAATGTCCCTGTATGATTGTTAAAAACGATATTAAGGTTATCTTGTTTGTCATAGATAGATCTATGATTTGCGACCCAAATTGCCACGCGCTTCCTGTTTTCTGTTCATTTTATGGCTTAACGCTTGATGTTCAATGTGTTCCTTCGAAAAAAAAAAATCATTCTTTGTTTGCTTGAATTTTATTTCATGTTCATGTTTTATTTCATGTTGAATTTTATTTCATGTTATTTCATTTCAGTATCATGTTAGATTGTGCACCACTTTCCGTTCAATTCCAATTGTAATCGTATTCGACCTTTTTAACGTTTACAGGCGCTGTCTTCGACGCGTTTAAACGCAAGGCTCCCGCATCACTTCATCCTTTCTTTTTCTTTCTTTTTTCATAGGAAACTTTGATGCATTTTTCAAAATAGAAGTTTTCCCCGTCACGGTGGCTGAGTGGTTAGACCGCTAGACTGCTCAAACCAACTGAAGCGCGATTGAATCTCCGCCGCTGCGTCCGCTTTTGGGCGCAGGCGAAAAGCAAGATGTCCGTGTATTGTGCGGATGCCAGTGCATTTCAAAGAATCTCCAGTGATCGAAATTTCCGAAGGCATAATGAGTCGCATTGGGACGTCAAATCCTATAAACTAAACCAAGTTATAACCTGAACTAAAGATATGTGAAACCAAAATGACTGTAAAGCTTGGTATCGCCGTATAATTACAGAATGAGAGAAAGAACATTTAGAGTATGCCGTTTTACACTGTGTTTTTCAGGGTGCGCGCATTGGTATGCTTCTACAATATAGGCTTCAGAAACTGCATTTATAAAAAAGCATTTCTCTCTAAAAATGAAAGGGACACCGGTAGTGTTTACTAATTCAATGCAAATTAAGAAATATATGCGTTACCTAGAATCAAAAACAGCTTTTCTACAGGATTTGTGGGAAGCCGAGCTAGTAACATGATCATAAATTGTGATATCAGCATCATCATCATCATAAGCCTGACTATACCCACTGCAGTGCGAACGCCTCTCCCATATTTTTCCACTAAACCCGGTGATATACTTTGATATAAAAGCTGTAAGGGCTAAACAAGAAGGGCGTGACCGAACTTTGCGGAGCATCTGGTACGCTTGAAAAATGTCTACCCTCTCTCAATGGGTTTGGCCATTGGAATCAGGAGGGGATACTCGAGAATTTGATGCCTCCTTTACTAGCCACAGATACAAAAATCCTTCAGTGAAAATGTACAGTGTCAAATTACATACCCTGTGCAAACGTGGCCGTACAAAAATCTGTTTCGAACCCCAAGAGAAAATATGTACGCGCTTCGTCCAAGTCCACAAAGTTGCGAGGGTTTATGTAATAAACTTGAACGGTTAGTTTGAGAAACCACTGAAAAATGGGCCTATATCGCCTCTTCAAAGGGACGTGATTCCTCGCATCATGCACATCCCCCCCCCCCCTCCCCCTTCTTAACGCTATGAGAAGTGTTACAGTTACTCCTCTTTGATTACGCAAGCGAAACTGCTTTATTTATCTTTTTTTTTTTCAACCAAAATCTAAGTTTCCTTTAACTTTGTGCATTTTTTATCTCTGCTATGAAGAGTTTCGTCAGTAAAGCCCAGCAACGCATGTGTAGGTTCGTTCTGCTAATAATGGATTTATTATCTGATGCTTTGACAACTAGATGTATTATACAAATTGCCTTAAGGAGCAGTGGTTGCACAAATAAATAGTTTCCCCAGTAGGTGTCTTTGTGGGCATAAAGCGGTTACAGAGCATTCCGCCATTCCCCTCGTCAAATTTTATACTCCTTTAAGACCGATGCGATACCCTCAGTCACGATCCCTGGAAGATGGGGAACATGTAGTCCTGCGATTATGCGCTCAACCTCAAGATAACCTCTTCTGGAAGGCACTTTTAAGACGCCTAGCTGGCAACCTTACTCAAACTCACTATAAACGCGAGCGATTAGTAACCCGAGACTGAGGGAGTGTTTGGCATAACGATCCACTTCTGGCTAATTTCTCGACGCCACAATAGCGAGACTCCCTATACCACGCTCACTACTCATCTGTCTCTTTCTGCCTGTATTCGTAAACGTAAAGCCATTTCTAAGTAACCTTCTGTTTCACATGCTTCTTACCATTTCCCCAGAGGCAACTCCTTTCAAACAACACCTCTTTTCAGAGCTGTACTCTACCGTTCAGCCAATGTATGGCAACGGGGCCATCAAGGGGAGTGCGAAGAAATGGTCGAACGCCGGCCACTCAGACCGCCTTGCGCAGCTTTTTCCATCTGGTCTGTCCACACAGCACGCGCCTAGTACGCCTGGCGGGTCGGGATCCGTGAAGTACCCGCCATTTGGAAACAATGGGCATCGCATTTCCGCGCAGAGGACGGACTCAAAGGAGAACAGTATAATTGGCCACGAAGCTGCGCTGGGGACTCCCTGCCGCCAAGTGCACGAAAAAAAAAAAGGAGTAAAAATAAACTAGTGGGAGAGAAAGCTGCACCAATTAGGGAAGCGGTAGGAATGCGGTGCCTGTGAGACGAAAGAGGGGAGAGGGTTGAGATGAAACATAAGTGAAAAAGAAAGCAAAGGATCGAGTTTAGGGAAAGGGAGAAACTGGGGATCCAGCTGTGTTACCTCGGGAACGAAGGAAAGACTGTCACGGGTAGTTCCTTGCGCAAGTGCTCCTCGAACGAAAAGCGAGAAAGTGACTTTTTTTTAATTTTTTTTCTACTGCTCATAGAAAGAAGTTACATGCTTCACTGAGGAACCAGAATCGATTCTACGCAACCTACAATGGCTGAATCTGCTGAGCCAAGCCAAAAGGGTTGGGGATGCTTCGCAATTTCTAGGAGCTCTTGCTAAGAAAGTAATATATCCTTGATGCTGCAAGAACGCCGTAGTAGGCTTCAATGAAGTGTTTACAGGCAAGCAGAAAGAAGTATGGAGGTCGCATAGGCAGCGCAACTTTGCTGGCTGGTATGTACATAGCAATAATATTGTAAGCACTGTGAGTGAACTTCATTTTCATCTGAGCGTAATCATCATCGATCATCGTGTCGTGGGAAGAATACAGTGTTGATGAGCATCGGCTAGTCGGTAGCTGCTGCTTCGGCCTAAATGCAATAGAAAGAAGAATTTGCTGGCGTGTCCTTCTGCCTCACAATATATGAATGTTACTGAGAAAAGTATCCAAATAATTTGCGAGGCACATTGATGATGTTATGCTTGAGGTCAACAAGCCAGTGTGATCTAGCAGTAAAAAGCAGCTCATTTAAAGAATTGCTTTGCTTCCTTTAACACGTGCTGGCAAATAGAGTCCGCTTCCCTCACACAGAAGGAACGTCAATTTGATCTCGCTACGACGCTCGTGCGGTTCGCGGACACAAACGAGTCGAGTGAAGTTTTATTAAACCCTAGAAAGGTAGTGGTGTATACTCGTGAGTCGTGACTGGAATCGTGACATCCTTGCGATGACCTTTCCAACTGCCGTTCTGTTTTGTTTTAAATAGTGAGAGAACTACATAAAACTGCCCAGGCAGTGACTACACGACCCAAGTCGTTTCCTTCCTGAAGACCACATCAAAGCGCACGAGCGCAGCACAGGAATGGTAACCACGTAATGCACCTCGTATACTGGCGAGAAAGCTGCGAGGCTTTCCGGTGTGAGGGGCGGTGGGATATTCAGTAGATTTCCGGAAGGTGAGATTGCGTGTCTTGGGACACCAGAAAAGTTTAGTGACGCCCATCCTCTCTTTCCTATCTCGTACGTGAGCTGAGCGCACGGCACCTTCCTGGCGACCGGTGGTCGCGAAAAGAAGTGAGTCGCATGACGTGCTGGGAATACTTCCTCGTCCACCGCTTTTACCGCACCCCTTTGCCTTAAAGCGTTTTTCTCCTATTAGTTCGCGAGGTCTCCGCTAGTACTGAAAAGAAAGCGGCGCAGAATACGACGATCCGGCGCAGGGCAGGCTAAACGACGGCTGAAGGAACCGCACGCAACTAAACACTAGGCAATCAGAAAGGATAAAAAGCACTAGCAAGAGATGTCGCCACAAAAAAAAAAAAAAAAAAAAAAAAAAAGAAAGAAAAGACAAACAAGCTTTTACGCTGATTTAGACGCAGAGGGGCCATTTCTCACCTCTTTTAACGTTGTTTTTTTTTTTAATGCCGAAAGCATAAAACTGCAGAACTGCAGAGACTATAAGCGCAGGCATTATAAAACAAAAAAAAAAAAAGCAAAGCATACGGTCTTTGGTTCTAACCTTTGGGAAGATGAGGATAGAAGCTCCTTTTGCCTTCCAGAGATTTCGAATGATGGCGGAAATGATATTTTCGCAGCTTGACCGCAGTGTCGGCTGCATATCGTAGCGGATAACGCTATCCATAGAGGTGGGACATGGGATACCACCTTTACCAGATTTGTCACAGTGTTGGCGACCAGGTAACCTTGCACATAGAAACCAGTACGTTTTGCCAGAGTGGAGTCGACCAACTTTTAAAGTCTTTCCGTCCGATCTTTGCCTAGCAATATCGTCGTGATGAAACGAGTGAGGATACACGTGCAATACAATTCTAAGATGGCGATGGCATAAGGGTATCCTGCAGCAAAAAAAAAAAAAAAAAAAAAAAAAGGATTGTTAGAACTTGAACCCCACGATTGAATAAAATTGAAACGATGTGAACAGATTTACATGCAATGATGAATTTAAAGAAATCAAATCCATTCAATGTGGTCAAATACATCAGTTGCATTATATTCTACAAACACTATTTAAATTCAACGAAATCATCTTTTACAGCACTAAAAAGAGCATTTAAACAGATTTGCAATGAATAATGCCGGGGCTTTAAATGCTTGTTTTCAGAGAAAACATGATCATGATTACGGTTACAGGTGAGCACCTGTAAAAAAAAAGGAAAAAGAAAAAAAGGCATGAAAGATTGAACACTTTGTAGTTAATAGATCACCGTAAATAGCTGTAATTTGCAACTACTTACCATTAAGAAAAATCTATCATTTCATAAAATATACGATTTGTCAAAACGTTGATATTTTTCCCACTTTTTAATATATACGGGAGTTTCACTTGACGTCAGCCGCAAGGAGCGCTGGCGGCTACTGGGCAGCCCGCCATTGCCATGGTCGTCATAGCAGACGCCGTAGCAGCCGCGCGGTAACGCGACCGCGATATGCAGTGCGATTGTTTTGCACGTGTAGGCGTAAATATGCTGCTCAGCGGATACGCGCGTGATCTATACATGAAGCAGAGAAGCACCGGTATTTTGAAAATGTTCTGCTGTGCGACAACATTGACCCTTATGAGTATACGGTGATTCCGATGTGGTGCGGGACGTGGGACTGCTGCTGCGAGTTGAATACACCGACATAAAAGTCTATATTGTGTACGGAACAAGTTTTGTGACGCGATATCAGTTTAAAGCTTATAAATCTATGAACGCACGTACTTTTCCGAAGAGCGGGTGGGTGCAAGAACCGTATGTGCCAGGGTGCTTGTCGACGTATATATATATATATATATATATATATATAAAAAAAGCAAACGCACCCAAACCCTTCCGCTCTCCTTCTTGTTGTGAGCTCTTCCGTTTTCTTACATTGGTTAGTAACAACTGTTAGAATGCAAAAAAAAAAAAAAAGCGTCGACCTGGGCAGCTTATTATTATTTTTTTTTTTTTTAGTAATTACTAAACAGAGCAAAGTTCACCACTGCTGGCACTCGGCAGCCGCGCTGGGCGACGCGGCGAAAAACACTGTCAACTTGCTCAGCACAGAAAGATCCACGTACGGAGGTGGTCGCGGGCACAACTAACACCGTGCAATTATCTTGCGAGTCACTTCCGATGGTGTCTGTATCCCATGACGAACACAAATCTGTGAGCAGGAGCTTTTGTTTTATTTTTTGTTACAATCTCTTTTAACCGAAAGGGCGAGAGTATAGGGCCTCCTGAAGGTGATTTAAGAAGCATAAAATTTGTATGGATACTTCGTAGAGAGGAACGTGCAATCTTGGAAAAAAAGCACAAAATAAGCAGAAATATGCAATGCAATTTCGCAGAGAAGCTGGATTAAAAAAAAATAGTGATAGAGAGACGATCCACAATGACTTCATTAAGATAACGTAAAACAAGACTCCTACGCTGCGGAGGAGGGTTCAGAGTGGTGTGCGCACGCATCTGCGTGTGCGTAGGCGTTAGGTTTGCAAGGAACAGACGGAAGGAAGGAGGGATAGGTGGAGGAAATAAAGAAAAAGAGCGAGAGTGAGAATGAGAAAAAGAAAATGGCGGCGGCGGTCGGCGGGCAAGCGTGCGCGCGTCAGCAGCAATTTCTCGACTGAACGACTTCGCGAGCGATCTGTCTTGCGTTTTCCGCGCGTGTGACCGCGCGAAAACCGAAGGCGAAGGAGCGTGAAAGACGTTGCCTTGGAGTGCGTGCGCGCGAGTCCACGACAGGGTCCGGTGGAGAGGGCGTCAAGCAAACATTGCCACGAAATGCGCAACGAAGAACAGAGGGAACCGAAGCTAGAAGACAAAGAGCCAAAAGAGAGAGGAACATTGCCTAGAAAGAGGAACCTGAGAGAAAGGGAAGTGAAGGGCAGAAGACCTCAAGTGAAGCCGAGTCAAGGCAGTCATCCGTGCAGGCAGTAACAAAAAAAAAAAGGTAAACTGAAAGGTTCGAATGGATGTAGAAAGACGAAAGCGAAGGCGAGAGAGATAGGCCGCAGCGCCCGGGCCGTCGCCATAATGCTGAGTCTGAGGCAGGCGACGAAGCTGAAAGAGTAACAGCGTCAGAATACGTCGAGCCGAGACCGGCATCGCACTGAGCCCCACCCCTCTTTCTTTCCCCCTTCTTCCATCCTCTTCCCCCATCTTTCCCCCCTGCGTCTCCCACAGAGAGGTCTGGCTACGAATCACCCGTGCCCCTCCGCCATCTGCCATCTTGTGCAGCATCACTAGAGCGGTGCTGGCGCGTACCGAGATCACGCGAAAGACTCAGCGCGTCCAATAAGAAACGTCAAAACTGAAATAAGGCAGCAAAGTGAGACGCGTCGGCATCGCTTCGATATCGGGATCCCGAATCCCTACTGCTTCGTGCCCAGAAAGCGCCTGGGATATTGGTACCACCCTGTGCGAGTGTACGAGCAGGGACAGAAGGGGGAAAAAAGGTAGCTGATGGGGTAAGAAAAAAGAAAGGCGATTGCCATGAATACCCTTTCTCGGCGGCTATACGTCGATCTGTCACCCACTCACCGTACGTGCGTCCTTGCAGCTGCCGACCCACTCACCGTACGTGCGTCTCTGCTGCCGCGAACAGCAGGCGGAGACATGGTGCTAACGCAAGCTCAGCATAGCGGCGCACCTGCTAAATAACCGCATCGACAAGGACGACTTTTTGTTACAATTTTGTTTGTCTAATAATAGCATCTTTTTATTATTATTTTTACTAACAAAACGAGCTCTGTGAAACGGTGAGCATGCATGAAAGAACTAACTTCCGCGGAAGTATAAGGCCAAGATTCTTTTCGCATTGAACCATCATGCCTAGAAACATAAAGTTGATGCAATTAATTAATCAAACGTTATCAATATATCTATTTTCGCCTTCCGCAAATTATAACCTTCAGTGGAAAATGCCCGGAACAACACCTCTCGCACACCAGGTCAGGGTAAAGAAGCGAACTTTGCCTCGGCTTTTCTGAAGAGAGATTATGTGCAGTATTCATACATTTCACATCATGACCAAGTGATTTCCAGCTTGGAAAGGGTGGATGTACATTTCGTTTTGGCCGACATAAATTGTCATGCGCTAATATAGTTAATAATAAAGAAATAAAGATTTTTTTTTCATATCCTCGTCCTTAGGCGTTTGTTTCGATGTTCCTAAATTTAATGAAATAACGGATCCTGTTATTTTTCTATTAAAGACTTATAATGTAAATTATGTGATAATTAATGATAGTAATAGCAATGATTATTCTTTACCAAGACAGTTTGTGACTCGAGATCTTTTTTTTTTTTTTTCAGGCTACCTGTGACCAGCCGCAGACCACGTGATCTACAGGATTCTACAACTCATTACACACTTCAGCGAACCATTGAGGTTGTGCTTGCTTTCTGTTAGCACGTAAAGACCTCTTTTAGATGCCTAAAGAAACATTCTATGTATCGAGCTACACCGTAAAACAACTATAATAATATCCCCGCATAAATTTTTGTTTTTGAAGATACTAACCGAATCCGTTAGAAGCTTCCTAAAGTGAAAAGGCGGACACCATAGAATAGGTCAGTCTTAAACTGCCATTTTCATATACCGAACCGCCAACTGTAGCTATTTTGGCTGTGGAGCAACACGAGATAGGCTTCTTGTACAGTCATGTATGTATCCGCCATCAACGGTCCACAGCTCCCATAATACGAAGCAAAACAGCGCCAGTCATGCGACAGGAATTAACGCATTAAGCCGTGAAGTTGTGCCTACTTGGACACTGACACACAAGGTCCATGCGCAACGGCAAATCCGAGATATTTTTCTCTCCCGCGTTATCAGCATGCCGCGCAAGAAGCGCCGCGAGAAGAAGGCCCTTAATCTTGCAAATAAATTTTTATGCACCCCCATGACTTCCCCACTTTCCTCTGCCCCGCGAGAGCAGCCATATCAGTTACGGCTGCCGACGCTGCCCCGAAACGCCCCGGGCTTACTCGCTTCCCCGCAGAGCCCGCGAGATCTCCGTATAGCGAATAGGCTCACCGGGATACGCGCACAGCGCACGCTTACAGCACATTCAGAGAACGCTATCAATGGGGACTCGTCGTTTATACGGACACAGGCAGAGACGCACACACAGGGGAGTGCACAAACATTGCGCTTTCCAACATCTTCTATGTACACAGAGCAGGGCTACGCTCCAGCCACTCTCGCTGCTCATTTTTCAAGCCCCCCCTTCTGCGCGGTGGTTCCGCGCCATCCCTTCTCATCTGCGCCGCTCCGCGTCCTTCAGGCCGTGGCTTCGTGGAAATGGGCGCCGCCATCTACGTGTGCACGGTACGAGCCTTGCAGGTGTGTACTATGCAGTGAGGCCCGTGACAACGGCGATATATATGGACGGAGCCGCGCTGGCCCGTGCCACTGCATACACCATTGGCGCCCCTGGGTGCATTCGGAGGAGCTTTGACCGACCCGGCTGTTCGAAGCGGCAAGTCCGTAAAGCACAAGCTTTTGAAGCCGAATTCGCTCCCTCGGAAGAATGTCTTCGAGGCGGCGTGACGCCGCGCTTGCAACATTCGGCACCTATTATACCAGAGAACACATCGCAGGGGAATGAACGGATACACGGGAAGATAGGAGCGCACAGACGACAGTAAAGCTCAACCGTGTTTTGAAGCCTCTGGCAGGTAATTTTCGAGAAATAACTTCACTTCTTCCCAGGTTATCTTCGATCTACACGTTTGAGTGATATCACTGCTTAGCGACAGAGCGTGACCTGGAGTCGTGTTTGTAATGTTTGAGTTCATTTTTGTTTTCATTTTCATTCCATCTCTTGAAATTGCTGTTTCCGGTGATGTAGGACACGCACACACATGCTGCCCTGGTGGAGCGTTGTCGGAGGGAACAAATAGTGGCCCACAAGACACATTTAAGAAAATTGACGAAGTCAGTCGGGGATAATCCTGTCTCGGCAAGAAATTTTGTTGTAGATTTTTTTCTTTCTTTTTCATGCACATGCTTTCCATACATCGACTCTTGTCCATCCCCCTTTCTTTTGTCACGATTCGTCGAAAGAAGTTTGGTTTGTTTGATTTGGGGGTTTAAAGACCCAAAGCAACTCAGGCTATGAGAGACTCCGTAGTGAAGGGCTCCGAAAATTTCGACCTCCTGGGGTTCTTTAACATGCACTGGCACCGTACAGTACACGGACTCCCTGCTTTTCGCCTCGATCGAAAAGTGGTCGCCGCGGCCGGGGTTCAATTCAGCATCCTTGGGTACAGTAGTCGAGCGCTCTAACCACTCCATCAACACGGCGGCGCTCACCGAAAGAAGTGAAATATAAATGAATTGCATTATAGAATACAATCCTATAGCGTGTTTTTTTTTTTTCATGTGAATATGCTCATCGCGACAACTTTCTGATTAAGCTAAAAGGAATCTGAAAAAATTAAGTGTTTCGGGAATTTAAATGTATAAAGCTTCTAGGTAAAGCATGTCAAGTAGTTTTGGGCTAATAGTTAACTGCTTACGTAATCGCGGATTAAAAGGACTTTTTCGCATTGCATTGGAGGAGTACGGAGAGACTAGTAACGACGTCCCCATTGCCAAATTTTTTTTATTTCTGCTGGCTTCGCATACTTGCTACCGCGTGTCTTCCGATGCCGACAAAAAGCATTTTGTATGTTGCACTCTCACTGCCGCTTTTCTGCCCGGCCGTTGTGTACTGCGGTGAAGCTTGAGCAAGGCTTTACGCAACGATTACTTCACTTTTAAATGTTCTAGCATCAGACGCCAAAGTTAACCCCTAGACCGGGCTGTGTGTGCGTGGTCATCGTCAGCTGTGCCACACGTGGCCATCACCGTAGCCGGTCACCTCGCGTGTTTAACTGTCATTCTGTAGCCCCGCGCATTGCATGTGGCTGCCTTCATCAACTCCCGCCCGTACGTAACGAGTCCAAACCCACCGCAACCGCATTGCCCCGTCAAGGTGCGCTAAATGGTCCCAAAGCATTGTAGTGCGCTGCTACTAATGTCCCAAGTTAGATTTCGGTGGTAATTCCTTAAAGCCTAAACTAGAAACCCAAGCCTCAAATCGGAAGCAAACTGAGAAACAGCTTGTTAACGCACAGAGTTCGCATTTGGCCACCATAGGTAAATCGGCAGCATTTTTTAATGAGTAAATTTTATCTGAACGTTTCGCACGTTCGTCCCCTTTATGCGCACCAATTTCTTAAGCCTCTTCAGTTGCTTTCTAAGTTGAGGGCCAGCGCAGTCGTGGTAAAATTCCTGCCTTCCTGTCGTACCCCAGAACAACAACAACAGCCACGATATTTTCCGCTTTGCAGTAGGGTTTGCAATTTAGACAGCCGACAGAACGACTTCGCAAGCTCCAAAAGCAGCACTGTGCTACTTTTCGCATTTCCTTTGCTTCAGCTTTATATATGTGCTGTCCAAACTCGCTATCGACGCTGAGGTGCCTTCTAGGACACGACGCGGCATGGAATACGACCTTCTGACCTTCAGCGTCCGACTGCTGACACTGGCCGCATCCATCGAGCGCAGCCGCAGCGGCCGCATTTCGATGGAAGCGAACTACTACAGGTGTTGTTATTCTCTGTTTCGTCAGAGCATCGTAATGAATTCTCACTGATTAAAACTGTTACTGAGCCTTCCGTTATGACCCCTGATCCTATGTTCTAGAACTGTTTCTTTTTTCTTTTAAGGCAAAAGTCCGAGATCTCTATCTTTCAAGGTCGCCTTGTGAGGTACAGAAAAGCGAAGCGCGCCGTAGAAAGGAAGCAGCAGCTCCGGAGGAGAGTCCTAAGAAAGGGCGACGGAGAGCAGTAGGAGAGTCAGGGAAATTTCAGAGGCTGTCGGAAAGTTCTGGGTCGAAGGGAAACGACGGCGATGGAGAGGAGGAGAGAATAGTCGAC
Organism: Amblyomma maculatum; assembly: GCA_023969395.1. Classification (NCBI taxonomy): domain Eukaryota; kingdom Metazoa; phylum Arthropoda; class Arachnida; order Ixodida; family Ixodidae; genus Amblyomma; species Amblyomma maculatum. The sequence goes on along the minus strand of JAJIZL010022279.1, from coordinate 29,631 downwards.
GGTGCCGCCCGTAGAACGTTCTGGAAATAGCGACAGCACGCTCGCGGCGCGCTTTCCCACCTTGTATACATCGACGCGTGGGCTCAGAGCTTCATTTCATATCGCTATGGATGACGACGCACCAGGAACGAGTCGCGGGAGCGTAAGGACCAAAAAGTACTACAAGGCGTAAGAAGCTAGAGCAGCACGAAATGCCGCTCATCTCCCGCCATCTGGAGGAAGCGGCTATGAACGAGGACTGTTACAGTGAAGACATGCCAGAACAGAATAAACGTTTATTGACGAAGCTGTGCTTGTTCGTAGCTCTGATCAATGCAGGCACCTGTCGGGGTCATCGGCAGAGGTCGGTGCGGGACGTGGCTGGTGCACTGCGAGTGCATATCTTGTTCGATACAAGAGCAACATGCGGCCTTAATCCGACGCAGGTGCTCTGGGAACGGCCAACCAGGATTTCGCCTAGACAGTCGTATAAAGTTTAAGCACCCACCATTATTTTTTTTTTTTTTTCAATAGGTGCGGACGAGTTGTTCAAGAGAGGTGTGAGAGTAAGTCTTTTCTTAGGAAATCAATTTCTTTTCTAATTTTTCACTTGTCTCTCAGGAAGCAGTGGAAGAGTTGGATATTTACTACGTCTTTTTTTTATCGTCGATTCTTCTATATTCTCTTTTCACTCCTTTTCGCTTCCCGAATTCCGGATACTGTCACGCTGAAACACGTGCGTCCATGCTTTCCCTCTGCAATAATAGCTGCCGCTGTAAGAAGTCGGAGCCTCCTAGGATTGCCGCCCCCCTCCCCTCCCATTGGCACTCCCTCGGCATGAAATGATGTGATACGTGCTTTGTTTTGTAGTGCTACTGTCGCAGATTCAGGGAGTTAATTGGCAGGCGGTTATAACATTGGCGGTAAAATGAAAATATGCACACAGAATATTCATGAAAGAAAATCTACAAGATCTTCGAAATGATTTTCGAGAATTTACGCCTTCTTATCTCACCCTTTAAGCTAAATTGATTTTGCAAACCAATTACAAGTGGGCGCTAAAGAAAAACTGGCTCTTAAAGATCGTTCGATAGACATATTTCAAAAACAAGGGTAATATTGTGCAGAGGTCAACGACTGTACATCCTACTCAGTGTCGTCTGAGTATAGATTCTTATCCAGTAAAGAAAAGCGAAACAAAAAGTACATGAATGCTCGTCTCTGCAGCTGCAAACAAAGATTTTTGATAATCCAGACTCGAAGCAAACAGTGAGATTTAAAAAAGAAAAAAAAAAAGAATCGGCCTGTGTTCCTCAGAAGCACAGGGCGACAGACGGGCGCCTCAAGGTAAGGGATCCGCCGTTCAGGCTCCATTGACTCATATCCTCAAAAAGTTTATCACGTTCGACGCACACATTCACCATAAGGCCTGTCGTGGGGAAGGAAATATACACACGAACGTAGAGGGACACGAAGCGGTTCTAAATCATCGCCCTCCATGCGCTTTGCTCCAACAAGACGGAACTGTGAGCTTCTAAGAAACAGAAAAAGGAATAAGTTAAAAAAAGAGAAAAACAACAGAGATTGAGAGACGGACGAACCGAGGAATCGTGGCAGGAACTATGAATGAACCGAACCATCGGGGCAGAAGCAACGACTGCGGTCGTGACAAAGAAGAAAGGAAGGATGGAATAGAGGAAAACGGCTCCGGCAAGGTTCTTATATTTGAAGTCGCCCTGACGACAAACGTCAAACGGCGGCAGACGTCAAACTGGGCTTTTGCTTTCGTTGTTTTTGAGTATGTGTATGCGTTTGAGAGGTGTATTTTTGTGCAGAGACTGGTCCCCACGAACGGCATCAAAAACACATTTAGCCACCGAACAAAAGAGGGAAAGATCACGCAAGGACGTGTAAAAGATATATCGATGAAGCTGTGAGAAGAAGCGTTGTCGAAGCGAGGGGGTTGTGGACCGAGTCTCTGAGCCCGTCGCTGTTCCAGTGTGGACATTTATTTATTGATTGATTATTTTTGTCTGCGAGAAGCTTACTTTTGTTTGCGGATTCACAAGAACCGAAGCATCGCACATGTTCTGCCTCCTCCAGCGAAAACGAAGAAGGAGGAGGCTTTCGACGAAACAATATTCCCTCTTTTGGACATCGCCTCCGATACTGCTCCCCTCTCTCTCTCTCCCCTTCTCTCGGTGCTCGCTGTACCGTACTTTCTATTCTGGCCGAAATTGCGAACCGTTTACCCGCTGTTATTCTACTCAGTGAGCGTACCGTTCTCATCGGCTTCTTTCAAAAGAAATCAAGAATTTGTTCTCTTTTTATTTTCTACGCTTATTTCTCGGAAAGCCAACCCTCCTCTTTTCCCCCCACACGCACACACACTTCAATAGTGTCACAGTCCTACGCTTCCCTATTATACTGATGTGTATTTTGCTCAAAGTTCCATATGCTATCCTCGTCCTCCCTGAAGCCTCTGGTTGGCAGTTAATTATACCTAGGTTATACCTGGGGGCTGCGATTTTTGGTTTCAACAAAGAAATCAAAACATAGCGTATATCGATTTTTAATGCAGTTTTAGCCGAAAAACCCTGACACTGATGAAAGCACTGACGTCGCACAGCACACGGGCGGCTCGCTTTTCAAAGCGGCTATCGCAGCCGGGTTTGAACCCGGGTTTCCCAAATCAGTAGTCGAGCTCCCTAGCCGCTGAGAAATCACGGCGAGGGGCTCAGCCGGGAAGGTTAAGTATCATCGAGATCTGCTCCAAATTCTGGGTATTGAGCAAGGGTTACAGACGGTCACGAACGCCAATTAAAGTGTAGAAGCTACAAGTGCAATGACACAGAGGGAGAACTGCATTAAGTAGCACATTCCTACATCTTGAGACATTGCTGCACTACTACAGACACTTGATATTTTGGACGCATTTTACACCCACTCAGCCCTTTTGACGCCATGTCTCTAAATCCATTAATGTTTGCACATCCAGCAGCAAATTTTTGCTGCGTGGTTATATGATCATTCTGATGAAACTAGCACCCAGACAAAAAAAAAATAAAGGCAAAAAAAAAAGAAAAAACTGCATTAAGTAACACAGTCCCACATACTGAGGGATCGCTGCACCATCTTGTGCAGACCTAAAGGTTCTATCATGTCACCAAGCTTCGTCTACTAGCCTAAAGCTAGCTTCACAGCCTGCAATCGGCTTAAGGCCAAAGCCTTACTGGGCTGCAAAAAGTGTCTGCAAAATCTCACCGCATGAGAAGTCATCACTTAGTGGCGTCACCAGTCATGATCCGAAGAGTAGTGTGAAGTAGGTAAAGGCAGCTATTAATCAATACAGTCATGGTCATCAGCCATAATTCATGATCAGTTTTGTCATTAATTAATAACTTTACCTAACAATCATAATAGAAAATAAACAATGTTCATAATGAACAGTAATTTACTGGATATTAATTAATTATCACCGAAAATAAATTGTTGACAATTATTAGGTAATTACGCTAATTTGCGTGGCTAATTAACGGTGATATGTGACGTCATCAATCCATGACGTGTGGTGATAGCATGATCAGTGACAATGAATTAGTGACAAGGAAAATAGTGGTAAGAAAATTAGTGATACGGAAATCAGTATAAAGGAATTAGTGATAAGAAAATTAGCGATAAGAAAAGTAATGTTAAGAAAATCAGTGATAAGAAAATTATTGATTGCGTTCTTATATATTCCAGCGTGAGAGTGCTTACATGAGCACGGGATTGGCGACCGAGCCAACACTGTAGGGTGCAATGTGAAGAGGCTCGTGTGGCCTTTACAGTCGTGTTTATGCTTTTGCATTATCACATCTAAGCACTCATCTCTACAAATATTTATAGACTGGTTAAAACAGGTTTTATAACTATGTCGGGTGGACTTTCATATAATGTGGTAGTTGATAGTATACGTCTGTATGCTAATGAGTTAGTGCGAGGTATTGCAGGCACAAACTGCGAGCAGCAAAGAGCATGTACAGGAACGAGAATATCCGCAAGCGAAGCCACAGACGGAATCCACTAGCGCTGTCGCGCCATGCCCTTTTAGGCGCAACTTGAGTGTGCCCCAAACTTTTGTTGTTGTTTTAACGATGCCGTGGTTGCACTGATGTCGGCCTTAACTCTTCAGAGTACAAATGCAAAGTGTACTAAGCAGGAAGGCACTTTCCTTCTTATCAAGGGTAGGATGAAAAAAATTCGCTGATAACACGGAGATGCACGAAAACCTTTATCGTCAGTCTGAATAGAGCACTCACTGCGGATCGCAAGCGTATGCTGTATGATTTTATCTCATAACAAGCGTTCTGTGAAAGAACTGTGACGTATAAGAAAGAACAAACGTTTAAACTGAAATATCGTCTTCAGTAGCTTCGATTCAAGAATTTTGAGCTGTGGTGAACATCGCAAACTCAACAATTTACGACATGTGCATTCGTTATATACAAACTTTCCTCTCGTTAATAATGACTGCGAAAAAAAAAAAAAAGAAAAGCTGTCATAAATGAAGTTATCCGGAGTAAAAATAAAAGAGAGGGGAATGGTAGAAAGGAAACGCGAATGCTGCCCAGCCAATGTTCATTAACGCTTCGTTTGGTTCGGGAAATTGCCACGCAATTTTCGGAGAGCGCGACACTACCATGTCGCCCTCGACCATATCTCTCAGTGTCTCTCAGCATGCCATACCTCAGGATGCTGCTCATATTCTCTCAGGTTTCATTCTTTACTTCCCTTCGCCAATTTATTTTTTTTTTAAATTCGTGAGCACAATGTGGAAGACGCCAAGCTACTTTTATTGGTCTTCCTTTCACGCTTTCCTTGCTTCTTTTATATCCTCTTGTGGTTTCATTTCGCCTGCGTGCATTTGTTCTTGGAAACACCGCGGGCTTTCACTGATGACGCTTCCTCGGCGCACTAGAATAAAAATAAAACGATCGCCACAAAGGGAAAGCAACAGAACAAATAAGAGCTAAGAACAGCTGGGCAATCGTTCCCTCCTCGTCCTGCCGTCGTCGGTAGGGCTCGCGACAGCGTTAACATCTCCGACGTTTTTGACACCTTTACGACGCCATTGGCGCAAGCGAGCCCCGTCGGTCCATCGCCGCGCGCTCTTCCGCCTCAGCGGCGGGGAGGAGCGCGGCCCGCTCAGACGCGCTGTCGCCACCGCTGCTTGTGCCGGTCGCCAGCGGTGACGCCATGACTTCGATACCCCCCACCCTCCTTCTCCTAACCTTTCCTTTTCCCTGCTCACCTTCTGCTTCGAAGCCATAACGCGGGGGCTTGCCGCGAGATTTAGGACGCTCAATCGTGCTTGAAATCGTATATATATTGCCACCGCGGACCTTCGCCGCTGGCGCGATCGGCTTCAGTGCCAGCGACGGTGCCAGAAGGCGATTCACGCTCGCAGGATTTATCCCGGTGGCAAAGCGCTCGACATCACTCTTTCTCTTTTTCTCTCCCTCCCCTCTCTGTCCCTTCGTTCAAGCCTTGCAAAATTTCGCTTTCTGACTTCTTTCTATGTCAGAACGCCCATCTCTCCATCTCCAGACTTACCAGTTCCACATCGTACTTCTCTGTTCGGTATGAAGCGATCAAGCGGAGAGGTGGAAAGAAGCAAACGCTCCTTGTCGGTAAGTAAAAAAAAAACAGCTAAAATGAACAGACGGAAAAATATTACGAAGTGTGGCATACATATATAGGACATTGTAGAGCCCAACGTTGGTAGCGATGCCACTCATAAACCTGTCACCAACACTCGAAATATTTCCAGAAAAGTGAAGGTTAATCCAATGACGAAGTCAGCAGCTTGCTGCATTACATTTTTCTCTCTTGAAACTTAGTTTTCGCCAAAATAAACTAAACGTTGCTTTAGAGAGGTTTCAGCAAAATAATGCCAGACTACCAGTATACCAAAGGTCACTCAACACCGATGCGACTTGATTTGATCTTACATTTCAGTGGTATTTACCGTTATGATTATCAAAACATGTTCTCGTTAGGTCTCCGAGTTTGCTCCGTGTATCATCTTTTATTCCCAAAATGAAGCTACAGAACATTATTTACTTCAAATAAAACCATCTTTCTTGATTATTGATTTTGCTCGCTTTGTTTTCGCACCTCTTAAAGCTTACCTTCATAGGAAACTAACACCCCTTTCTCGTAAGAACACCAAATACTCTAAAGCAAATGTCCACGCTAGTTTCCATAAATCGTACAATTAAGAAAAGTCACACTGTTAACAGAGCTGCGAAATAAACTGCAAAGACAGGAAATCGGGTTCACTGGCAAGTTTCCTTCCTTCAAACAGAACACTTTTTTTAATCCAAGACAGAACAGATCTACGTGCTTCTTTGCACTATACAGACTGCTTCTATATGCATATTGCGAATGCGTTTAGTATGAATGTGTGTGGTGTTGCACCGCTTTTATTCTCTTTATGCATTCCTGTTTCCCTTCCTCCTCATTTGACTGGTGCCCCGTGCCGGCTCCTTTGACCCCACAAGCTCCTAGCAGCAGACCAGTTTCAATTGCTTCCGCCCGTCTCCTCCCTGCACGCCAACGCCCAAGTACCTCTCGGCTGCATACCTTCTTTTTTCGTTATTGTTATTATTCTCGCTACCCTCGCGCCACCGAAAAGTTTCAGCAGCGATGATATCGGAGCTTCATCGAAGTCCCCTCATTGTCGAAACAAGCCCCTAGAAAGAAGTGAGGACAGAGGGAGAAAAGAAAAAGAATTGGGCACGTCCCTCTCCAATCAAAGCCCGCGCCCCGACGTGCGCCCGAGACCCCGAGGGGATTTACAAACAGGGCCGGACGGGCTGAAGACCGCGGCAAAATGAAAGGCGGCGACGACCACCAGTGAACGCCGGGCTCGCTCGGGGACGAAAGGGGGCAAATGGCGATAACAGTAAAATAAAGGGCACAATGTGCAGATTCCAGCAGGGGCGACAATGAACAGGAACTGCAGAGAAACCGACGCTCTTTCTTTGAAGCCTCGGCATTTCTGAAGTGAACTTGTTTTTCTTGTCTTTTATTTTCTAGCTGCTCAATGCTTTAGGCTTCTTGATGCTTCGATGAAATCTCTCAGCAATGATGGCATTGCCCAGGCGGAGTACAGGCGGAGTACATTATAAAGGCGGAGTACAAAATAACGTGCATGTTTTTTATTCGCCTTGCTTTTTTTTTAGCTGGACAGAGATGAGCTATATATAGTTCTGTCTATACAAGTGAGGCACTGTTTTTGTTCCCAGCTCAAACAAAATGCTTGCGCCATTTTTACTGGTCACAAAAATATCGTAGAGCCATTTCGCGTTCAAATACTGCGATCACTTCGGCGTTTTACTACGCAAGTTTAGTGAGGTTGGGGCTAACTTCCCCAAGTGCTTCTTTCAAGCTGTCTCCTAGAAGCTACTTTCTGGAGCCTTTTCTATCGTTTACTCACACCTCAAGCCGATGCTTGCAGTATGGCACTTAATCTCGCGCTCTTTTGCCTCCTATCTTCAAAGTTACCACATTACGGTCGCAAGTTTTGCGCAAGAACAACTCCGTTTCACGTATTTCCCCCCCCCCCCCCCCCCAAAGCACAGTTAGAGAGAGCGGCTATCTGTGACGCTAAAGTACGGCAAAAACGAACATAAAAGGTATTCCTCTTCGCCGCCCAATGCCTTCTCTATCTCCTCCTTTTTTCTCACCTTTTGCTCCAACTTCCCATTGAAATAAATACTCCCGCAGAGATAAGGCTAAGTGAGGTGTGCCTCTCAACACAATGAAAGAGTCCGCGCCCGCTGTGCCGCGCCCCTCCGCAATGGCCGTTTCTATTATTTCCTTTTCCACCCCTCCCCCAGCTCCGCAGCCTCGCTAGCCTCACTCGCTATCTGCTCTCCGTTGTGAGTCAGCCTCAAACTAGCGGTCCGTGAATGACTGGAGCTCGCACACGCAACACGTAAGTAGGCTATCCGCACGTGTAGCACAAGGAAAAGCGCCCCAACACCAGGTTGAAAGGGGGCGCGGAGGGGGGGGGGGGGGGGGGGGTAGCAGTGATCGAGATAAAGACATCGCGCAACAAAGGACAGACTCGCCAGGAAATGAGCCAGTATTGGAATCGCACGTGAGTGTGGGCGGAATTGAAGCGATAGAAGCAAAAGCATATATATGAGGAAGAACTGCGCTAGCTGGCTAGGATAGCTGAGAGAACCCCCCCTTATCGTTTCCAGCACTGGGGAAACGATGACGCAAGGTGGCCTTCTACTTCATGTTAAGTGTATTGCGTTTACTGCTTCTTATTTTACTAAGTGCTTCGAAAGTCGTTAAAGTTTTCCATTCTGATTCATTTATTCAGAACTAAAGTAAACGTTGCGACTATAGCTCGAAAACAGGGCTCGAAAAGCTCGACAAGTAAGTTACTAGTAACAATATTTTAAGTCGATACTGATGCAGGCTGTCTTACTAGAAATTGCGCATAAATTTATATAAAACTACTATATGCAGGCCGCTAGGAGTCTGTAAAATATTGGGAAAAAAATGTTTGACATTGCAGGCATCGATAGACTGCTCAAATAGACGTGTGTTTTAAGTTATTGCATAAACAATCTAGAAAATTTGTCTACCAGCCGAGTCAGCACCTTCTAGCTTTGCCGGTTGTCGATTTTCTATTAGCAGGAAAAGAAGCATTTGATTCAAACATGGTGGCAAGGAATACTGCGAGAGACACGAAGTTTATTAAAAAAAAATCTGTGCTCAACAAATTAGCAATAACCGTGCACAACAGCTGCTTAATAGTGACGCAATTATTATGATTTAACCTCCTTCCACCGCGTCGTTCAAATATTTAGTTTCACTGAAAAACAATGAAAAAAAAAATCTATTTCTTAGCAAGTTTCCGTCCCTTTGAAAAACAACACAAAAGACATTGCTACCTCGTGCCGTGACGGAAGATATCATAATAATTGAGGGAGCCTAAGTTCTACTGTTTTCACGTTAAAAAAAACAAAACAGCAACACCAACGACAACCCCCCCCCCCCCCCCTCTTTTGTTTTTTTGTTTTTTGAGGGTGCAAAATTGAAATTCATATCAGAAATGCAAATTTAAATTTGTTACAGCAGTGGATCAATAGCTCTGCATGACGCTTTGCGGAAGCTTTAGTGGTGGAAAATTTGTTCTTGGTTCATATGTTACGACTAAGCTGCAAAGTACCTTGCCAGATGTTTCACTGCCAAGAGGACTGACGCTATTGCAGTGTTACTGAAGTAACGAAATGCTGCCAGCAGATATAGTTCTCGCCAGATATATTTCAGCTTGCAGTGTTGTTTTGTAGTCAGTGCGCCTCACATAGTCAGCGGCTTTTTATGCAGGGAAGACGCTGGAACATCCGGAACATCCGTATCTCTCTTTATATATTTTTTTTCATTAGGAGCAAAAGGTTAGTTTTTGTGGTCTAAATATCTATGTTCGTAACTCGATACCTCATATAGTACTCTATAGTTTCTTCAATCCTGAAAATCGATGCAAGCAAGAAACACATGTGCCATTTTATAGCCGAGTGTAAAGTTGGTCTTTCCTTTCAACGTGTACACTTGCAGCGAAGCACGCTTTACAGAACCAACCCTCCAGATTCAAGTATTTGGTGGAGTGCTTGCAGCCTACCTCTCTATTTCACCGCCGCAGTTTAAAGACAGCCCGCGGGCGATTCCGAAAATCGAGCCACGCATCGTCTAAGTCACAACTCTAGCGAGAGATATTTCTATGCTTACGAGAGGAAACCAAGGCAATCGCCAGAGGCTCGGTCAGACTTAATACCATTACAAAAATTGAGTCCGTGTTTACGACGGCTTGAGGCAGATGCAAGAAGAGCGAGAGTGTGGTACCGTTTCCAGAAATGTTAGAACAGCATAGAGACGGTTCTGTTTTTCATGTTTACTTCATTCCTGAGGTAAAAAAAAAAATTATTTTTCACATTTTCTTTTTTTTTTTTTTTCTTTTTTTTTTTTCGTAGTCCAACCTAAAAGAGCAGCTTAGTCTTGGGAATCACGCAAAGATGCGGACCTTCCAATGTAAAGAAGTTAGAAGAGGATTGGAGAGATCGCCGCAGAATAGGTTGCTCCAACGTCGCATATTCAAAATTGTTTCGCAAATCGATAGAAAAAGGCAGCGTCAGAACAGAGCTACTTTTATGGCTCGGGATTTATCTCGCTCGTAAGGCCGACGGGCATCGCTGTTTCCAGTCGTAAACAAGCGCTTCGCTTTCTTCCCAAACAAGAACGAGGGACGCAGGAACGTGGTAAAAAGCCGAATAGCATAAAACTGAACTTCATTTCTTAAAAGTCTTTCCCTTCAGACGTCTGATGAGAGAAAAAGCCTACAACGAGCAAAGGCTGCAATATATGATTAGGGCCTCGTTTAAGGTAAATAAAAACAAATGCCGAGAGAATCGCCCTATCTCGTTGCGAAAAGAGAACTATCCACGTTAACTGCAGCTGCAGCGAACCGCAATATATTTTGTTCGCTAAGGACGAAGACAATGCATCGTTATTGCTTGCCTTAATATAGCTCATGTTTGGTATGCCTCTTGCTTTCGTACTCAAAGAGGAAGCCGATAACCTGATTGTGGAAGCATTTTCCGCCCAGCGCCATACCATTATATGAATGGAAGGAACATTTTCATTGATGGCAATCGGCGCTTCGCTTCTTTCATAAGTTTGCCTACAAAATGAGGACCCCGAAAAATCGACTTCATTGGTCGCGTTCTTGTCATCCGTAATGGATTATTGCAGGAAACGCTAGATCATCGGTGGATTTGATTTATTTATAGGAAGGGAAAGGCGCGATAACTGTCTCACTTGTTTTCTACGGACACCGCAACCGCGCCGTAAGGGAAGGGAGGAAGGTGGGAGTGAAAGTGGAAAGAGAGAAAGAGGAGCCATAGTGGAGGGCTACGGAGTAATTTCGACCACCTGGGGATCTTTCACTTTTACCTTCCTCCCTTCCCTTACGGCGTGGTTCAGGTGTCCACAGAGAAAGTGTAACAGATACTGCGCCTCTCCCTTCCTGTGAATCAAATATTATCATTATTAACACCTTGACGTCTGATGTATGTCATCCATCCACTGCGATGCAGCAAAATGTAAAACTACAAAAAACATATTAACTTAAAGAATCAGTCACTTACGCTCCTAGCAGAGCATCGACTAAGTTCGTGAAGGAAAGCCTCCATGAGAAATCAAAAATGGCCGCCAGTCTCTTCTTTTATAAAAAGAATAGGTTTTTTATAACTGTCAAAACAGTCCCAGTGATTAAGCATTCGCCAGAATTGCAATTTCCGACTCGGTAGTCACGAATCGATCATCGCCAAGGCCTCCGTTCTCTTGAATTAAAAACGACGTCAGTCTTTCTTAATTACAGGCACGTTTATTCCTCAGAGATTAACCGACTCTGCGCAGAAAGTTCTTTTTTTTTTCTAATAAGCTTCAAAAGGCGAAACAAAAAAGGAAATTAACGGGCTCTTAATCGTAAGCAGGCACCAAATGGAATTATTTGCCGATCACCGACCCACTTTCTCAATGCAAAGTAAACAGAGGAACATATATTTCCTATGTGTGATAAATGTCCCTCCTATTAAGTTCCTTATTGGAGGAAGTGAATAATGACTCATTTTGTAGGCGCGTTGCTGAAGATGTTTCTGTATTTAAGGCACTGTGGAAGCAAAGATTTAGTTTCAAAATGCCCCAATCATCCAGCATGATAATAATAATAATAATAATAATAATAATAATAATAATAATAATAATTGGTTCACGAGTAAGGAAAGGCGCAGCATCTGTCACACTTGGACACCTGAACCGCGCCGTAGGATGGGAGGAAGGTGGGAGTGATAGTGGAGAAAGAGGAGCCGTAGTGGAGGGCTGCACAGTGATTTCGTCCACCTGGGTTGGTTGGCAAACATTCATTAAAACAGTCAAGGGGCCGAAGGTCCAGATCTAGGGGTTGGCCAGGACTCCTTGGAATCTGGCAGCCTCTAGAGCGAGACCGATGAGCGCTCGTTGGTCGTCCAGGGTAGAGCTGCATAGATGAGCCTCCCAAGTATGTTGTGTGGGTGTTGGCATGTGTTGTCGTAGTCAAGTCCAGACCCTATGAAGCAGGTCTGCTGGGATATTGCAGTGTTTACACATCTGCATATACCGTTCAGGAAATATATTATGGAATCTTTTGGGGATTGGGGAAAGTGTTCGTCTGGAGTTGGCGTCATATGATGGCATCTGTCTTTGTAAGTTCTTGGTGCGGACCTGGATAGAGTTTGCGAGAAAGACGATAGTGTTGGAGCAGGTCGCGTGAAGTGATTATGGTGTCCATCCTGACCAAGGCGGGTATATTGGGGGCGGGATGATAAGCTGCTCGGAAAGTGAGCCCTCGAGCTAGCTCATGTGCTCCCTAATTGCCCTTGAGACCCACGTGTGCTTCATTTGATATGTCCACCTGGGGATTTTTAACGTGCACTGACATCGCACAGCACACGGACGCCTCTCCAATAGATATCCCGTGCCCCTGTTAGTGACGGAGGCGACTGGACGTACATCTCATGTGACGCTCACATGTGACTTGTTATCTTTGCCAGTACGCTAGAAAAGGGAGTATGTTCTTGCTACGTCTCGTGAGTCCACTGATGTCTCTTTGAAGACAGCGGAGATGACGCACTCTAGCCCGATAGAGCGTGTGTCCAAGAGTAGCCACTGCAGCGAAACGCTCACGTACAAAGTAGCGTTCAAGTTTTTCAGCGTGCACCTCCCTTCGCGCCAAATTTATGTCATCAAAACTAAATATAGGCGCCCTCCTTCGAACTGCGAAAGAATATACGTTTGGAGCACTTGTCTTGGTAGTTGCTGAGTTGCGCCGTAATGAAAGGTGGTGGTGGTGAAAACGTTTATTAAAAAGAGAGTTACATAGAGGTTCCTCTGGGGTCAGGATTAGTGCCCTTCCCCTCACAAACATTATGTGGAGTCCCTAGTACGGGACCCCAGTGGCTTCCGCTGCCGCCATTGCTCGTTTGACCAACGCCTTCAAGTGAAGAATCACTGTAGTTCAGATGCTTCTTTCTTTTCTTTTTCGCAGCTCAAATACATCTCATCCTTGCTAATGTCGAAATGCATACTCGGTTTTACATTCTGCGAATGCAAACGCGGGGCTTGCGACTTGGATGATTGCGTGCCGTGAGTTTCACGCGATATTTGACATTTTATGGAGCGGCTATAGGTACCAAGCGTTTGCATTGTTTAACTATACCAGTTGCAAATGTGAATGTGAGAAGGGGTTTGATGGTGTTGATGTCATTTAACTGCGAGAACTTTAAAGCGTACTTTTTCAATGTATCCTATAAAGGACATGTAAGCGATGTTGAAATAGGGGGATTAGGATATGCGGTGCAGTTCATCTCTCGCTCTCAGTACTTAAGCCAGCTAAAAACGATACGTCTGGTACTTTGTTTTTTAATGTTGTTTTCATATCCAAACGCGGATTCCAAAAAGCAAGGAGCCCTAATCGACAGAGCTAGGGCTTTTCCGCTCCCAGCACGCCACCGGACGCGAACGGTGTACATACCCGTCGTCCTCTGCAAGGCCGGACGAATGTCTCTTCTTTCAAAGGGCACACCGACCCCTCGCACAAGGAACGAATCGGCGCCGGACGTAACCCGCGACGTTCTTGAAAGCAAAGCCGTGTCCCTCCGAACGCGCTCCGAGCAATCAGTTACAGTATATGGTGGGGCTGGCCCGGCTCCACGTGGACGCTTCTCATACATCCGACGTCGAAGAAGCGACGCGGCCCATAGCTTAGCATCGGGCTCTCTTTGACCAGGTCTTCTTTATTGCCCTTCGTTTCCTCTCGGTCGCCAAAAACCCCGGTTTACTTAACGTAAGCTATAGCCGTACCATACGAAGTTTACTTACACGCCGGAGGAAAGACTTCGAAAATGGCAACATACTGCTAGTACAAAGGAAGTAGTGGATGATCTTTAGCTAGTTTATTATCCCAGTTTGTCGGAGTGCTTTGTTCCAGGAAAATCAAAGGGGAAGACTTGCGAACAACGTCGGTAGTGAACTCTCATTTTCAAAATAGCTGTCCCGCTCCACAGCCACTCACTTTTCTTTAGTGTCGATAGATTGCAGTTTATTGGTTTAGGGTTCTTTCAGCTCATAGTCGCCTATATCTTGGAATGGGATTAATTGTGATATAGATAATACATTTCATTGCGCTACTTACTTAAGGCAAGCGCTCAAAACCAGTCTTTACTGCTTTCATTTCTGAAAAAATAGCCTCTTCTACTTTTCCAAAGTTTGTTACACACTTCCAAAGCGACCAATGTATTTCGTATTAACGCGATATCATTACAGCCCCTTTCCCAGAAAAAGAAAATCCGAAATTACGGATATGCTTCTGGCAGGTGGTAGTTGACAGGTGACATAGGCGGGCATTGATTGGTCTGCAGGTTGTGTGACGTCATATGCGACCACACGCCATAGCGAATTTTCAGGCACTGCCAACTCGGGCAAGTTGAGATTGGAATTGAATACACCGAGGCATTTAGAATCAGACACATTACCCGTAGGCCACACAGAGATGTTCATACGGCTTATAAGCCGTAACTATAGTTAAATGGGGCTTTATATTTACATATGCCGGATAGTCTTACATATAGTGCGGTAGCTTGCGACTCTATGCTTATGATCATGTGAGATAATAACGGGTTAAGCGAGTGGTAAAGTTTATGTACGCGAAGAGGATCCACAAAGGGAACCGCAGACAGTAGCCATTAAAGGTGTCGCGTCATGCCCTTATAGGCGGAGCTTGAGTGGCTATCGCCCCCCCCCCCCCCCCCCTCCTTCTTCCTCCATTTCATTTTTGTTTTGTTCTTTTCACTGCCTGATTTGCAAGCTAAAAAGAAGGATGAAACTACTAGGTACAAGTACACTGCAAAAGAAAAGTTTTCTCGAGCCCATTCCTTTTCCCAAGACAATCGAATTTTTCTTCCTCAACCCGACGCTGCGAGACACATCTTCACGTGACCATCTACCACTGCTGTCCAAAGAAGGGTAGCGTCAGCCAAGCTCTTGCGGGCAACGGAGATTTGCTCGTACAAACCGGGACGAACAGAAGACAGCGGGAAGACGGAAAACCACGTGCTCGCTCCCACTGGCTGACAGAAGGAGCGGCATCGGGAGAAACAACGGCTGTCCAGCGTCCACACGCGATGTCAACACTGAAGACGCCGCGACACGCGCCCGCACTTAGCCATCGTGGCGGAGCCAGACCGAGCATCCTTCCAACGCCAGAAGAACGCGTCGTGTCACTCCTGCGACTTCCCAGCGCCTCGCCGCCAGTGTGTCACGCCTATGCGAGCGTTAATGCAGGCACACGTCTCCTGCCTGGCATCACGGGGCCGATTAGGAACGAGAGAGATGCGCTCAAAGCAGCGAGACAAAGCCTGCCGCGCACTGTGGAGAAAACAGAAACAATGGCGTCCTCCTATCTGGCTCCCGATCCGGCTTTGACTGCGACGGAGCCGACGGGAAAGGGCTTCGCAATGAAGACGAATGCGGTTTGTCCTGTCTTCGGTGGCGGCGGCGCTGAGTGCGTCGGGGGAAAAAATGGAGATGTATGCGCCGCGCCGATGAGGTGACAAAAGGAATGCGTATTTCACGGTTTCGCTCGCTTGCCTCCGCAGGGCTGTTATCGCTCGCTCTCTATACGACGTCTGTTCGAGATGCACGTCGCGCGTGCGCTGCTCCTGATTCAACGAGATGGGCGCAGATGCGTCGTCCATGTGCGGACGACTCCTCCTTTCTTTTTGAAGCTCGGCGCGTAAAACACAATAAGTAAGCAGGCAGGCAAGACAGGACGGGGCAATCGGAAGGAGAGCATGTGCACTACATGAAAGGAAGTAGCTCTTGTGACGTTGTTTTTATATGTATTCGCTCCTTTCAGCACAGGCTTGAAGCGTTATCGCCTTTGGGTGGCTTGTGCCTGCCTTGGCGAGGAAAGAATTTGAATTCAGGACTTTACCCGGCGAAGGAAAGAAGGACCTAATGAATGAAACGAGACAATACGTTCTATAATCAAGGTTGTTCATACAAAACGAGTGTCACACAACAAAAACCTCACCTCCTGTGTGCAAAGTTTCCTTGTCGTTGAAGCCTAGTTTG
This sequence comes from Amblyomma maculatum, assembly GCA_023969395.1. Taxonomy (NCBI): domain Eukaryota; kingdom Metazoa; phylum Arthropoda; class Arachnida; order Ixodida; family Ixodidae; genus Amblyomma; species Amblyomma maculatum. Next base: position 13,422 of record JAJIZL010022279.1, on the reverse strand, counting down.
TGCCATAATTGGTTCCGTAAAAAAAAAAAAAATAAAAATAAAAAAAAGAAATATTGTAAGTACAGAAAATAACAGCTTAACTCGTCTAAAATATTTCCTTAAAGCGAAAATGTTTGTGATTATATCATCTTCTTTACTAATTGAATACCTTGAAGCATGGTTTATATAAAGATTTGAACTTCGCTTCTTCTGCAGTCTTCACGTGGCTTTCATTCCGTCTCCAGGTAACGCCTGTATAAGCAGCATGCCTCGCTGCTGTCGTAATATTCTTTAAAGCAATGATTGCTTCACGAGACACATCATCACGGTTTAACCTGCTTTGGGCACGTACGGATTCAGTTACAGTTACTTAGCATGCTCTCCCAAAGACAGTGCGCGTTAGGATGTGTACGTAGTACCAGCAGGGGACTTTTCCTCATCGGGGGCATAATGTATTCTGCGGCACGCGCAGGCGGTGTTAGAAAAGCTGTCTGGGAGACGATGCGCTTTTATTGAAGGAGAGGTCATACTGGGGCCCCGAACGCAAACAAATCAAATTAAAGCAAACAGTACGTCCACATCAAAGAGTGTCACATCTATCTCATCATTTAATTCGCTCACAAAGAAAAACTTGATTTCAAGCAACGCCGCACCGTCCCCCATTCGGTATTGGACTTGCTATTACTGTTACGTATATGGTTCCAATCAGCCTTGAAAAGAATCATGACTCCCTTCCAGCTATTTTCCCATCTCCCAGACTGACTAATGCGTTCATAACCCTAGCACAAAAAAAAAAAAAAAATTCAACTTAGCATCAGTTCAGTGCAGCGGAAATATAAAGGTCAAACAAAGATAAAACTTGCCCAGTAGCAGCCTTCCTTCAACACTTTTTTTTTAACATAATAAGTCGCGCAAGGGAACAACACACAACAATACACTATCCGAACTTCAGAATAAAAATCGGCTAGGGGATGGAAGTACTATGAAATACCCTATTTGTGTTCTTAAATATCATCCCCGCCTGTTAGTCTATTGATTTATGCCATTCATCATCTCATGTCCCATTACTTGAACGAGGGTAATTGTTTGTCTGCGACGGAAAGTCGGACAACGTTCTATGCAAGCTACGTGAGTTGTATGACGCTTCGCTTTAGGCAAGACCAACAGCTCAGAGTGGAACCGTTGCTCTCCTGTGAGGCTGGCAACCCTGTTGCTATCCGTACCGCTCCCCTTGTTTGCTCTGCTGTGTAAACTCGGAGTTTCGTTCCGCGCACCCTTTCTTACTATTCGCTTTCGAAATTGGCAAAACCGCTCGGAAACAAATGTTCACCGAGTTCCCCGAACCCGCCGTAATGCATTCACGCGCACGACCTAGACATCAGATGCAGGGTCTGGCGGATTTTGAGCAGCGGAGGGACCAAACGAAGACACGGCTTTCCTTTCCTTCCTTTTTTTTTTTTTTTTTTTTTTGCGTTTAACTTTAAAGAAGCTTAGCACTGGCGCCGCGTCTTTTGTTTTGTTTTGTTTTTAGCAGCACATGCTTTCAGGCGTGTATGAGGCACGGGAATGTTATACTCCCCCAAGATATACATGTTACTTCGTGGCTAGAGATCAATGCCTGCGAAAAAAAAAAAAAACGCAGCTTACGATTGGCCCCTGCTGTAGGTGGTGTATGCGCTGTGTTCGGCTTGACATCCAGAAGCTGGGCGTTCGCTATGAAGACCGCCGTAGTGGAGGGCTCTGGATTGATTTCGAAATAATCAAACGAGCCGACCCGACCGCCACGCCCAACACCCAGAAAGTGAATTGAGCCCATTAAAAGTGCACTTACTCAATAAACATAAATTGTGATCTGCCTGCTTCTGCGTGTCCCTACTGCCTCCCTATGCCACACTCATGAGTCATCAGTGGCTGTCATTTTACCCTCTCCCTCATTTCTTCCAAGCGGACGACAATCATAAGAATGTTAAAGCCGAAAATTCTACACTAAGGAGAGAGACCCTCGAGGAGAAAACAATCGAAGAGAGCACAAAACCACCTTGAAGCCGGCATGCCTAACGTAGTATCGGAGAACTCGTTGTCATCTTAAAATGGCTACGCATTCATTTCGGTCAGAAATAAAGTCGACTTATGATTCGGCAGATTTGATGGCAACAGGCATTAATGGATATACATACCGAACCTATGATAAAAAAATTTAGTCGTGGTTTAGATCTGGTTAACCCTAGTTAAATTGCGAAAGCAACGGCAGAAGCTTCTTTTGCCTGCTACATTATTCCGCTATCACGCCCTATCATTGTAAGGTGCTATATTATTGGGGAGACTTAAGCTCATCCTTAAAGAGTGTGACGCGAGAGCGTAAGTTACCATTCTCCTTCCTCTTCCTCTACTTCTTCCTCTGCTTCCTCTTCTTCTTCCTACTCCTCCTCTTCTTCTTCTTCCTCCTCCTCTACTTCTTCCTCTGCTTCCTCTCCTTCTTCCTACTCCTCCTCTTCTTCTTCCTACTCCTCCTCCTCTTCCTCTTCTTTTCTTCTTCTTCTTCTTCTTCTTCTTCTTCTTCTTCTTCTTCTTCTT